>JAYKKT010000087.1:6610000-7165000 GCA_036023115.1 Brasenia schreberi
ATCAGAGGTAAGAAAAAAAGAGAAGAATTATCTACCGAGATTTAATCCTCATTTCGAGGTCGAGGTGATGGAGCCCACTTTAATGAGGTATGAGAACCTATTTAATGAAATTGAAGATCTCAAAGTCAAATCTTCTGCCGTTGCATATGTTTGGTCCTCCTCACGTCTAGGAGATGGAACCCACCTCTTTAATGAGGTAAGAGAAAGAGAGAAAGTTGTACGTATTATTATACAGCTGTACTTTCATCATTGCAGGTGACTGTTTTTCAAAAGGATTTCGTGAAAGCCGCACAATATATAAGAAATTAATTTTTCTTTTTTATTTTAAGAAATCATATCACAGCAGTTTATTCAACTGTTAGTAGTTTCTTAATAAAGAGATAAAGCATATTTATAACATATCATTTAGGAGCGAGATTTGAAATGTATTTAGATTTTTTAAAGTTGCACATTGTTTTTTTCGAGTTCGTTTGATTACTTGATTTTGGGTTATTCGTTTCTTAATTCACAATATAGTTTTACTTTTTAGTAATTTTTCAGTTACGCCTCGTTATTTTTACTGGAAGTTTTCTACGTAAAAATCGTGTATTTACAATATTAATGACGAAACAGCAATCACGCTCTCTACCATATACACCTAGCACAGAACCGAATTTAATCGTTCCAAATGCAGTAGATGAATGAATTGATTCAGCTTCTGTTTGGAAGGAAAGTTGGTTACTTACTCCATCCTAAAAAAAATTCATAGATCGGCACACACACATGGATAATTTAATTGCATGTTTTGGGTAAATATCACTCTACCTTTTCATTAATATTCCCTAAAGTTCGTTTTTTTATTGCAAACTTGGTTGCTTGTTCAGTATATGAGTCTGTCTCTTCCTTTCCTTTAACCATCGCTAGACTTTGTTTTCGTATTCTAAACTTATTGCAAACATCGCATGCCACGATTATCTGCCTTTCAGACATATCACAAATTACTACTTGAGGAAAATGACGCACTTTCGTACAATGAGGAGACCGTGTCCACGGCTTAGTCTTGAGGAGATTTGAGAGAACCACGCCAATGTTGTCAAGCTATGAAGAGAGAGCACTCTTTTCAAGGCGGTTTCATCCTTGCTCTGAATTACGCTCTTACCATTTAATACAACTATTTCTGATATACCCAACTGTGTGGTGTCATTTATAACCTCTTGATTTCTAGTTTCGCAATGGCCAGCATTAAGTGTTACATTTAAATGCCTCAACCGTCCCACTGACTGCCGCTCGTTTATAAGTACCCATGAAAGCTATGCTCTTCACCATCGCCATCTAACGCACAGAGAGCTTAGAGAGGCTGTCTGCGCGTGGATAAAAAGAGAAAGAGGGAGATGGCAAAGATGGTGTTCGTGGTGTTGGCTGCAACGTTGGTGGCACATGCAATGGCGAGCGAGATGCCTAGTGATGCAGGGCTGAGGGATGAGAAGAAGTTTATCGTTGGAAGTGGTATCGGTTCTGCCGGAGGAATCGGAAAAGTTGCTGGAGTTAGCAAAATTGGTTTACCAGCCGGTGGTTCTCTTGGAAAGGGTATGAGCTCTGGAATTAAGCCCGTAACTCGTGACTCTCCAACTGGTTCTGGAATAGTAAAGTCCATGATACCATCGTCTAGTAAAGTCTGTCATGAGAGCCTGTTTAGAAACTCTCAATTTCTTTCTCTCTTATATATGTGTGTATATATATATTTGTATATATTACCACATGGACCGTGAATCGTGGTGCAGAGAAGAGGCTGTGTGTATGCATGTATACACACGTTTCATGGGTGGACACGATATTAAATAAATGATGAAGTCTCAATTTACAAGAGTATTGTATAGAAATAAATTTTTGAATTCATTCCTTATTAAAAAATAACATTTTTTTTCCAACTATACACGTTGAATATTTTGAGTCTTTATCTCTAATGAGTGCAGTTCATGTTTTGTTCATCCATCTCAACTCGTGTTTCTATCTCAAATGAGATAATGTGCCGAAGACAAACGAGCCACCAAAAGACCTCCAGTTGGTTCTTCTTATCTACCCGCCCCGACTTTAAACTCAAACTTGATTTTGACTAAGTCCTGATTTTTCCTAAGATCTTAGCTTGGATGTGGGTTCGTACCATAATGCATTTATTCTGCATATAAGATACACAAGTACGATATGCGCATATTATATATTATAATGTGTATAGCATGTATTGTTTATACATTTCTGGTTATAGTCGGGTCAACCCAAACCCGACCAGATTGGATCTGGGTTAAAAAATATGATCCAAAACAATTAAGTCAGATCGAGGTCGGCCTATTTTTCACCCGACCTGATGACCCAATTTGCCACCCCTACTCATAAGTGCAACTAATTTTCTTGTGAAACTATTTCATTTTTGTGAAGGATTTTTCTAGTAAATTTAGTATGATCCTTACGGTGAATACTACGTTTCATCCAAAAAAGTACAAATTTACAGCGAGCATGTAGACCTTACAGACAAAATAATACATCTATACGTGTAGAATACTGTCAAGTGGCCTGCGTCGTTCATAACTTTCTATAGTTAAATGATTTTTTTCACACTCAAAAACTTATAATGAAAAAACGAGATTATAGCCAACCCCACTTAGTATAGGAGAAAACTTGATTAACGTTTTGGCTGGTTCATCTGTCTTTCAATTGCATCTGCCTGCAAGAAAGGCGACTCGAATCGAGTCGGGACCTTGAACCTGACCCCGATTAGTCTGACTGGTAAGAGTAACTCGACCTGGATCGCTGTGGACTGGAAACACAAGTCCAGATTCTGAACATGAAACTTCTTATGGATCCAAAGGAACCTGACCCCGTACTTTGGAAAGGATGGATAGCTTTCTGTATCTATAAGGAACCACGCGATCTTTAGAGGACGGTCCATCTTTTCGAGAAGATTGCTTTGGCTTCACCGCGTCCTTTTTGTGGGGAGAGCCATGTCGAATCTAACTACTGTCAAGGTTCACAACGGTGAGATGAAGAAGATAAAAAGCAACTTTTACAGCGTTAAAGTAGTTAGGATGCAAGGCAAAAGCGATTAGAGGTTTGTAGGATCTCTGAATGTAGACCAGGGCCCGAATCTAACTACTCATAGTTAAGGTGCGGTTTATGTGGACCATGAGAAAATGCGAGTGTGCTTCGCGTATTGACGGATTCATCTTCAAAGTCAAATTTTCTGCCGTTGCAAATGTTGGGTCCTCCTCCCGTCTAGGAGATGGAGCCCACCTCTTTAATGAGGTACGAGAAAGAGAGAAAGTTGTACGTATTATTATACAGCTGCACTTTCATCATTGCCGGTGACTTTGTTTTTCAAAAGGGTTTCGTGAAAGCCGCACAATATATAAGAAATTAATTTTCTTCTTTTATTTTAAGAAATCATCTCACAGCAGTTTATTTAACTGTTAATAGTTTTTAATGAAGAGATAATCATATTTATAACATATCATTTAAGAGAGAGGTTTGAAATTTATTTAGATATTTCTAAGTTGCACATTGTTTTTTTCTAGTTCGTTTGATTGCTTGATTTTAGCTAATTCGTTTCTTAATTCACAATATATTTTTACTTTTTAGTAATTTTTCAGTTACGCCTCGCGATTTTTACTAGAAGTTTTCTACTTAAAAATCGTGTATTTACATTATCTACCATATTAATGACGAAACAGCAATCATGCTGTCTACCATATACACCTAGCACAGAACCGAATTTAATCGTTCCAAGAGCAGTAGATGAGTGAATTGATTCAGCTTCTGTTTGGGCGGAAAGTTGGTTACTTACTCCATCCTAAAATAAAGTTTCTTAGATCGGCACACACACTTGAACAATTTAATTGCATGTTTAGGGTAGATCGCACTCTACCTTTTCATTAACTAATCTCTAAAGTTCGTTTTTATATTGCAAACTTCATACACGAACACACACACACACATGAAACCATTGAAATGCTTGTTCAGTATATGAGTCTGTCTCTTCCTTTACTTTAACCATCGCTAGACTTTGTTTTCGTATTCTAAACTTATTGCAAACATCGCATGCCACGATTATCTGTCTTTCAGACATATCACAAATGACAACATAAAGAAAATGATGCAGTTGCAATCGTACAATGAGGAGTCAGTGTCCACCGCTTAGTCTTGAGGAGATTTGAGAGTAAACCACGCCAATGGCGTCAAGCTATGAAGAGAAAGCACTCTTTTCAGGGCGGTTTCATCCTTGCTCTGAATTACGCTCTTAACATTTAATACAACTATTTCTGATATACCCAACTGGAGACTCTCAGTAATCAAAAAGCTAGTGGAAATGGCTCTCTGTCTCTTTTGTTCTTTCTAAAAACTGAATAATTGATATATTTAATCAAAAGAAATTGTTTTGTAAAATGAAAATCCATCATGCAATAAGAATGGGAACCCTCCTTCCTTAACACATGACAGTTATGTATGAGATCTTATAACCACCATAATAACACGAGTTTCGTCTCTCACTTCACCATATGATAAATGAGAACTGCTGTGCAGTACTTTCCTTTCACCATCTACCCTACCACGGCTGCAGACGACTGCAAATTACCCACCTGCTAGTTTTTAGGTAGGGGGAGTCCACTAAAACAAAAGGTAAGCCCACGGATCACCCCTACGTTTTGTGGGATGGGGTAATATGTCGTCATCTGCTACACCCCTATCTTATAGGAGGCGTAGTACCACCTTATTCATAATGGCGCGCACACTTTTCGAATTGCTTCGTTGGGTAGGCGCCCGGGGTCAGCCCATGGATCTGTAGTAGACAGTACAGTATTATTTTTGTAATAGTGTTATCTGTGCAAAAAGTTTTGTAACTTTCTATTTTCTCAAGTGTTGTTTTTATAATCTTGATTTCTCTAAGTGCATAATCTACACCTTTCATTGTGGGTTTAACACGTTCAGTTTTTGAGTTTTGGTCAGTTCAAAATGAAAGACTTGAGAAGCCATTTAGTTTTGATATTTAGCAAATCTTCAAAAAGTGAAGATTTAGCAATCAAGACTATCAAGCAATATACACACAACACACTAATAACCAACAAATTTTTGCTGTAAAATTAAAAAAATCATTAGCACAAAATTTAAATATATTAATGCTAATCATACACTAAACAACAATTATGAAAAATAGTCATCCACAAATAATATTATGTGCCTATCTACAAATGTGGCACATGATTGGGTTACGTGGAAACAAAGAATCCATGTAGTCAACCCCATCTAGTATGAGAAAAAGCTTAGTTGTTGTTGTTATTTGTGCCTATCTACAAATGGATAAAAGCCTCATATATTAATCTCGAAATATCACAAATTGTATCTCCATATCAACTAGTACAAGTCAGGGGTTTGACACTATAAGCAATGTGGTGTCATCTCTCTCTCCACAAGTTGGAAAGTAAGTTTCAATTTAGAAATAGTTTTGCAAAGTGGATCATATTGAGCAAAATAGTAGAATTACATACATACATACAAAACCAATATGCAACAATCACAAACATGTTCAAATCTTATACAACCACATATCCAAATATTGCCATAAAATAAACCATAAAGAAAAATACAAGCAAATAATAATTAAAATAAGAGAATTTATCTATGTGAGTCACTCTTATAGACTTGTTTTTTTTAAATCAGTGGCCCGCTACAGAATATATATGGGTACCTATATTTACTTCCCATAATTGTGTACAATGCAAGAGTATGTACCTTACTTGAGCTAGACTCCACCACACCTCTGTTTGGATCGTGAGGGGAACAAGGAGCAATCACTGCAAGAGAGGGAAACAAAGAGTGCAAAGGTGGGAGGAGAGAGTGCAAAAATGATTGAGTATGGATTAGAGAGCCCTAACCCTTATTTATAGACAATATGGTGGATCTTAGATCCAATCCAACTGATGCACCTCTCTATCTCATAACAGTTCTCCCATAGATCCATTTGATTGTTAGATCCAAGCTCGACCCGACATGCACGTACACGTGTGTGTGGTCTAGCATGTCCTTTCCAATCTCTTTTAACTAAGTTCATGAGCTACCAACTATATAAAAGGACAAGTGGGCTTGTTCTATCTTTGTCTTTTGGTCTTCACATACTCACATGTGACTTTTAAACTTAGGACTTTCACATATATCAAAGATATATCAAATGAATATATATGAATGCTCAATAAGAACTAAAAGCAATTAATATACATGAGTTTAATTAACCTAATAATTAATTAGCATTAATGCTAACAATGCACACAAAGTCCTCAAGTATAAAATGCTCTTTTGAATCAGCCATCATATTATGCTTTTAGTAACGATACCTTCTGGTTTAAATAGTTACCTAAGTTTTCCAATATTACCATTATAGAAAATAAGTAAAAATACATCTTAAACCTGAATCTTGGGTATGAAAGAGTTTATTGGTAACAATATAATAAAATGTCATGACATAATCTTTAAGAGTGATGCATTAGTCGTCATGCATTGATATCCTATATTATCATTGATTTCATGAAACAACCCAATTCCTCTATTGTGGTCACAAAATATCAATCATTTAATTAGGCATCTCCAAGGATGTATCTTGTCCTAATATTTGATCCCATTTATAGAATAATCTTTTATTAGCTTGCAATCATGACACTTTAGGTTTAAAAGAGACAGAAACACAAATACTAAAATTGTCACATAGTAATATGTGTTCTTATTTACCCAATATCTTATTATTACGCATTGAACCTACTTTGTAGGATCTTCGCTTAGTTAGATTGGGTTGCTACTACTTGTTAATAAATTATGGGTTTCAGTCTCATCCCCAATCTAAATTTCTTGATTAGGGTTAACCCTTATTTAAATGATTGATTGTCTTATCTTTGGATCCAACAAAATCAATAGCTATAACCCAATCATATACAAGAGCCCTTATAGACTTAAGTTTGATTTGGATGTATCAACATTGCTTTTGATTATACTTAAAACTATTTATCTTAGTAATTATATTATTGATATCATAGTGCACTAAAATTATAGGAAGTGACTTTTTCATCATAGGTAAATTGAGTATAAGTTCCTTACTCTATTCATCTTCCAATCTATTCTCATTCAAAACATATAGTTCTATCTTAAAGGTAGAACGAGCCAAAATGATTTGTTTCTTATACTTTTACTTGACATCAACACCACCTACAAGAAACACATATCCAGTTTGACAATAATGTAATTTAAATATAGAAATTCCAGTATCATTTTTATGCAAAGCTTTAGGTGAATTATATGGAGTCTAAACAACTTTATAATTTATATATTGAAATATCTCTAAAATGTTCTCAATATAATGAGATAGAGAAATTACTATACTATCAATAGACCTTGTGATTTTAATCCTTATCCTTAAAATCACATCAAGTGCACTCATATCTTTAATCTTAAACTTATTAAACAAGAATTACTTAGTCTCATTTACTATTCTCATATTCAAACAAAAAAAAAGATATCATCTACATACATGCATAGAATAATGAATGCATTATTTACCGACTTCTAGTAAACACACTTATCAAAGTCATTAGAAATGAAGCCAAAGATAACACAATCAAACTTTTCATGCCATTGTTTAAGGGTTTGTTTTAAACCATTTAATGATTTAAGAAGCTTATATACCTTTGACTCATTCTCACGAGCTACAAATCCTTTTGGTTGATCCATATAAATTTCACCAATGATGTCACCATGTAAGAAATCAATTTTAACATCTACCTAGTGAATTATAAGGTCATATACAAAAGTCTATGCTATTAGCACTCAAATTGTTGTCATTCAGAAAAAAAAAAAGTGTATCAAAATAATCTATTCCTTCCTTTTATGTGTATCCATTGATAATAACTTAGCTTTATACTTATTAATTGTTTTATTTGCATGTAGTTTCCTCTTAAAAATCTATTTATAACCTAGTGTAGAAAAACTAAGAGGCAAATGAATGAATTCTGAAGTACCTTTAGAAAGAATTGATTGAATTTAATCATTAACAACCTCCTTACAAAACTTAACCTCGAGTGAGGTCATGGCATGTTGTGATAGAACTATCCTCAACATTTAAAGTAACAAAGTCACTTAGAAAGTCCTTTAATATCATATGCCATTTACTTCTCCTTAGTTAAGTTAGTTCCTTAGAGTCATCTGATTTAGAAATAACATGATTAGGATGATCCATCACATTTGTGATCCTTTCCACATAATCAAGAATGAAAATTTCAGTAAGGTCAGGATTTATACAAGACAAACTTTGAAAAACACTAGTCTTCATGAAAAACACTCTCAAAGATTTTAGCATCATGGAGCTTAACTATCGTGTGAACATTTATGCTAAATATGTCCGATCATATGATCAAGAATCTGCACACATAACTTTTCTTCACATAACCTAGAAATATGATTTTATAGTTTTAAGTCTCAATTTATTTCTCTTATATTACTTTTGCAAGACACTCTACACTTTTAGATATTTGAGACTAGCCTTTGACCATTTCAAATCTTAAAATGATTACTTTCCTAATACTTATGGAAAACTCTATTCAAAATATGACAAGTTGTACTTAAAGGGTCCCCCCATATTACATATGGTTCGATTTTTTTCAACTACCTCATTAGACTGTGGTGAATACATAGTAGTAACCTCATGTATAATATTGTTGTTTTGATAGTATACTTGAAAATAATTTAAGGTATATTCTTTTTTCCTATAGACTATAAACGTTCAACTATGTTACAAGTTTGGGTTTGTGACTCATTTCTAAATATTTGAAACTTTTCTAAAACTTTATCTTTACTTTTACAATTTTAGAAATAAGATTTAAATTCATCATTCTTTTCATAAAATCAAAATTTATATGTTCCAACCTACCATACCATAAATGAGATGATTTAATACTACAAAGAGAAGTAGAGGTATTATTAACACTAAAATTTATACAAGAATTAATAATTATTTTACATAAATTTTAAACAGGTCATCTACATCACACAAATATCCCTTCTAAAAGAAACACAATGTACTAAGTCATATAATTATGACTTTATTACATTTATAATCTAACCTTAACTCTCCATAACTAAAATTGGACCATTGAGAATATTTCGACGAATCGTTAGAATATGTTTAACTCCTTGAAGATTTATAAACTTTCTTAAGGTAAACTTCAAATCAACACACCCTTCATGCTTGATTTCAACAATCAAATTATCCCTTAAAGTCACGGTCCTGCTATAGATAGCCTAATAAGACACAAACAAAGACTGGTCAATATAAAGTGGGCATTTGCCCCAATGTCTATAATCTAGTAATGTGACTAATAAATAAAAAAGATATGACGTTTAAGGGAAAGATACTTATCACTAAAAATAGGTACAACGGTCACCATATTTACCATCACTCCTTTAGCAAACACATGTTTTTTGGCTTATTTGAAGAGACGGTTTCTAACTCAATATTTAACCACAAATTCAAGATGATTTGTTTTTAGGTTTCTTTTGAATCTTTACCTTCAGTTTGTACTTTGTTTATTTTCCCTTAGGATCACTAGGTTTTTTTTTATCATTAGGTTTACCCTATGGGTGCTATCAACAAGAAAAATAAGTTTCTGGGTTCTATGCTCTTCCTCTATTATTATATCTACTATAAGATCATCAAGGGTCATCTTACCTTACTATAATTGAGATCTAGGTCAAAACTCTCGAAGACCTAGAAAAATTCACAATAATAGACATAACAATAAATTTATAAATAAGCTTTCTAAACTTCCTTGAGACCATGGCATAAAAACTGAAATACATGTACTTACTCGATCAATGTTTTTTCCTCTATTATTTGATACTTAAGAAACTTGTTAACGAAATATTTTTAAAGACTAAGGTCTTCAGTATTTCATTTTTAATCAAAGGCAATCCAAAGATCTTTCATTATTATGGAAGGGGAAGAACTATAAATGTTGAACAACACATTCAACATTGAGGATAAGATCCAATATGAGAACAGAGTATCATTTTCCTTCTACTTAGTGATTTTATCGAAGCTTTAGGTTCAATATGATGAGGTAATGGACAATACGACTCAATGAAGTTATGCAACTCTAATATGGTTAACCAAATTTTTATAAGCTTAAAATAGGGACCAACCAACTTTTTCAAGATTAAGGTCAAATCGACCTTTGGTAAGAGGATAGCATATGAATACATATTAACTACGGATACTGATTTCTCTAAGATTGTTAGGAAAACTCATAGGATTACATGCATACAATACCAATATGAATCAATCATAAACTTTTCAAAATCATATATAATCACATATTCAAAGAATGCCTTCAAATAAACCGTATAAAAAAACACAAGCAAACAATAATTAGAATAAGAGAACTTCTCAGTGTGAGTCACTCTTGCATACTTGCCTTAGAGAAATTAGTGTCCCGGTATAGAGCACGTACAAGTACATATACTATTTTCTCATGATAAAATGCACACACGATAAGAGTATGTATCTTATTCAAGCCGAACTCAACCGCGTATTAGTCGCCTTTGTAGGAGAGTGGAAGAAATAGGGATTTGTTACCGTAGAAGAGGAAAACACAAAGAGCCAACAAATGGAGACCGACAAACTTTTTCAACATTAAGGTCAAATTGACCTTCGGTTAGAGGGTAGCATATGAAGACATGTTAACTGCAGATATTGATTTCTCTATAATTGTTGGGAAAAACCATAAGATTATATGCACATACTATCAATATGCAACAATTATAAACATTCTAAAATTATATACAATCGCAGATCCAAAGAATGCCATAAAACAAATCATACAAAAAAAAAAAAGCAAACAATAATCAGAATCTACACTATTTTCTCATGATAAAACGCACACATGACAAGAGTAAGTACCTTACTTGAGTCGAGCTTGACCATACCTCAATCGCCTTGGTTGGAGAGTGGAAGGAACATGGAGTAGTCACCTTAATAGAGGGAAACACAAAGGGAACTGATGCACCTCTCCATCCCATAACCCTCACATAGATCTATTTGATCGCTAGACCCAATCCTAAGCCCAAACCCCAACACAACACAAGCACATGTCGTTTGGTATGTCTTTTCCGAGCTCTTTGAAGTAAGGTTTATTAGTTACCGACTAGATAAAAGGACAATTGAGTTTCTTCCGTCTTTCGATGTGGGATTAAACTTTGTCTATTTGTCTTCACATTAACGAATCTCTCACATGTAACTTTTATACTTTAAGACTTTCACATATATATCAAAGATGCATCAAATGAATATATAAGAATGCTTAACAAAAACTAAATGTAATTAATACACATGAGTTTAATTAACCCAATAATTAATTAACATTAATTCTAATAGGTGTCTTATAGCCTCTACCTTCAAAGTTGTCCGAAAAGGGTTCAAATTATTTTTGTCGGGATTTCTTGGTAGAATTATCAGGGAACGAAACTTACGCATGAAATCTTAAAATAGTGCAAGTAGTTAATCTTTTAGTTCTCTGGCAAACGTCTGCAGCAGTTCCCTCTGTACAAGCAGGCTCTTTCGATCAGGTTCTTTTTTATCTTTTCTCTTCTTACTAGCTTCATATTACCTGTGGTTGGTAACTAGTCGCAAAACCAATATTCCCAAAACCTCATACATCCATGTAGTTTCGAGAGATGAGGCTATCGTGCTCTTATTTTCAGTTTTGTGTACTGTTTTGTTTATTTCCCGCATTTAACATTCATCAAATTGTTGGATTCTTGTACGATTTATCGTTGGCGGTCTTTCATAATGATGGCCCAAAAAGGGCATAGCCTACTGGTTAGGGGTTTAGCTGGTATATGATCAGGAATTCAATACACGATTGCGCATCTACTAGGAGTCTGCCTAACCTGAAATTGTATCCTTGAATTGCAGAAAATTCCAACAGATTGAAGAGAAAAAAAAAACTCGATCATTATATATGAGGAGGATCAAGTCCAATACAATAATTTCGTTATTACCTGCTCTGATTTCAAATGGGTTTTCAATAAGCTGTCAGATCAGTCACTACAGTTATCAAACGATTATTTGTGTTTTCAACTGCGGAACACTAGGACCGGCATTAAGGTCTCCACCGTTTGCTTAAACTGCAAGGAGGGGTCATTTTAGTCGAGCACAAAGCTCCGGACTGAAAATTTCGGACTATCCCATTTCAGATGTTCAGCGATTCAAACGCAAACAACTAGGACTCACCTGTGCAGCTCTCTCTTTTAAAATGAAACCTATGCTCTAGAAGAGTTACTGCAATGGTGTGTGTGTGAAACAACTATACTTTTTGGTCACTTACTCTCTTGAAGTATTTATGTTGCTTAATTTCTTCTTTCTAAGGCATTGTTTACGTTTTCAGTCATGATAACCTGTGTCCATCTATACCTTATTATACCCGAGAATTGGAACAGTGTGCCACTCTTTGAGTGCACAATGTTTTGGGTGGGGTGTAGTTGTTGTGGGTCATATTTACGACATCTCGAGCTTCCTTCGATCCAAGAGCAAGAAATTGCAGGATGAGCTTGAGCAGAAGCGACGCGAGAACGCGGAGCTTGCATCAACGCTATTGTGGAACCCATCAGGTTCAGACGGTATGGGAACGTATACCATACGTGAGCTTTGGTTCAATATGACCTCAAAGATCAATGCAATCAATCAGAGGATAGAAACCCTAGAAAAGAAAGAACATGGGCAGGAATATCAAAATGGCCAATTAGAACCACGCCATGAAAGTACCAGTAGATATTTTCAATGTCTTCGCGCTATCGAATGCCGGCGTCCGGCAGCGAATGTAATCCCTTTATAGTCAATCCCTCCAACCTCAACCACAATTTCTTCATTGACACAAGGCTTACAGGTGGATGGAATGGATTCGATCAAAGGATTATGAAGGTCAGCTTTCTTTGGATTGATTCCACAATTAGAGACTCTTATTTAGTTCCGGTTTGTCTTTTCTTCAACCCTAATTAGGGTTCTCTAACATGATTGATTTTGTTTAACTTCATCTTCATAATGACCATCTCTCTCTCTCTCTCTCTTTCACACACACTCTCTATATATCTATCATATAGCAAATGGAAGAAGCATATAATTTCTATGGTAGGGTCTCTCCAAATAACCCCAATTAAAGATTGATAAGAAACAGTATTATCATTCAAATCGCTTCATTGTTTAAAAGTTAGCCTTCTAAGCATCAAGCACGACAAACAAAGACACCATTAAAGTATGCCTAATCGTGAACGGTAATGGCATTGAAGTTGTAATAAGCTAGTAATAAAGCTTTCATTATCAAAATCCACGGACCTAGAAACAGATGGGCGCCCATCTTCATGATGAAATCTTATTGCCTCTTCAGCCAGATGGCACGCATCTTCTCTCCCTTGCTCTCTCTCTCTCACACAAATAATAACGATTCCTTACAGTCTTCTTCACAAAAGGTGGAATGACCACCGCTAATAAGTAGGTCAACTAATGCTCGCAAATTCAAGACAAGCCTGTTGGTCACTGATATCCCTTTAAGGCAAGGCAAGGTCCCGCTTGGACATAATTTTCTCAGATGCGAAGTGACGGATATAAGTACATCATGGCATCTCTCTATCTGCCCAAGGTATGCATTTCTTAAGCGTCTATATGTGGACTCATTATTTCTGCTTGGATTCTTTTTCTTATCTGAGGGATCCAAGTTTGCTGGATGTCGCACGATTAAACAGATATTAGTGATTATTCATAATAGTTATTGATTTTGCATGGTTAAACTTATTTCTCCTACTTGAGTAGCTCCTAACTCCACATGCTCCTTCCCCCGCCCTCTCACGCACGCAAAAAAAAAATGACACAGTAATGGTATTATGTTTCTACTGCGTTCCTAGATGGCGAGACTTCAATTGTTGAGAACAAAATGAATTTTAACATTTAGATTAAGATCAACTGCAGCATGACAGTCAAGTGGTTTCAGATATAAGTGCGCACTTGTTTCCTGTTTGACATTTAAACGTGAGATGCATATCTAGTGAATGGTTTCTAAAAGGTACATGGATTTGGAAAGCTTCTTAGAGTATCAATAGGCCATTTCGTTCGAAGTAAACCACGAAAATTAACCAGACAATGAAAGCAAACCCAGTAAAGTCATGTTCCATGAATAAG
This sequence comes from Brasenia schreberi, assembly GCA_036023115.1. Classification (NCBI taxonomy): domain Eukaryota; kingdom Viridiplantae; phylum Streptophyta; class Magnoliopsida; order Nymphaeales; family Cabombaceae; genus Brasenia; species Brasenia schreberi. Next base: position 6,624,234 of record JAYKKT010000087.1, read on the forward strand.
AAATTTCAAGTTATCTGGCTCCTCATGAGGTCTACTGTCGATCCCTTCTCTCTCCCCTTCCCCCGGTTTTGACTTGCTCTGGCTGGATCAGCGCAATCCATCGTTTTTAATTATCAGCGCAACACGGTTCACCTCTTACTGCCATATTCTATCCCCCAACCAACCCACAACATTGATTTCTATTTTTTTACCTTTGGGTAACGAGAAAACTGTTGCGAAAGGTTGTGCCATGACAATGACAGAGGAGCTGTTACTGCTCTTCACAATCGATGCTAGCTAGCAAGTTGGACCTGGAAAACAATTGAAGCAATGCCATGTAACGGAAAATGACCATTCCCAAGTTCTAAAACGTTAGATGACAATAGAATAAACGGTAACATTACACAAGATAAAAGTAAAACTATTACACACACACAATGACTTTTAACCTCTTCAGACGTTAAAACTATAAAGATAAATACTGTATAAAAATAGAGTAGAAAGTGACTGAAAATAAAGAGAAATCGTACCTTGTAACAATTGAAGCAATCTCACTCTCCTCCCTTTTTTTTGTTTTCCACGAATCTTCTCCACACTTTCCGTTGCAAACCCTAGCAAACGCACCATAAGCAAGGTTGGTCAAAGTCTGTCATTGATATCAAAGTCTAACTGTCGGAAACCAGCACACTGCAGATAGTTAAAGAAAAAAAGAAAGGAAAAAGACATAGGCACGCTCAGTTGAAAGGCACAACAAAGGAAAAAAACAAAGGCTCACTTAGCCGAAAGCAGAGTAAAAAGAAAGACGGAGGCAACTTTGACCGAAAGACAGAGCTAAAAGAAAGACAAAGTTAAGCGATGAGACGGAACGCAGAGAGGTGACAAGCGACGAAGAGGCACGACCCAATCCTAGACCTTTTTGTCTTCCCTTCTCTCTTTTTCCTCATTGTACTCTCCCTCTCTCTCACTCCCCCCTCGTTGTAACCCTTCATAGTCTCTCTCTCTCTCCCATAGTCCTAATCTCCCCCTCTCTCTTTTCTCACTCTCCCTCTTTTCGAAGCATCTGAAAACTGCCCAACATTTTTCTTAAAGCTACGGGTGCTGAAACGCCTCATACCCTAAACTAAAAAGTTCATTCTATCCTTGTTATTTTTTTTATTTTTTGAATTTGTCATTAGACAAAATTACAAAAAAACCCAGATATTTTTAAGTACAAAGATAGATTTTTCCTTAATAGACGAAAAGACAAAACTATCTTTTGATAGCTTTCAAAAATTACAATATACTAGCATGTCAAATTATATGATTGACTTGGGACGAACGAAATTTCATAATTTTGCCATGGTATAAAAAGACAGTATTATCGCTATCTTTTTAGAAAATTACAAAATGCTGTGAGTCTTTTTGAAAATTTTCAAAACAAAATAGAAGAGTAAAATTCTTGGTTTGTCCTTAAGTTTTTTGAGAAATTACATTGACACGAAGTAAATGAAGAAATTATAGTTTCATCCCTTGATTGGTAATTTTTTCAATTGATACTAAGATATCAATTGAAGATGCTCATAGGTACTTGGACATATTTTTCAAAATAGTACCTATATATTTGCAAACTGTTGTAGTTTACTAATACACGTAGTTGATTATTTTCTTTTTTTAAACTTTCTTATTGTTATTTTTGCTAAACAAATTAAAATGAACTCTACGATTTCTATATCGGAGTTGGCAAAAACAAAAAAATTAAATGGTATAAACTTTAAATATGAAAAAGACAAATCTCTTTAGCACTTATACTTCAAGGTGTAAACTATGTTTTAAATGATACAGTTTCACTACCTAATCTAACTACAATAGAGGGGAAAAATGAAACATACAAAATGTTTCCTAGATATAAAACTATAGCCAAAACTATAATGCTAATCAATGTGGAGGATGACTGATTAGGGTATTTAAATAATATAAGACTGCAAGAGAGCTATTTGATTCAATAAAAGTCAAAAATGATGCTACAACTAAATTACGTGTTCAATTTCTACTACAAAAATACAATTCCTACAAAATGAAAAAATGAGATAATATAGTATAACATGTAAACCAAATGTGGCAATGACAAGAAACTTAGATGTAGCAAAGTCAGTCATCCCCTAGGTTGTGTAAATATCAATTATCCTAAATAGTCTTCCCTCTTCATGGAATATGGTTGCTACGACCTTGAGAATAAGAGATGAAACAAACCTTTCTGAGTTATCCCTCATACTAGCAATTAAACATGAGTACATGAATAGAAATAAGAAGGATAAGTTGCTAGTAGCTTAATAAGAAATTGAAACAAGCTCTAAACCAAACTAGAAAAAGATTAAACTAGAGGCACTACAAGGGAGATTGCCTAGTGGAAACACCCAACAACACGATCAACTGAAGAAGAAGGATATAATATGCATTGTTTCATAATGCCTCTACATGGATCGCCCAATATCTAGTTTGTGGATTAACTCTATAACAATAAGACATATCTCAAAGAAGAAAGAAGGGGTTGTGGACCTAATGAAATATAAACTAGGAGAACATAGGATGTATATGAGAAATAACACCTTCTCATATATCCTTGATGTAGGGTTCTGTAGGATTTATTTACAAGGTACACTAGTCATTCTAAGTGATGTAGTTTGAAAAAAAATCAAACATGTCATTTTAGGAGGTGAGGATCTATTCCTTATACAAAGATCTTTGATCAGTTTAGAGATAAGTTAGATTGTTGACTCATAAGATATATATTAATTAGATATCCTAAAGGATCCAAGAGATACTTATTTTATTATAAGGAACAAGATTAATACATAGTAAGGATGTTGAATTCCTAAAAGATACTAAAAATGACATCCTTGAGAATAATGAGGAGAATGTTGATGATCTAATAGATCTAGGTCAATTATCAATTTAACTCATAGAGAATCTTCCTAAACAAACCAAAACTTTAAGTGAACATAAAAGACTGAGAGTCGCTCTATCTTACTTAAAGGATTGTCGTACCTACCTTATAGAGAAAGTATGTAATTCAATATATTTAAATGAGTTGATCGATAACCTAACATATATGGAGGTTATTGACTTATTTGAATCATCAAATTGGATAAAAGTAATGGATGAGGAAATTGAATCCATTGATAAAAACCAAGTCTGAGAATTGAGTGATTTGCTTAAAGGAAGGAAAGTTATAGCTTGTAAATAGGTTCTCAAAAAGAAATATAAGGTCGATGGAATGATCGATAAGTTTAAAATGAGGTTGGTTGCAAAGAGAGGAGATATATTATATTGAGACATATTCTCCTTTTGCAAAATTTGTATCCATAAGAATAATCTTAACTATATTAGTATATTATGATTTAGACTTATATCAATTAGATCTAAAAATTGCTTTCTTAAATGGAGACTTAGATGAAAACATATATATGCAATAGCATGAAGGATATAAAATTGAAGGCCAAGATCAAATATGTAGGTTGAAAAAAACTTATATGGCCTTAAACAATAGCCTCATCAATGATATTTGACTTGTAAAAAGATCATTATTGAACTTGGGTTTGTGGCTAATAAACTTGATCGCTTTGCATATGTCTGGAATAATAGGAGTCATTTTTTTATTTTATCATTATATGTAAATGACATATTATTAATTGGGAATGACAATGAGATGATTGTCAAAACCAAGTCATGGTTAAACTTAAGGTTTGAAATGAAGGATATGAGAAAAGTATCATATATCTTGGGAATAAAGATTTCTCGATATAGAGAATCTAATCTTCTATGCATAAGTTAGGAGAGATATAATGATTATATCTTAAAGAAGTTTAAAATGGGTGAATGCATGTATGCATATACACCCATTGCAAAATGGGTTAACATAAGTAAGGCTGATTGCCCTAGTAAAGGAGATGAAAAGTCTAATATTCCTTATGTTCAAGTTGTAGGGTATTTTATATATGTTATGTTATGCATAATACATGATATTAGCTTCGCTCATGGATAACAATGTTGGATAGTTATGAAAAGGATCGTAAGATATCTTAAAGGAACGAAAGACTTGAAATTATGTTTTCAAGTAGATGAACTCAAAGTGATAGGATACTCATATGTTGATTTTGTTAAGAGCAAAGATGACATCTAATAAACTTTTGAACAAATATTCTTGTTTCTTTTGCTTATAAGAAACAAAGTTGTGTAACATTGCATGCACAATATGCTAAGTATATGACTTATTGTATGGCTTCAACTAGTGTCATTTGGATAAGTTGCTTCATACGTGATTTGAAGTTGGATATAGCCAACGAGTCGGTTGTCATTTATTGTGACAATAATATAGCAATTACTCTCATTAAGAGTGGAGCTGATAACTCCAAAAGTAAGCATATAATGGTTATGAGAAAAGAAATATATATCTCATATATGCCTATAGATGACATGTTGGCTAGCCCCTTGACTAAAGACGTAACAGAAAATCGTTTCTCAAAATATGTTACAAACATAGGTTCGAGATATGTTTGAATATTATGTAGATTAAAAATCACATAACGGGTAATAATTGAAATAACAATCATACATGACATACCTTGAAAATTCCTACAAAGTGAGAGGTAAAACCAATGTGTTAGGATACTCGCCTCGAATGGTCAAATGAGAGATGTAACGGAAAATAGTCATTCTCAAGTTGTAAAACGTTACATGAGAATAGAATAAACGGTAACATTATAGAAGATAAAAGCAAAAATGTTACAGCACATAATGACTTGTAATGGAAATACCATACATGAAAACGAGGAATATGAAGCCTACACTAGAAAATGAATAAAAAGACATATTTCTTCTAATGAGAAAGCGACAATCACGTTATCTACCATATAAACTTACCACAGATAGACCAAATTGAATAAGCCCACGAGCGGCAAATGAATGAATTGGTTCAGCTTCTCTTTTGGCGAACAGTAGGTTACTTAATCCATCCTAACAAAAAAAAATTTAGATCCGCACACACATACATGAAACCATTCAATTGCGTGTTCAGTGTAAATCTCTCTTCATTTTCATTAACCATTCTTTAAAGTTCGTTGTAATATTGCAAACTTTCTACACGCACATTCATGAAACCATTGAATTGCTTGTTCAGTATATGAGTCTCTCTCTTCGTTTCCATTAACCATTGCTAGACTTTGTTTTCATATTCCAAACTTTGTTGCAAACATTGATGCCACGAACATCCGCTTTTGAAACATCACAAATGACTACATAGAGAAAATGATGCAGTTGCAATTAAGATTGCACGACAAGAAAATCTGGGTATAGGTTTCCCTAAATTGTTGGTTAGCATTAATCCCAGATTTTGAAAATTACAATATACCAGCATGTGAAATTACCCGATTGCCCCGGGACGAACCAAATAATTGCGGTGTGTGGAGGAGGAAATTGTGGCAGCGGTGTCTCTGGTTCTGGCGGTGGCAGTGGAAGCGGCTATGGTGGTGGTGGAGAAGGTGCGCCTCTCCCTGCTATGGCTTAAATGATCATGTGCGCAAACTGATGCCGAGAGTGGATGTGCGTTTGTAGTTTGGTGTTGCTCTCCATGAGCCCTGTGGTTTGGTGAATGGGCATGCATCGATAATAATAAAGTCACCCTTTCCTTGATTTACTCTTTTATATATATAGAGAGAGAGAGGATGGAATCTAAGCATGTGAAAACTCTACTTAAACTAATATCAATCATTCGATCATAAGATTAAAAAAAGTGAAAAAATACATCTACTTTTTTAGATACTTGATTGGCTTCGCATGAACTTTCAACTTTTATTTTTCAAAACAATTAATGCATATATATATATATATATATATATATATATATATATATATATATATATATATATATATATATATATATATATATATATATATATATATATATATATATATATATATATATAATCAATCTCAACTATCTTATGATAGGACATAAATGATTGACATTGAAAAACAAAAGTGTGTGTTGGAATAATCCATCAACTTACAAAAAGTCCATAAACTTTTGTTCTTTTTATTTTCAATCTTAGTCATGTATGACCTTTGATTTGATAGTTAAGATAGGTTTGAATGAAGTTTGTATATAAGTAATTTGCACTTAACTCTTATATATAATATATGTATGTACATATAGAAAGATAGATATAGATATCTTATTGGTTGGGAAGTTAGAGAAATGGAGCAATTATACGCATGATGGTGCAACACCTCTCAATGTTTTGCACTTAACTAAGTAAACTGAATCTGTACCTGGTATCACTTTGAGCTGATTATACCATTCAAGTAAAGTTGTGCATGAAACCTGAATCCAGTTACGGTAAGGCTGGCAATACAAAGTGTAATACGAAATTAACCTGAAAAGTCTATTGTCTCGACCACCCAAGCTAACACAAATAGATCGGACCATCTTAGTGTTGGCCAGATTTTAACCAAAAGATCATGCATAATTAACGCATTTATGTGTGCTGATCAGAGGATGATTATTTCAAGTTTTTTCCGCTCACAACTCAGCTAGTTTAACTAAACAGATCATCAACACAAAGTGAGCCATATACTTAACTTGAAGATTTAAAGTAGCAAAAGGATGGCTTGAATATAAGGAGTCGCGTGGGCTAAGTTAGCTTCTTATCATTCAATGATGCAAAAGTAAGAACTTACTAATGTCACGTCCTTTGATTATGCGATTTTGTGTTGATATAATCAAAATTGACGGAGAAGTCACGTTGAAACAATGCGATCGCACAGGTATCACTGAAAACGGCGAGTAAAACTGGACCCAACCAACAATAGAAAACAAAAATGTTTTTTTTTTCTTATTGAATGTTCCTACCTGAATCTGAATGTCAGATGCTTAAGATAGATTGAATATAAACTACAGTCTGATTCAGTATACAGATGGATCAAGTTTCAGGAATTTTGCATCTGAGTTCATATCTATTTGTGACTACTCAATGGGGCAGACCTTGAATTTTTCTTCCTTCTTTTTTGTTACAGAAAGTCACACGCACTGATGTGGGAGTCGAACTTCCCACCTGGAGAAAGGGCGTCAGGACACTACCAATTGAGCTATGGATCCGGTGCTCCTCACGCTTCGGTAATCAAAGCCAAGACCCTTTGCCTTAAGAAGCTAAACAAGAATAGAGAGGGTTGAGGTAGGTGAAATAATTTAATCGACACTTGTTGGCGGATGGATTAGACTTAATTGTGATAGAGTTAATTGGGGTAATTCAAGAGTTGTTTGTTGTCAGGGAGTTTTACAATATAATATCGGAAGGTGGTTTGTCAAATTTGCTTATAATATTGGTTGATCATTTGTTGTGATTAACGAAGCGTGGTTTTATCGCATCCGAAGACTTGGTTCATTCATGTCTCTTTTAAAGGAGACATGGTGGATCCTAATCTCTCTTGAGACCAGAGGCGTACTTGTCCCATGTTTCTTTCGACCGAATAATTTTGTTCTTAATATTTAATATCTATGTTTTTATTGCAGAATGACAAATAACTTGAATGAAAATACTTATGATAGAAGCGATTTAGAGACGAGGCTGAGTGATTAATGTCTTTATCATATGATGACTAGGGATTATAACAATGATTTCAATGCACTAATTGATGTATTTATTGACTTGTGGGCAGAAGAGGTAGAGGATAAATTTGTTGATTGCAAGGGTGATAGACTAGATTATTTCTCTGTGTTTGTAACTAATGATATGTTTAGGAGTTGTAATGAACCTATTGATCATGTAAGTTTAGTTAGGAGGAAGTATAACTTTGTTATAGTTATTAGTCATTCGAAGAACAAAAATGTAATAAACAAGGTATGGCTTGCGTGTGAAAGAAGTGACACATATAAACAAAATCTTGATGTTGATGTTGAAAGTATTAGGTGGATGGGCACTAACAAAGTTAGATGACCTTTCTTATTAAGAGGAGAAAGTGGAGTGTATGGATATTAGAAGTTGCATGTAGTCAATGAGACACAACCATCCTTTAGAATTGTATCTCGAAGAAGATACTTTTGTAGGGAGATTGAGTAATTTTGAGTATAGTATAACAAAGGATCTCACACAAAGTCATTGCAAACCGAAACACATTCTAATACATTTGAAGCTAATGGATGTGAAAAATCTAATATTCTTCAAAAGTGTAATGATTGTATATTCATATTTTTCAAAGTAAAAGTACTCATGCAAGGTTGAATGAATTCATTGATACCTCAACTAGTAGATTTGAAACAATGTGTAAATATTTACATTCATTGATAGAATTATAGATTACATAATTAAAGAAGTCATTTAAAAAATCAAGAACTCTAATACATTACGTTAACATGGCAAAAGAGCTTTTTGTAAACCTTGAGATACGAGTATTACGCTAAGCTCTTAAACTTATTGTAAAAGAGTATAATTGTGTGGAGATAGTAGGTTCATATATAATAACATTTTATTGTAAGTTGCGATATTTATATGGTCGACCTTCTACTTATGAGCTCAACTTTTTACTTAAATGTGGTCTTTTATTAGAATTATCAACTATTAATCTATTTGAGAAGAAGCTACATGAAGAAGGATACCACATTTACTATCAATAAAGTAGGTGAGGATGCAACAACATTTATAAAGATTGTTTAAGGAAAGTTATAATCATCCACAACGTAATAAATTTATTAAGATATTGGATGAACAATTGTCATGAGTATATTATCCTATATGATTCACCAATTTGTTGTCTTAAATGAATATCATCTAACCAATCTATAAAGCATGACTTTTTTGCTTGGGGGCATCAGATAGAACGGTCTTGTATAGAGGAAGGCATGAGCATACTCGTGGTTGAAGACGTGATGCCTCTCCTGAGATGACCTGATCCACCTTAAGGAGTAGTGATCCTCTCTACTGTTAGAAATGTATTTTGAGGCAACTTGACTTTAAACTGACTTATAAGACGATAATACCATGATTTATAAGCATCTTTATAAATATTTGGATAAATTATTGAAAATAGAATTGTAAGTACAAAGTTATTTGTATACTTGTAAGATAAGGAGATAAGCTCTGGCGTGAAGCTCGTAAAGAGTATTTAAAAGAGGTAACACATAAGCGTCACATATATGCATAGATTTTCATAAGTGATAGTGATATGATAATAATGTTATTCAATGTATTGCATAAACAAGAGATGAGTCATGCCTTAGTCAACATTAGATATTCATATCATATATGGGTTCAATTATCACTATTTAGTGTAACGTAACATTATACTTTTCTCTATGATAGATTTAACGATATTTTTATCACTAGTATGAGACACTTAGTAATCTATTGTGAGGCATGTATGACATATATGCTATCATCATATTATAAGTTAATTTCTAGTAATGTGCATAATATCTATATATTTCATTACGTTACAACAATAACTAATAGATTGAAGAAGATATTCATCTTATATTTTGTTTATATTTTTTCGAAGATGCATATAGTTGATAGCTCTTTGATGCCTAATATCTTTTCAACATGGTAGCATTAGTAAAATAAAAGTGTTGGGATTGGTCAACTTCATTTGAAGAACATTTCAACTTTATATACAATTGAGAGGACCAAGAGATTATTGTATACGATATTGAGGATGATGAGTAAATGTCAACAATTTTCCATTTGTATATGTCATTCCGCGATTTCAAGATTTGAATAAATATCATGTATTATGTTGATTCATAAAGTACAACATTTCATTGCCATAATGTATGTAGCAAAAGACCTAAATTTCTTTCATTATAATCGTCATTTACATATATAATATTTCAAATTTATAAAAATATGTCATATATACAATCCAAACAAAAAATGTCATTGATCATCACTATTGTCTTCATCAAGTATCAACCAGTGGATTCGTTCATAGCATTGCTCATTGCTCATATATCTCTATGAGGTCCAACAGTATAGGATCATCCACCAATGATCATAACAAAAGTTTGAATGTACTTAAGTTGTTGAAAGTGTCTCACATATCAAGCTTATACGTTGGTATAAGAAATTAAGTAGAGAAAAGTTAATATGTGGGGTTAAATAAAGAAAAAAGGAAAACCTCTAATAGAAATAAAATAATTCATTTACTTATATATAAAATGATGTATCACGTTACTTAACTGAAGTAAATCAAGAATGATGTAATTGACTGCTACAATCTTATAAAATAAATCGATGTGTCCTCTAAATACACCACTATATGTATACCTCATCACTCTCATATGAGTATAATACTAGGACTCGAAAATACAAAACCTTAAAACAATGTGAGCATTGAGTTTTTATGGTCATATCACATGACTCATATTGTACCTTATAGGTGTATAGCTTCACATATCTCTTTGTAATAAAGGGTCTTATTGTTACTATTGAGTTGACTTGATGCCGACTAAACTGACGAACTATGCGATCTGGTATAGAAGGCTTAAAAACATCTATGCATTGAATACATCTATGATATCATGATAACTTGTATGTATTATAATTCATGTATTTTGCAAAACTATATGGTTGTTAGTGAATCTGCATTATATAAAATATCATGTAATAATATATAACATACAAATATATAACATTTAAAATACCTTATCTATTGTTATCAAATACAATTGCTTATGATATTGAACAAGGCGATTGACAAGAGATTATTTGTGACACATACTATACATTCATCGGCCTATTAATGATTCCTCATTCTCACATTGTGGTCGCATAACAACTCTAAAAGTTGAAAAGTACTCATAAATTAATGCCTACTATTAAAATATAAAACTTGTTAATTTTTTAACAAAAAAAATTGAACTATACATAATGCGAGCAAAAATAGTAAATATTATTACCTCAAGGTAACAAGTATGCCTACTAAGTTGTTGTACTTCTATCTGAGATACTTTCTCTAGTTATCTATATAAATACACTAATGTAGATACGCCCCACACATAATTGTTAACCCTCTTACAATTATGTGCCAATAGATTCATAAGTTTTATAGGTACCTATCTCTAGACTTATCCTGATAAAGTATGTACACTACTAAAGTTTTAAGTACTGGTTCTTCCATATCTTATATGCAATATGACCTTCAAAGCTCGGGAATAATCTTTCGTATTAGGACATCCTCATTATATGTAATATCGATCTTAGTATCTAAGGTTGATATTGTCACACCCGCTCTGGTCGCGACCACGACCCAACCCGAGAGGATGCCATGTGGCCGCTTCTCGTACGGGCCTGATGGTGAGCAATAACCAAATACAATACTAATTTAATTCAAACTCAATGAAATATCTAACTTAAAGAAATATTCATATCGAAGTACTAAACAAGACACACAAAATGGTGTGGGGCCCACCTAACAATAACCTTGAATAACAAGATTTTATAAATCATTTAACACTTATCATACCATTCTAAAATAAAAATGTAGCTCTATCCAACTCCTACTCTACTCCGTGTGCCTTCAAAGTGTTAGCTTTAAAATAATGGGTTGAGCTCCTACACATAGCTCAATAAGGAGGTTAAACATCTTTAAACAAAAATCATACTAAAATCATGCATAATTTCACAATCATTTCGTAACAAAGCATAATTTTACCTTTAAATCATGATCTCAAATTTATACGCACACATTTACACACACGCATACACAAATCATTAGTTACGATAATTACAACCCATACTGTGTCTGTCCCAAAGGTCATGGGAGCCGTCTGAACCTCTCTATTGTAACTTTGGTAACCCCATCCACGACGGTAACCACACCGACTCTCATGGCAGAGTGCTTGGAAATACATCCTGTATTGGGCCCAAGTCGGATCACCCGAGCGACCTGCAAGTATCTAGAGACCTCACACAACCCACACAAGTATGACTCGTATATTAACACATCATTACATTTCTAAAACCAATTACACTTGATTTGAGAAAAATTTCTTGTAGGTCCCTCGGCCCCACATCACCCGAGTGACCTGAAAGTCTCTAAAGAACCCACATCAATCATGCACATTTAAATATATCTAAAAACAAGAAAATCACTTCTAACATGTTTCTGTGAAAGAATGCATAACCCCTACCTTAAGGAGCACTAAGATCTAGTCCCCAAATCGTTGGGCCGCTCTTATTACCGTTAAATCCTCTAATTTTTATCTCTAAACAATTAAAATTTATTAAAATATTAAAATTTATTTAACTACAAATCTAACATAACAAACTGTATCCAAATTGGATCTCAAATGACCCTAAAATCACTCAAAACTCAATTTAGATCTATTTAAGTTATTCGGAACCGAATTGATACCTAGATCTATATCCAATCCAAATTGAGTGACACAGTAGGTAGCCTGTATTACTGTATCAAAACAAAACCTATAACTACTGACACAGATTCTGATTCTAACCCTAAAACTCATTTCAAGACATGACCTAAACTTGATCCATTTCCGACACAGAACTTGTTTTAACATAGAACTGATTCTTAACATGTGACACAAAATAAATTTGTGTCGATTTATAACATTCCAGATACGACACAAAAATGGGAACACGCCTAAAAGTGAAAGTTCCCATGATTTTTTGGCTTTTGTTTCGTTGATTTCCAGTGATGATTAAGGCCGCCAAAGGTGACCCACTCTTTGTCTATCTATCCTCTTTCAACCAAGGCAAAGAACAACCACTGGTGGTGGCGTTTTATTGAAAAACGAAAATAAAAAGGATAAAAGAATCGAAATAGATTTGGCCAAATTGACACCCTCGACTTACCCAAACCCACCAAAACACTTTGTTCTACCTCAATGCTTCGACCCAAGCCCATACAGCCAATTTTTCGTCGATGCTCGGTGTTCTTGCTACTTTCCTAGTCTGTCTCGACAGTGTCCATGTAATAGATGATGCGGGTTTGGAACTAATTAGACCAGACCCGCCAAAACTTTTACTGTAACCAGCAACGCCTGATTTGGGCATTACAAAAATGCAACGCATGGGTGTTGCTGTCTTTGGATGGCCAAGGGGAGTAACAACCATTAAGGCCGGTTACTAGCCTGATCAAGTTGTATAATAGGCAGAGGAGGGGCGGCCTACTAGGGAGGAGCTTTGGGAGAAGCTGCAAGAGCCGAAAAACGCGAAGAGTCGACTGAAATCCGGTAAGAAAAATCAAATTATTGTTTTGTAATTTGTTTTCATTTTTAGTTGCTAAAACTGAGTTAAATCATAGGGCTTTTGTTTGGTTCATGCTAAATCTTTGAAAACAAGCCTTAATATGCGAAAATCAGCTCAAAACAATAATAGATTCATGAAATTTTTCTCAAATCCGAATTATCATTTTTCATGAGTTTTCTGGCCAAAACGACACCACCGCCGACCATTGATGGGTTGGGTTGGAAGAGTAGAAGTTGGATATAGCGATATTTCTATATTTTGGATGGTATGATAAGTATTGAACGATTTAGAAAGTTTTCTTATTCGGGGTTATTGTTAGGTGAGCCCCACACCATTTTGGGCGAATTGTTTAGAACTTTGATATAAATATTTATTTCATTGAGTTTGAGTGAAATTAGTATTGTATTCAGTTACTCACCATCACACCTGTGCGAGAAGCGGCCACGTGGCATCGGTTCAGGTCATGGTCGCGTACAAGATGGTGTCATTGTATGTTCCACTTGTACAAGATGGTGAAGATGCTGCAACATATTATTTTGTCACCCACTTATATTAGTCATACGGATTTGAACCTAAAATCGTTTGAGGGATTCTCCTTATGTTTCCCTAAATGGTGATGCTATTGTATCACATCAGATTTTTCTATATTGTTTTGTGATGTTGGTGGTAATGATGTAAGAGCCGACTTGATTTTGTTGGGGATTTCGAATTATAATGTAGTTCTGGGCATGATTATTGTATCGCATCGAATTTTGCTATATTGTTTTATGATGATTGGTGGTAATGATGTAAGAGCATACTTGATTTTGTTGGGGATTGTGCATTGACTGCAATGGGGTTGCCATTGCAATCTTTGCCCACCACGGAAGCCCTTTTGAAGGTCGTCTAGATCTAGAAGAAAACGATTGTGCATTGACTGCAATGGGGTTGCCATTGCTATCTCTGCACAACCTTACAGATATATCTTCCTCATAATGTGAAGTCTAGATCTAGACCACCCAACCCACTACAGATATATCCTCCTCATAATGTGAAAGGTTGACTTTCTCTTCTCCTCATTGTTATCTATAGAGACGTCCTCCATATGACACTATATTTCATCTCTTAAATGAAGTAGTGACGTTACTGCTTCATACTCATATCCTATCAGTCATATCCACATAGAAAAATTATTTTGAAACTAATAACATCTAAGTGGGAGACACGCCCCAAGCGCATTTCATACGTAATAGGAGATGTGCATTAGACGTGTCTAACTCAAAGTGGGAGATGCACAAGAGGCATATTTTTAACCCATACAATGATAAAACATCGAAGATTTTTCGGCGCGTGAAAAATACTTAAAAATGAATGAAAAAACCCTTATTCCTTTCCTTTTCTCTTCGATTTTTTTAAATCTATAGTTTTCATGAATTTTAATCCATTTCTTTTAGAAATGACGGTAGATCGAGTATTATGTGGTTAAAATGAAGCGAAAAATAAAGAATGACCCAAGAAACATAGAAAAATAGGAGCTCAAAGCCGATTCACACATGAAGAATATTTTTATAATTATTGAAAATGACTAAAGGTATTTCCATAAAAGCACATAATACTCGATCATACTCGATCTTATTTACCATCTATCTGGTGGATTATAAGGTCATATACTCGATCAATCCTCTTAACAATACTCTAGTGACTAAGTTTCTAATATTTGGAATTTACATCCAAAATCTCTCCGATTCTTACTTAAATGCCGCCAGATATCTCTCAACCATGGAGTGGGCTCTACCATGGTTGACAGTGGAATCATGGACCACTTCAAAGTAGGAAAAACCTAACATTTGAAGGCGGAGCTCACCTAGATACGTTAATCCGACGCGACACAAGGGCAATATAGTAACCTAAATTTGTTGAGAGCTAGCGAATCCTACCCTTTATCAACATTCACAAAGGCGTGCTTACCTTGATGGTCGCTTCCCCAAATAACAAAGGCAGTGTAATTTACAGCCAAATCCATGTCGGTTTTTGGCGCTGACCGTGTTCCGGAGAGGCCCCTAATTTTAGCATTCCAACGCCGCGTTTTTCGTGGGGATGCGGCCTTTGGGTTGAGGGTTTATCTAGGGCTTTTGTGGGGGCTGGGGCATTTGTGGGGGCTGGGGCATTTGTGGGCTGGGAGGAAGAGGAGAGAGCAAACTCTAATCCTGTGGGAGAGGAGCCATGGACAGGTACCAGAGAGTGGAGAAGCCCAGGACTGAGTCGGCCATTAGCGAGAATGAGATCAGAATCACCACTCAGGGACTCATCAGGAACTATACCAGCTATGCGATGAGCCTTCTTCAGGTGATTTTCCGTGACCGGTTCTATCGTTTCTGTTGATCTATCTTGTTGATTTCTAGAAAATAGGAGATTGTTTGTCATTTATTCTTGGTATTGACGTGGTTTTCTGTGTGATTTTGTATTTGGGTGTTTAGGGTTCTGTGTCTGCCGTCGATTTTAGTTGGATTGCTTTAGTTTTGTGTTATTGATTCTGGTAATCTTTTATGCTTCCTTTTGATTGCTTTATTTTACTCGTATTAGATGTATCCGGTATTTGCTCCCTTCTATCCATGGTGGTTGGTTCTGCCCGGTGCGAGTGGGAGATGCTTTTTCATAGGCTCCAGTATTTGCGACCCCTTTTCTTCCGGTCTTTCTGTTTTCCGTTTTTCTTTGGACTTGCTGTTATAGTTCATCTGAATCACCAAAACAGTGTCCACAGTTTCATATCATTATCTGTTTTGCTGTCTGAAAAATACTGGTCCATCTACGTTTGAGCGTCTGAAGTTGAACTTTCATTCTCTTGTTTTATTTTATTTTAGTTTGAACTTTTGTTATTCGGTATTTGAACTGTGTCCTCGTTGTTTATTTTTTTCTCTCTATGCTACGTTGGAGTTCCTGATATTAGTTTATAATTTGTTTCTCCAAAGAGTTTATCTGACAGCATACATGCTGCCTAAGCACTATGGGTTGATTGGATACATGCTGCCAAAGAGTTTATCAACACGTGTTAAAAATATTTGTGGACATTTTGCTCATGCTGATGATTCTTTTGCCCAAAAGCCATGCCATTACTCTTTGTTTATTTCATCTAATGGATAGATGTTTCCCTTATTTTTATTTGTAAAATGTTCTGAGTCTTCTTGACGGCGGCAGATGGTTATTTGGAAGATGCCCTGTAAAGTGGTTATGTTCTGCAGCAGAACTCATCAGCGTTATAATTTAGTTTTATTAGATTATTGTTACATTTGTTGCATATATCATGTAGAATATGACTGCTACTGCTCTACGTTTAGTAATTTATGTTCATCACGTTTAGGAACATTTTGTGGATCCTGTAACTCTTTTTACATGTTCTTTCATATCAGTCATTTAAGTTTTAAGCAAACCTAAACAGCTTAGGCTCTTATTAATATCTTGGAGACCTAGACCAGATGTAGTCATCCATCCATGGACTCATCAGAGACATCTAAGGTCAGTGCATGACATGTTGCCACTTGCAACTCATGAATGAAAACCACATAATTAATCGTTCTTAGCCTGGTTACTGGTTAAGCTCCAGTGTGTTATCCAAAGATAATGGATATGTCTTTTCTGATATCGAGTGATCATACTTTTTCCATGAGAAAACTATTTTTGTCTTGTTCTAGTTGCATAGTTCGTTGGCATGGGATTCTATGCCCATTGATATTTGGTCTTTATGTACTTATGTAGGCTTTCAGTAGAAAACGGCCCTGGACTTCTTCATTTTCTATCATTCTATTTTTAAATTTATATGATCATACCAAGCAATCACATTATTATCTGGTCTTGGTTCATGGCATTGCCCTCTATATTGACATACATTTGATAAGCTAAGGCATTCAATACAACACTTGTATTTCAGTTCATCCTGTTACTAGTACTTACGTTGTTGGTGCCAATAAGAAGTCAGTTGGAGAATGGGGCTTTTAAAGTTGGACTGCATATTAGGTGCAACTTATCGGTGGCAGACTGTTCCAGCTTCTGTTATACACTTTTACCCTTCTGAGACAAAAATTCCTATCATGTTGGTGTAATTAGGATTTTTATCCTTAACCTGATTATATATGCTAGATATGAAAGTAAGAATTTTAAAGCTTGGATCTTCTTTTTGAAAGGTGAATTTTTTATAGATGAAGTTTTATGTTTTCTATTTATTGCTATTTTCTTTGCAAAGAAACAGGCTGATCGTCTGGCTGACATCTGCATTTCCACATGATATGTTTCTTCATATGCATGACTTCATTCATAGTGATTGTCAGTGATCATTTCAAAGAACATTATTGTCATGTGCTTCTCAAATAGATACAACAACAACTAAGTCTTTTCCCATACCAGACGGGGTCGGCTACATGGATTCTTTGTTTCCACAGAGCCCTATCATGAGCCATGTTAGCAGTTAACTCACAATAAGCTAGATCATTATTTATTGTTTCTTTCCAATACTTTTGTGGTTGTCCTCTACCTCTTTTAATACTTTCCAAATTTAGTTTTTCATACCTTCTTACAGGTTCTTCTTTTGATCTTCTTTCTATATGTCCAAACCATCTTAAATGATATTCTCTCATTTTATCCTCTATTGGTGCCACTCTTAATTTGTTTCTAATAACCTCATTATGTATACGGTCTTTTCTTGTATGACTGCTTTTCAAATATATACACAACAACTAAGCCTTTTCCCATACTAGACGGGGTCGGCTATGCTTTTCAAATAGATGCATGTAAAAATTTGAAAGGTGGTCTTCTGTATTTGGGGTTAATGGTTTATGTGTTATTATTATCCTATCTTATAGGTTTTAGATGGTTTATGTGTTATGTGTTATTATATCCTATCTTATAGGTTTTAGATGGTTTATGTGTTATGTGTTATTATATCCTATCTTATAGGTTTTAGATGGTTTATGTGTTATTATATCCTATCTTATAGGTTTCAGTTATTTTGCTGTAAACTTATAATGGGTTTACCTTGTAGCTTACTCAGTAGCATGGAGATAGGTCATTTTAGCTTAATGGGATGGGGATGTGTCCCTTTGAGTATGCTGGTGCCAACAGTAAGGTTCACAATTTTAAAAGAATGTTGTTAGTGGTGCAATGAATGTACTAATTATTAGATAGATTATTTTAGGTGTTCTCTGTATTACCTTAAAAATTAACATCTGGGCATAGTTTTGCTCCTGAATAATGAACTTTAAGATAATCCAAATTTAGACTAATGTTGTTTGTAGTGTATCGTAACGTGTATAATTTTTTCACATGATATTTTATCATAGCATATCGTAATTTTTTCTAAAATACTTTTGAAAATCAACACAATTATGAAAAGTCAAGAAAAAATATAAACAATTGTTATAAATCAAAATAAGTAGAGTAAGTATTAGCACTGTATCAAAATAATACTATATGACTTATTTAAATGATTTAATAAGGTAGTAAGGACATACATAGGCTACATTAAGTTGTCATGAACTAATATTATTCACAAATTCATAATATAAACAAATAAATAAGGTTACTGACACTGAAAAATAATCAAACAATTCGTCTAATTCTAATCTATTATCAAAGGAAAGGAAAGGAAAATAGAGGTTTATGTATGTGTAAATAGGTGTGAAATAAAGGAGAACAATGATTCATACAATAAATGTAGAAAAACTATGAAAAATAAAGAAAACAAAAATTTATATCTCAAAATGTGAATAAATATGAACTACATGACCGAAAAAGAGTAATTTCGCAAGTCAAGTGTAAAAATCTCCTCACGCGAGTGGAAATGGAGGAGGGAAAATGAAGGAAAAAGGCCTTAAAATACCAAAGTTCATGAGAAATAGAGTTTCACTAACATGCTGGATTTGTATTGCTTGTACACAATATGGGTTGTATTGCACGATACATCCCAATACATTGGTCTGACCCAATATTAGCCCTGTTTGTATCAAATTCCCTTCAATACAGTATGATATGTGGACCGATACACATAACACTGTTGTAGCCTTTAAAGCTTGTAGAAGTATAAGTGGACGGTCTTTCATTAAGAATGGCAACTTCCTGGAGAATGCTTGCGATTTGTTCAGGATTTCTCCAAGTCATTCTTTCCTTGTGAGCTTGTCTGTTTTATATTCTTGTCTAAGCTGTAGATCGGAAGGATGAGAGAGTCAAATTGTGTTAACTTGTTTTCTTAGATTACATGATATATATATATATATATATATATATATAAACAACTTTTATTGATAGTTGTTATAGTGAAGTTTATGGGACAGATTGATCTGGGATGTATTAGGCTTTTGTTGTGTATCTGGTCTACTAGAGACTAATATTTGGTATGTCGCGGCTAGAAAATCATGACTGGTGGTGGTGTTGTCCTTATCTCATGGTTACTGACCAAATTCTTTTTGGACAACTACTTTTCTAAAAACTCTTTTGTATTTCAAATTCAATTCTGTATGTTTTTCTTTCCAGCATAGGTTGTAGCTTTTTCTAAAAAGTGGCATTCACGATTTACCCTCATTCAACAGTGAACTCTTCCATGATTGTGAAGTTTTTGCTTAAACAATCATAGGGCAATGCCTTGTGTTTTACATGCTGTTTTGTTTAGTACACAGTCATTCGATATTGGTATGTGAATTGGTTTTCTTTCATCAATTCAGGAGAAAAGGGTGAAGGAGATTTTGCTGAAGGCAATGGGACAGGCCATCAGCAAGACGGTGGCAATTGCAGAGATTATAAAGGTTGGCTATATTGGTTTCCATATGTTTATTGTTTTTTTGGCTAGTTCTTAGCTATTTGAATTGTGTCATTCAGAAGAGGATTCCTGGGTTGCATCAAGACACTGTTATCAGCTCCACCAGTATTACAGATGTTTGGGAACCAATTGAAGAGGGCCTTGTCCCGTATGTTCCACATCATTCTATTTTATGATTTCTGTCTCTCTTGTAAGGCAAAGCTGCTGGTCATTGATATTTTTCGACATGTAACAGTTTGGAGATGACTCGGCATGTCTCTATGATCTCTGTCACACTTTCAGCGAAAGAGCTGAACAAGAATTCTCCAGGGTAAATACACCCATCACCTTTTGGATATGTTATTTGCTGCAAGATGTCTCATTTCTATTTTGCTTTGCAGGTATCAACCTCCAGCTGTTTTGGTCAATGAACAGCAGCAGCAGAGACCGCGATATCAGCAGCAACAGAAGCAAACACCTGCTTCTACATTGAACGCTCCTGCTACGGAAGGTACGTTCTCTCAAATCCTTTCCGTTCATGTTGTAAAATGAAACTTCTTATATGTCCCATTTTTCACTGCAGATTCATATGGCCAAGGTGGAGATGCTTATGGACAGAGTGGGGATTCATATGGTTGGGGACGTGGTAGGGGTAGGGGAAGAGGAAGGGGTTGGGGCAGAAGCTATAGCAACAACCAAGGTATGTAGCATTTTCTATATGTTAAACGAAATTGGAGAATGCTGATGGGAAATTGCTTGCTTATAACAGAAAATGGTGGATGGAACTGGGGCCGTGGTGGAGGACGAGGACGAGGTTGGGGATCTCGCGGTAATTGCTCTACTCACAGCAGCGTTTTGGTTCTATTAGTGGTTCTGTTTGCAAAATAATTACTGATAAGTGATAACTTCTTTGCGTGTGTATAACTGGCAGGCGGTAGTGGTTATGAAAGGGGTGGAGGTGGTGGGTACCAAAGGGGTGGAGGTGGTTATGAAAGGAATGGAGGTGGTGGGTACCAAAGGGGTGGAGGTGGTTATGAAAGGAATGGAGGTGGTGGGTACCAAAGGGGTGGAGGTGGTGGTTATGAAAGGGGTGGAGGTGGTTATGAAACGAATGGAGGTGGTGGGTACCAAAGGGGTGGAGGTGGTTATGAAAGGAATGGAGGTGGTGGGCACCAAAGGGGTGGAGGTGATGGTGGATATGAAAGGGGAAGAGGTGGCCGTGGTTTCAATCGAGGTCAAGGAAGGATGGGTGGACGGGGAAGGGTTTACTGATCACCAAATGCAGATGGTACTGTTATGCTTGCTTGGTTTTATTAAGGAGAATTATGTGTGAACCATCTCTATTTGTGATTCTCTGTTATTATGAATTAGCAAGCTTTTTTTCTGGTTGGGAAAACGTTGTTATGTAGTAGTCATTTTGTTTGTTCTCTTCTCGACTTCCCCCCAGAGCCATGTATTCATATCAATTTTTCACTAGTGGAGTTTTGGAGCTTCCATTTCCTGTCTCGGCCTGGGTGATTACGATAATCAATGTGTGGTTTGAGCGAGATGGAGAGTTCTGCAAGAACTCTACTTAATTCCAATACTAAACGCTAATAATGATGAAACTGCATTCATATGTTCTCATGTAATTTAGCCATTGCCGCTTATTAGTGCTTTCTAAACTTTTCCGTTTCTATAGTTATTAAAAATATTTCTAATGGAAGTCTTCATCGAGATAAGTTGCTATAAGTTTATTATCTGGTCTTGATCATATTATCTGCACCTGATTAATAATCATGGAGGACGTCGTCAACCTTGACAGTTATGCAAACATCATGACGTTGTGATATCTTTCTCTAACACGCATACAATGCAGACGTTTTGGATAATTAGCAAACTTCTTATGCATCTTAATTTGTTTACTAGGATTAATTCCTTAGGTTTGTGTTTTTTCCTCACGTGGAATTATTGTTTTCTGTGGTGCCAAACTGTGTATTTTTGTGTTGTGTTGGTCTTGAACAGAAGCGGAGACAACGTAGTATATATATTAAGCGTGCCTGATGTTCTAACTTTATATCTTGCCCCAATAAAGTCAAGCGCACACATTCAGTTGTATTAAAGTGTGGTTTAATGAAGTTTAATCCAAAAGTTCTCATAATGAGATTCACGAAGTTAGAAGAGGGGAGGTGTTGATGTAGCAAGATGGCGATGAAGTCAGCGGCCCAGTTGGGGGAGGTAGAGGTGCTGCCGCTTGCCTCTGGTGCAGCAACACACGTAGTAGACGGTTTGATTTTCCCTGATCCTGACTATTCTGATTTTCAGTTTATAATATTTCATTTTGGCATTCATAATGTTACGGCTTCAAGGCAGACAGTAAGAGAGAGAGAGAGAAAGGAGCAAAATCTACATATCGCCTTATTTTCATGGTAGGTTTAGAGGTGTTTCCTTCTCAATGAGTTCGAACTTGCAAGCATGGAGAACAGGGTCGCTCCATTTAGGTTTGTCACTATGATTTTGGCTAGTTAGAACTATGGAATGGGGATCAATCCCTCCGTCACCCCTGTGGTTTCCGAAGATGTGTTGTTATGTGCTCCATTTTCTCCATTGTGCTCGAGAGATAATTCATGCACTCGTAAGGGATGCATGACTTCTCGAGAAGAGAGGAATCATCATGTTGAAATGCTCAATCCAGTTATTTGGGGTGAGAAGATCACTGCTGACGTGATTACGGTAAGTTCAGTTTCCTGTTGTGGTGAAGGATCAAACTAGATAACTAACATGATGCTGAATAAGATTCTTGAAAAAGCTCGATTTACTAACGTGATTTTCCTTTCTAACGTAATTCCTGAAAACACTATGATTACTCTTCCTTTCCCTCGATTTTTCTCCCTAGGGAAAACGGCTACATTTCTACGGGAAATCTTATGGGGGTGCTCTTTTTAAGTTCACAGTCCTTCCTTCTTTTTTTTTAACGTGATTTCTATTTCACTCGTATTAAAATTTAAAAATTACCATGATACCTCTTGACTGTCTAAAAACTCTCTGAGATTCTCACCTTATCTTCGATCGTCCTTCGACAACCCTTGGCTCAAAGCTCGTTTACATACACTATACTGGATCATTCACTGTCTCATAGTGTTTCGAATCAAACCGAAAAGAAAAAAGAAAAGAAAAAAAGAGTAAGAAAAAATGGAAAAAGAAGAGAAAAAGAGAATGAAATCAATTTGAAGAGAGTTTCAGTTATTTTTAGAAGTATGTCATTGATTTTATGTATTTTATTGTTTATTTAATGTATTGATTTTGTTTTTGGTCTAAATTAAAATGAAAAATAATGTTTAGTACTCATCTAGAGACGTGACATGAATGTGTCTCTGGTGAGGGAGACGTGTTGTTGGGGGTCTCTCTTTGTAAAAGACATGGCTCACTCATATCTCTCGTACTTGAGAGACGTGGCCGTTATCTTTTTTGTTTCATATTTGTAATAATATATTCATATCTTTGTTTATTCTTCTTTTTCTTTCCTTTGTTCTTGATCCTCTTCTTTTTTTTATGTTCTTAATTTTTATTGTTGATCCTCTTCTTTTCTTATTATTGATTTATTTTTTATTGATTTTTTTGCTTTTTCTTTTTTTTGTAAGAGTATGTATTGTGAAGATAACAATGATAAAAAATAAAATGCTGGTCACCCGAATAAAAACAAGTGTGTTGGAATTAGGTGAGAGAAAAGAAAAAGCGACAAAAAATAATTTAAGTATTTTTTGAAAATAAGAGGTCAGTATGTAGTAGGAGTGCAAATAATCCCCAAACCAACAGTTCTGTCTGTTTCTGACTAGAATGACCAGATGCTTTGACGAATATATGAAAGAGAAGACGAGTTAGATTGGGTTCAAGTAGGTGCAGAAAAAGGGAATGGCTTTGTGGAGGTTTCAACAAGTCAGGCTTGCGGTAGATCAAGGCCGTACCTCCATCTGCTAGAGGTTTTTGAACCCCAGTTTCGGAACTGTGACTGGCTGATTCGGGAATTATATTTGGATGACAAGCGACCAATCGTTTGGCACGAATTCGTTACCACTAGCCGTCCTCCATCTTTCAAGGTCCATTGCGTCGTCCAAGCCCACCAATTTAACGCAGGTTGCAGGCAAAAATGAACACACCAGGAACGAGCCCCTCTTGAGTAATGAATTCGCGGCGAACCACCAGCTTTCATAGTGAGGTGTTCTGCCAGGTGATACACCACCTTCAGTGAGAATAGCCCACTTCACATACCACCAAATGCAGCACACGCACGCACGCACGCATAAAAGCTGGTGTGAAGAAATAAACTAGAAATGTGAGTTCGTGTAAGATATACAAGCAGCAGAGAACGCTCTCTCATTCACAAAACAGATCAGTGGCAGTACCAGTACCCTTCACCTATTTTTTTTAACATTTGAACCCATGGCAAACAGACAAGACAATGATGAGAATCAAGGCGACAATGATGCCCAAAACAATCAGCTTGATCTTCATGTTCTGCAACCACATCTTTCTGCGCATCTTCGTCCCGTGTTCAGAAATCCTGAGCCTGCATCAATAGAGATGAAGTTGAGGGGAAAGAACCTGAATTCCTATATAGTAAGCGATTTTACAGTGCACATAAAGTGAATACGAATCAACATGGATCCTTCATTGTAGATTCGAGCAATTAGAAGTTTTGAAAAGATAAACGATGAACCTGTCACCCCAGATTCTCAGTTTTGTCCACAAGAAGTTCAATCTTCTCACCACGCTCAAGAACCTGAAAATACAAGTAACCAAGCCATGCACATGATTCAATTGACCAAAATGACATCAATCTGCATTAATATAATGTGCTAGTTGTGTACGAGTTTTCAGCTTGTGAAAGTCTTGAATATAATGCCGATTACCTTCTCAATGTTTTCCATCATTACTCCCTTCACTTCTGAAACCTGAGCCTTCACTTTGGCAAGATTGCTTACTTCCTCTGCGTGGTCTACACAGTACTGCATATGTTCCTTCAGTTTGGGTCTGTAATACAGTGAGATCAATGAGAAGGCAAATAGAGAGTTCTAACTTGTCTGATGGATATTTTCTGGCTTGAACAATTTGATACCCAAAATCTTTATTGAGACTCTTCGCAACAGCTGTAGCAGCTTTGCCACCTCCACATCTCTTCCTAAAATCTTCCTTCACATGTTCAAGAAATGCAATAGGAACTTGTCTTCCAACAGACTCGACTGCAACTACACAGTAGGCTGCAATACCACCAAGGTTGAAATCATCAAACTAAACCGCCATTGAAATTTATTTATAACCTGTCACGTACTATGAACACTAGGAAATGGGAGCTTGCATCTTTTGTATGTGAGAGTGACCCTAGAGATTCCGTCTTATAAAAAATCAGACACGAGCAAAATCAATACCTTATCAATGCCAACCAAAAAGACTGCCCTCTCGATAAGGTTTCACTGACAATAATTCAGAAAGAACTGGAGTGCACCTGTTGCATATGAACGACAAAAAAATCACTTCATTTTGATGTCACCCAGCAACATTTTTGGTACACAATTGTGTCTCAAGAGAAATTAAAAAACACAAGAGGCCCTATATAGATGCAATTACGTTTTAACTTGAGAAAACCATGAATCTAACTTGCAGCCCTATCACTAGTAATGACCACCATAATGCATATTTCCACCTACTCTGGAACCATCACATATACCCACTAACAAGACTTCTAGTACACCTACTGAGGATGCAGTATAGGTATTAGATTTGGAAAAAAAAAGTTAAAAAACTTCATGCTACTTAATAAAGGATTATGTAAATTACAAGAATGGGATAGGTCTAAGTGCCAAGTTCCCAAATGTGTGGATTTCTTCACCAATAAACTGAACTGAAATTCAATATTATAGTTTTCACTTCAAAAATAAACTTTGCCAATGCCAGCTAAGGAGTATCAAAAGCTTATATCATGATTTACCTTTTCAGTATGATTAAAGGTTTTCAGAACACCATTCAACATTAGCAAGTCCACTACAGAAATAAAATAGTGTTTCGAAAAGAAAAAATGAATTGACCTAGTTCAGTTTAATATTAAAAATGCAAATCTTCGAAACCAACATTGATAACAAAATGTTCGACAATCAAGATGGTAGTATAAGTTTTCTCTTCTACAACGAAAAACCTTAAAAATCCAACACTTTAGTTGAATAATATCAAAACAGTCCAATCAGGATCACAGGAAAAGAACCATACTCGTGTGGAATAAGAGAATATGGGTAGCTAGAATTGGGGGGGGAAAAGATGACCTAAAAGAAAGACCAAAATGCACGAGAAAAGCAAATCAAAATGTTTCTAGCCGTACTTTCGCATGCCATAATCAGTGGATAACGTAAAACATGTGAACCCATCCTCTCTACATCAAAAAGAGAAAAGGAACTGCTCTGACTCTAAACAGCACCAATCCAATTTAAATTTCTATTAAAACCCATAACATGGTTGTTCAGCTCTATAACCCAGCTCCAAGTGTACTGACTTTTGCTCAAATTCTCAATACCGCTAATGAATCCTTCAAAATTTATGCTTTCTGTAAAATATGATTTGAGTGCAGTACCAGTCAGTCACATTTACATCGTACTATAGAGAAAACAGCTGAACTACATGTCCTGCCAGTCGAAATTCCCTCTTCATAAACTCCTCAAATTCTCTAATGGACACATCCTTTTTCGATAATTATCAATAAACACATTTTTGACAATTCTCTGAATCAGTTCAACCACTGTGAACCGAGGATTGTCTAGAATATTGGAGTGAAGTCATTCAAAAACGACTCTTCAGTAATGATGCATCATATATTTTGATTGCCGGCAACTATTCATCTCAGATGTTTGAGGACTTATTTCCCTTTAGTAAATAGAGGTAGTAAACTCCGCCCATATAAGGGATCACCCTTGCATTGCCAGTCCCAAGCTCGAATAAAGGAGGAGGGTTGTGTTAGGCTTCCTACAGCCAGCGTAAAATTTCGTCGGATTTTATAACATGGATTACAAAAATTATGAGCATTGCTTTGAGGCGTCCCCGCCTAGCGACGTGCTGCAGAGCCCAAATGCAGTAATAAGTAAACAAGGATTCCTACATTTTTGCCCGAATGTAGTGAATCAATTGCAAAGAGGGTTCCCACATGATGGATGGGTGTGGGTAAAGAAGTTAGTCCTGCTACATTGCCGCCTGAATGTAGTGAAAATTTTTCAGAGAGGGTCTCCGCATTTTGATTATGGACGGATGCGGGAGGTAAAGAAGCTAGTCCTAGATAATAAGATTCGTATTGGTTCTTGGAATATCAAAACATTATCTGGTAAGCTAATTGAGGTGGTAGATACTATGATTTGGAGAAAGATTCATATTCTATATTTAGAAGAGACAAAATGGGTTGGAGAAAAAGCAAAGGAGATAGATGATACAGGTTTTAAATTATGGTACTCAAGTAAAGAAAAGGCTCGAAAGACAGCTATTTGGGAATCATGATATGGTGACTGAATCATGACGTTGAAATTAATGTTAGGAGCAGAGGTTTTGAATATAGTTTGTGCTTATGCACCCCAAATAGGACTAGAAGATAGTGTAGTCCAAGTAGGACTACAACGATATGGTGACACTATCTTTAAATTATCATAAATAAATATTTAAAGGATAGTGTAGTAGACATACAACGATATGGTGACTGAATCATGACGTTGAAATTAGTATTAGGAGCTGAGGTTTTGAATATAGTTTGTGCTTACGCACCCCAAGTAGGACTAGAAGATAGTATAAAGACAGCTTTTTGGGAAGAGTTAGATAAGGTGATTCAAAAGATTCCACAAAGGGAGATGATTTGTTTAGGAGGAGACTTAAATGGACATGTCGGTAAAGAGGCATTGGGATATCATGGGATTCATGAAAACTTTGGTTTCGGGGATATAAATGAAGAAGGTAGGGAGATTTTAAATTTTGCTATGGCATTTGATCTCTTTATAGTCAATACAATCTTCAAAAAACGAGATAAACATTTACTTACTTATAAGAGTGGCTTATCACAAACACAAATTGATTACTTTATTTGTAGAAAAAAAGATAGAGCGTGTTGTAAAGATTGCAAGGTAATTCCAAGAGAAAGCTTAACCACCCAACATCAACTTTTAGTTATGGATTTACAAATAAAAAAATGGATAAAGAAGAAAAGAGTGCATTGAGCTATTCGAACTAAATGGTGGAACCTCAAAAGCGAGAAAGAAGATATATTTAAACAGAAAGTACTTCAAGGAGATATTTGGAATTATATTGGCACACCCTGTGATATGTGGAACAATATGGCTATACATATTAGGAAAGTGGCGAAAGATGTCTTAGGTGAATCGAAGGGAGGTGTACCAGCACAAAAAGAAGCTTGGTGGTGGAGTGAAATAGTACAAAATAAAATCAAGGCAAAGAGAGCATGTTACAAATTATATTATGCTAAGAAAACTAGTGAAACTTTAGAGGCTTATAAGAAAGCAAAGAAGGAAGCGAAAAAGGCCGTGAGTGAAGTAAAAGCTAAAATTTGAGAGGATTTATATAAAGAACTCAACTCAAAAGAAGGTAAAAGAGATATTTTTAGGATAGTTAGGGCTAGAGATAAGAAAACTAAAGATCTTAATTATGTTAGATGCATTAAAGACGATGATGAAAAAATTTTAGTGGCAAATGATGATATAAGAAATAGATGGAAAAACTATTTTTATAATCTTTTTAATGAAAATAAAGATGTTAGTATTAGCTTAGGAGAGTTAGCCAAATCAGAAAAGTATATAAACCATAATTTCTACCAACGTATTCAAAAGAATGAAGTCAAAGAGGCTCTTAAATATATGAAGGGTGGTAAATCGGTAGGACCAAATAATATTCCTATAGAAGTTTGAAAAATACTAGGAGAAATAGGAATCACTTGGCTCATAAGACTATTTAATGAAATATGGAAAAAACAAAAGATGCCCGAGGAATGGAGAGCAAGTACACTTATACCCATATATAAGAACAACGGAGACATTCAAAATTGTGTGAATTATCGAGGTATCAAGTTAATGAGCCATACTATGAAATTATGGGAAATAATTATCGAACGTAGGTTAAGACAAGTATAGTACAACAGAGAACCAATTTGGATTCATACCAAGCAGATCTACTATTGAAGCGATTCACCTTTTGAGATGTCTTATGAAACACCTTAGAGCAAAAAAGAAAGACCTTCACATGATATTTATTGATTTAGAAAAAGCTTATGATAGGGTACCGAGGGAGGTTCTTTGGAGAACTTTGGAAAAAAGAGGTATCCTATTGACATATATTAGCCTTATAAGAGACATGTATGATGGTGCAAAACATGTGTGAGGACTCATGAAGAAAAAACAGACTTCTTTGAAGTTAATATTGGGTTACATCAGGGATCAACTTTAAGTCCATACTTATTTATAATGGTGATGGATGAGTTAACAAAACATATTCAAGATGAAGTACCTTGGTGTATGTTATTTGCAGATGACATTGTATTAGTGGAGGAGTCTAAGGAAAAGGTTAATAGAAAATTGGAACTATGGAGAGAAACATTAGAAAGCAAAGGCCTCCGACTCATTAGAACAAAGACAGAATATATGGAATGTAAGTTTGATCATTTGGTTACTTCAGAGGACATAGAAATTAAAATTGGCACACATTGCATCCCCCAAAAGGAAAGTTTTAAATACCTAGGGTCACTTTTCCAAAGTGATGGAAGAATTGATGGAGATGTTACGCATAGAATTAATGTTGGTTGGTTAAAATGGAGAGGAGCATCAAGTATTCTTTGTGATAAGAAGGTACCATTAAAGTTAAAAGGTAAATATTATAGAGGAGCAATTAGGCCTACCATGTTTTATGGTTCTGAGTGTTGGGCAGTTAATCATCATGTACAAAAGATGTCTGTGACAGAAATGAAGATGTTGAGATGGATGAGTGGTCATACAAAAAACACCGTATACATAATGAGGTTATTAGAAACAAATTAGGAGTGGCACCAATAGAGGATAAAATGAGAGAATATCGTTTAAGATGGTTTGGACATATAGAAAGAAGATCAAAAGAAGAACTTGTAAGAAGGTTAGAAAAACTAAATTTAGAAAGTATTAAAAGAGGTAGAGGATGACCCCAAAAGTATTGGAAAGAAACAATAAAGAATGCTCTAGCTTATTGTGAGTTGACTGCTAACATGGCACACGATAGGGATATGTGGAAACAAAGAACCCATGTAGCAGACTCCGTCTAGTATGGGAAAAGGCTTAGTTGTTGTTGTTATTTGATTTCTTTATAGTCAATACAATCTTCAAAAAACAAGATGAACATTTAATTAGTTATAAAAGTGGCTTATCACAAATACAAATTGATTACTTTATTTATAGAAAAAAAGATAGAGCATATTGTAAAGATTGCTAGGTAATTCCAAGAGAAAGTTTAACCACCCAACATCGACTTTTGGTTATGGATTTACAAATAAAAAAATGAACAAAGAAGAAAAGAGTGCATCGAGCTGTTCAGACTAAATGGTGGAACCTCAAAAGAGAGAAAGAATATATTTAAACAGAAAATCATTCAAGGAGATGCTTGGAATTATGTTGGTACACCTTGTGATATGTGGAACAATATGGTTATATATATTAGGAAAGTGGCGAAAGATGTCTTAGGTGTATCTAAGAAAGGTGTATCGGTACAAAAAGAAGCTTGGTAGTGGAGTGAAGTAGTGCAAAATAAAATCAAGGCAAAAAGGGCATGTTACAAATTATATTATGTTAAGAAAGCTAGTGAAACTTTAGAGGTTTATAAGGAAGCAAAGAAGGAAGCAAAAAAGGTTGTAAGTGAAGCAAAAGCTAAATTTTGGGAGGATTTATATAAAGAACTCAACTCAAAAGAGGGTAAAAGAGATATTTTTAGGATAGCTAGGGGTAGACATAAGAAAAATAAAGATCTTAATTATGTTAGATGCATCAAAGACGAAGATGAAAAAATTCTAGTGGTAAATAATGATATAAGAAATAGATGGAAAAACTATTTTTATAAGCTTTTTAATGAAAATAAAGATGTTAGTATTAGCTTAGGAGAGTTAGCCAAATAAAAAAAGTATATAAACCACAAATTTTGTCGACGTATTCAAAAGAATGAAGTCAAAGAGGCTCTTAAACATATGAAGGGCGGTAAATTGGTAGGACCAAACAATATTCCTATAGAAGTTTAGAAAATACTAGGAGAAAGAGGAATCACTTGGCTCAAAAGACTATTTAATGAAATATGGAAAAACCAAAAGATGCCCGAAGAATGGAGAGCGAGTACACTTATACCCATATACAAGAATAAGGGAGACATTCAGAATTGTGTGGATTATCGAGGTATCAAGTTAATGAGCCATACTATGAAATTGTAGGAAAGAATTATCGAGTGTAGGTTAAGACAAGTATCAAGTACAATAGAGAACCAATTTGGATTCACGTTAGGTAGATCTAATGTTGAAGTGATTCACCTTTTGAGACGTCTTATGGAACATTTTAGAGCAAAAAAGAAATACCTTCACATGATATTTATTGATCTAGAAAAATCTTATGATAGGGTACCGAGGGAGGTTCTTTGGAGAACCTTGGAAAAAAGAGGTATCCCATTGACATACATTAACCTTATAAGAGACATGTACGATGGTGCAAAAACATGTGTGAGGACGCATAAAGGAATGACAGACTTCTTTGAAGTTAATATTGGGTTACATCAGGGATCAAATTTAAGCCCATCCTTATTTATAATGGTAGTTGATGAGTTAACAAAACATATTCAAGATGAAGTGCCTTGGTGTATGTTATTTGAAGATGACATTGTGTTAGTGGAAGACTCTAAGGAAAAGGTGAATAGAAAATTAGAACTATAGAGAGAAGCGTTAGAAAGCAAAGGCCTCTGACTTAGTAGAATAAAGACAAAATATATGGAATGTAAGTTTTATCATTTGGTTACTTTAGAGGATATAGAAATTAAAATTGTCACACATTCCATCCCTCAAAAGGAAAGTTTTAAATACCTAGGGTTAATTTTTCATAGTGATGGAAGAATTGATGGAGATATTACGCATAGAATTAATGCTTGTTGGTTAAAATGGAGAGGAGCATCAAGTATTCTTTGTGATAAGTAGAATAACAATTAGACCTATCATGTTTTATGGTTCTAAGTGTTGGGCAGTTAATCAACATGTACAAAAGATGTCTACGACAGAAATGAAGATGTTGAGATGGATGAGTAGTCATACAAGAAAAGATTGTATACATAATGAGGTTATTAGAAATAAGTTAGGAGTGACACCAATAGAGGATAAAATGAGAGAATATAGTTTAAGGTGGTTTGGACATATAGAGAGAAGATCAAAAGAAGAACCTATAAAAGGGTATGAAAAACTAGATTTTGAAAGTATTAAAAGAGGTAGAGAACGACCATAAAAGTGGTGAAAGAAAACAATAAAGAATGATCTAGCTTATTGTGAGTTAATTGCTAACATGGCACATGATAGCTTATTGTGAGTTAAGCTAGTATGGGAAAAGGCTTAGTTATTGTTTGTTTGTTTTTAATCTTTTCTCTTATGGAAAATACCCCAAAAGAAAACACGACCTTCTTAGTTTAGAAAGTAGAAGAATTAGTCTCTTAATGTCTACTAAGAAAGGTTTATTTCCCCTCTTATCCAAAAAAAAGGACAGACAAGCCATAACAACAGAGGCAAAAGACAAAAAAGAAAGATTGACCCTGTTAGACCCCATCGAATACATCCAAGGCTGAAAAGACAACTGAATTTCGTCAAGTGAAGTTGAAGATCGCAGGATTCTGAACCACCCTTCGCATTCTCGTAGCTTCATGTTAGTCTCAAAAAATCAAAACAGAGCAACAGGAACGAGCTAATTGTTGTAGAAAATACAGAGGTAATTGAAGGTGTGGTTGTCGCAGTTGTAGGTGAACTTGTTGTTGGACGCTGGAAGTTTATGGAGGCATTGAGAGGCGATCGCCGTGAAATTGCCGGAAAACGAAACCGGGTCGGGGATGTTTGATTACTAGGACTCAAACTAAGGAACTAGAACTGCAATTCCAGTTTTCCTTGTAATCGTAGGGCTCAATGTATGTCATACGACCTCACTTTTTATCCAATTACAAGGCCAATAGGATATGAAACAAAAGAATAAACCCTTTGGTTATCGAGAGTTAAACATAAAAGATATGAGTTGCTTGATTATGACAGTGGTGGATCTATGCATCAGAATTGGGTGAGGCGAGTAACACATCAAACTGTTTAAGGTGGGACGAGCTATGCATTAATATGAATCTCAAGGGCATTTTTTCATGTCATGGAACTTCAAGGAACTCCAGTCGTGGAACTTTCGTGGAACCTAAGTATCAAACTTGGCGAACTTCCACACAAGTTAGTTCTATGACAGTAAGTCAAGGCCAGACTTGTACCCAAGGAAGAAGTTAGTTGGGGTACTCGACTAACTCAACGCGTTTCCTTACCACATACGGCAGTCCACAGCTCAGGTTCAGATTGGATACCAAATCCTTGAGTTTGTATGAGAAAAGGAGTTTTGATTGGAGAGCGAAATTTCCATAGCATGTGTTTCTTGCGGCATTGGTTATAACCATCGATCTAAGACTATTCATACTCAAATCTACTTTATCGTCTTAACCGTCATGACCTTAAAGTGGTTCATATATATATATATATATATATAAAGAGATAGAGAGAGAGAGAGAGAGAGTTGTTTTAGACTATCTGAGTTTCTGGTGGAATATCTGCCTCAACTTGCTCGTGGATAGGTCAACCACTACATGCTTGTATGAAAGCCTTCAACTGAGGAAGCGCACGGAGGGCACTGGTCTTTCTTTCTCTTCTTAACGGAAGGTTAATGCTTAGTACCAAAGTTGGTTGGTGGGTAAGGCGAGAGCTTTGATACCAACTTGTGGCGAGACAAACTCATCTCGCTGCAAAAAAGTGCTACATGGTTCGCCCCACACTACAGGGGACTATCTGCCCCACCTTAAAAGAATGTCTAGATCCACCACTGGTTGTTCTTAATGTAACTGAAAGGAAAGAGAAGACTCAACATCAGGATGCAGAAAAGCTGGAAAAGGGCATAGACTCGCCTTCGATCATCGGAGTGTTACTCCGGTTAAATAAGCTGATGACCGCAGTAGGCCCACTGTACAAGCAAATAACCTACATAGACCTAATCGCCAAAGACTTGGCCACAATATAGTACAACCACGTCCAACTGCTAGGTTTAGCCCCCTCCCTCAGTCATGCCAAAAACAAGAAAGAACTTCTCCAAGCTCTCTTTTGTTCATACAGCTAGCTCCCACATACTTTAAACGTGACTGGTTCAAGATGAACCAGGATCGCTGGTTCACGCAATTATGAACTGGATCCTTGTCAGCTTCGGCTCTGGTTCAAGTTTAAACCAAAAACCAAATTAAAAAAAAGGAGATTATAGATAAAAGTACTTTGGAAAAAGTTATAAAAATGGGATTGAAAGCGAGGATTTGAACCACCAGTTCCAGTTTCATGAAGGGGAAACTCTAACCAAACTAGGAACTTCCGGGTTCAATTATGGTTCCAGGTTCAGTTTGCGAGTTTGCATTATGGCCATTTCCGTGACTGGTTTGATTCTTGGTTGAAAATTAACTTTTAACAACTTGAAATCTTTTATGAAATCTAGGTTGAAACCATGATATTTGAGAGAAAAGTTCACGTGTCCCATTGTGGCCTTACTAGGGCATGTCATAGGACGTACCATGAACTGTATATCTGATGGAGTGCAAGGCAAAAGGAGATATAAGCGTTTTGTCATAGGACGTACCATGACGTGTAATATTTGATGGAGTAAAGGAGATCTTTGATTGATATTGTATTTTGAGAAGTATTATAAAGAGATTTGTTAACTTTGAGAAAACTTTCACAAACTCAAATAAGTAAGTTTGCTTTAAAGACTTAAAAAAAAGAGTAACAAATATTCTTCGAAAGTTCTTTCGAGGCACTTGCAAACTTTGGGGTTTTTTTAGAAGAATGAGTTGCAAAACATATTTTTAAAATGACAAATTTGTAAATACAATGAGAGTGATGTCTTAAGGCTTTGCTCTTTAAATTTAAAAGGTCACGCTATCAATGTCATTTTCTTTCTCCTTATCTCAAACTTAGGTCTATATCCGCTCCTTGAGTTCCTTTTGGTGTGACCTCAAGATACACTCATAGGTCACTTAGAGTCCTTTTTGAGGTATCCTCAAGCTACCCTTCTAGTTTATTTTATTCCATAGGTCCATCCTTCATTTGTCTTTGTCATGGAATGATTCAATAGCACAAACATCATACAATTGGATGGTGACCTAACTAGTATATACCAAGAAGTGTACTAGTTGGATACCATAGAGAGAGATAGCTCAGTGAAGCTCAAAAGAATAGGTGATGAAAGATAATAGCCTCAATAGAAAAGTGAAGCATGCACCCAACTTGCATGTAGGTTCATTGAGATAATCATAAACGAGTTCTCATGTCACGGGAAGAATTTCAAAATGAAAAACCATTTCACAATGGTTTCTTAAGGTTGAGTGGGACAAAGACAATGTTGCCATGCAAGAGTAACCCACTTGTGATGTTGTAACTTCAAAATAGTCATCTAGTGAGACAAAATTGGAGTTATAGTAGTAGAGACATGAAGGTGACAGGGCCATGAGTAATCCATAAGGTGGGATGAAAGAATGTGGGATGTCACCTTTGAATATTTAGTTGATCAGATTAAAACATGATGCACTACTAGCTTAACAAACCTATGGATATGAAATGTACCAAACCTTGAGCAAGATCAAGTTAGTGCATTCTAGTTATGGAGAAGAAAGAAATAGAGATAAATACTAAAATGAAAGATGCATCAAACATGCAATGTGAACATGATGTCACATATGAGTATGAACAAAGAGGTGAAGTGAATGTGGAAGAACGTGCCCTAAGTGGAGCGAGCCCATAGTGGACTCTGAGAGACCTCCTTGAATTGAAAGGCTAATAAAGTGTCAAGAAAAACATCTTTGCTATAGTAAGAGGAGAATGCAACTCTAATGTCAAAAGAATAAACTTGTCTCCTAAGACAACTCAAAAGAAAACAAAATTGCCCCCAACTTATAAGAAAATGTATCTATGTCATGAAATATATGTTAGGTATGACTCAAGGTATGCACGGTATTCAATATGACTTGTGACTCCAATTACTAGTGGGACAGATGGTTCTCCTCCCAAAATATTATGATAAAGGGTATGCATTTTAGCACAAGCTAAAGAAAAGAAAAGAAAAGGCATATCTAAACACTAGAACAAGAATGAATACGCAAGTCAATTCTTTGTAAGTGATCATGGCTCAAACGTTGGTTTTTGAAAATCATAAAAATATTTTTGAAAAGCAATCTCTTTTTATATAAACAACTTCAAATAAAATTCAGCTTAACAAAGCGTTTTCACTCAAATTTTATATCTTAAAGTACTAATGAAAGAAATAGATGATGTTGAACTTAGAGATCAAAATCTCAATATTTAAAACACAAGAAATGACCATCTAGCAACCTATAAAATAGATGAACAAGCTAGAACTTTCTAATTCCCAAGAGAGCATGCATCGTTTCTTAAATGTGTTAGACTCTCAAGAGTAACAATAATAACTCTCAAGAGTACTCGAAGGATGAGAACTCAAATAAGATAAAACTTTGCTTTACATTTTCTTCTTTTTCTTTTTCTTTCTTTTTCTACACATAGCCTTTTCACTTTTATTTCTCTCATAATATAATAATTTAGTTCATGAAGAGATTCTTTGGATACATCATTAAAGCACAAACAGGAAAGCAGGCTTAGAAATCTATCACATAAGTATAGACGCCATGATACGTAATGAGAAATCTAAGAGATACTAGCCAATTCACAAGCTAAGAGTAACCTAAACACTAATGACTTTACAAGTTCGAAGACTAACGTTACAATAAGGCCTAAATGAGTGTGCAACTGAAGAAACTGGCAAGATGTGTGAAAGCAAGCAGTATTAAGTGCACATAAAATGTTAAAGCAATCAACATAAAATGGACGAGCTCCTGGAGGTAGATAAACATGTAAGAATAAATAGATGTGCAAAAGAAGATGAAAAACATGAAAGAGAACACAAAATGGATAGACAAACAATAACACATTATCAAAGAAAGAGGCACATGATGGATGAATAGATGCATAGTAGAAGAAAAGATGGAAATGTATGGAGATGTAGAGATGAATGCATGAATAAGCAAGAAGATGAATGAAACAAGTAAGTTCTATTTCTATTTCTATTTATTTATTATTATTATCTTTGAATTTTTAATAATAATGTACAAATCGTGTCTTGCACTCACCTAATAGTGTTAAAAGAGAGTGATGACAAAGGAGGATCAAGAGTGCATTCCTAAGGAACATGGTATATGGATATAGATCCTAGAGTGCATGAGTTACGATAAGGATTATTAAGAACCCATCCCACGACTTGAGTAGAGAAGAGGTAAAGGTGGGGAATGCCCCAAAACCAGAGTGGAAGGAGTGGGGAGTAGACTGATGGTGTTCTAGAATAATGGCAGGTCTAGTGGTTGACCTTGAGAGTAAAAATTCTCAATAGGTAAGACGGTAGGGAGAGTGAAATCAAATGCCCCAAGTGAAGAGGCAGTAGGAGTGACAAGACTAAACCTAGTGGAAAAAGATAGGAAGGAGTGACCAAGTATGGAGGGGTTCATGAGGAGGGCCAAACTCCATGACAGTTGCTACGAGTCGTCTCAGCTCAAACATGATATAGTCTCATGTGATAGGTCTATATTGTTACATGGTGATGAGATGCTCATGAGACCATTGAGATAACATGTGAAGAGGTAGATTCTCAAGAGGTGGAAGTAGATGTTAACTAAAAGAGGAAAGCCCTAGGGTCATGGGACTATCCGAAAAAGTGAGTCTCGGAGAGTTACAAAATCCACTGGGATAATTGAGTAAGGATAAAAGATCAGGACTATGTCCATCTGTCCTGAATCAATGATTGGATGGATGATGGCAGTCGAGATTAGTATCATCATACTCAATGAGTTCATTCTACATCAACTAGACTAAGGTCTCTTCTAATAAATTAATGTGAGTAAAAAATTAGGGATGACCAGCTCTAGCATAACATCCTTAAGGGTAGACTGTGTAGGTAGGTCTTACACTATGAATGCATCATTGCAATCCATTTCTGTCTTTGGATAGAGATGTTCATAGGGAGGGAATCCCCCATTCCTCATGAAGACCCGTCCCAAACGGGGAGGATTTGGGGAGTGGAAACGAAGATGGGAATGAAAGAGCAAGGAAATCCTCATTGGGGATTGGGGTTGGGATGAGGACAGTAAGTCCTTGTCTCGCGAACCCAACCTCGACCCTTTCTCTCATTGATTCTAGAAAGTTGGGCTCATCTAAAAATAAAACAAACTATAAGAAAAAATAAATAAAATAAAGTGTCACCTCTTTTATGAATTCATGAACTCATCATCATTCCCCACATTTCACCTGTAATAATATGTTCGAATTTAGATATATTTTGCATAAATTAAGTTTTATTTCATATGTAAAAGTGAGATCCAATGTTTGTTTGAGCATCTCTCTTTTCTCTGGTGAGTCCTCGAAGAACTCGTGGGGCCATGAGACGGGGATAAGATTGTTTTTTGTCCTTATCATAGGGACAAAAACTTTGATCCCCAATGACACCCTGCCCCATGAATATCCTTATCTATGGAGGAACAACTTCATGGGTGGAGAGGGTTATGTTGTGACTCTACATTTGGTTAGGATCGAGGAGACTCTCGAGTCTATATATGATCACTGGTGAAACTGGCACTACAATGTATGAATTTGAAAATAATTGACTGATAATGGAAGGTGAAAAAATCACAAACTCATATGTTTCAAGATTAACTCTAGACCTTGACAATGGTAAAGATGAAAGCATATAAAATGAAGAGAGCCGTAAAGAAGGAACTATAGGGGACAATGTTTTTGGGAACATATCCTCAACAGTCACATGTACAAACTCAATTGGTGAAGACTAAAGAAGAGAACCCAAAGGAACTTCCTAGCGACACATTAGGTTGATAATTTGATAGTATAAGAGGAGACACTAGTGAAGATGCTTGGGTGAGCGAGCACAAAAAGTGT
The DNA here is from genome assembly GCA_036023115.1 of Brasenia schreberi. Taxonomy (NCBI): domain Eukaryota; kingdom Viridiplantae; phylum Streptophyta; class Magnoliopsida; order Nymphaeales; family Cabombaceae; genus Brasenia; species Brasenia schreberi. Next base: position 6,663,487 of record JAYKKT010000087.1, read on the forward strand.
TCTACTCAAAGAATGGATGGTTGGATCCCACAGATTGGGAGTCCCTAAGAGGGATGTGTAGAAGTTCATGAGGCTCTAAAGGTGGGCTTTTCAGTAGAGAAGATGCTTGAGAGATAAATGAAGTGAAAGGTCCTGGTTGAGACAGTAGGAACTATGAAGGGAATTGAAGGTGTGAAGGAAGGAACCCTAGTTGGTGGGCCCTTCAAAACTAGCTTTTTATCAACTTAGTTCTTTTTCTTGCTTTACTCATTTGTGATCTTTTTATAATGGACGAATGGAGTAGAGGTTTTAAAGTTGCCCTTATTGACAAGTCTTTCACATTCTTCTATAATGGGGTTTGAGACAAATATAACTCTAGAAGTTATAGGTCCTTTAATGATTACAAGAAAAAAAGAGGCTGATGTTGCCTAATCTTTATTTTTTGTCCCATGGAGTTGATTTTTTAATTCGTTTTTCTCTTCATGACTTAGGTGATATTTTATAATTTTGTTTATTTCTTTGTCATAATGTTTTAATTCACTCCAAGTATCAGCTCTTTTCTTTAACTTTTTTATTTTACTCTAAAGGCATGCTAGAATTATTTTTTTTCGTGATTCATGCTACTTGAGGATTCTAAATAATCAGTCATTTTACTCCCTGAACCACCTTTTGTATCGATCATGTGGAGCAATGGTAACAATTTGAACTAGTTTTCAAAACCTAGAAATGCTAAGCGCTTGTGTATGCAAGTGATACAAGTATATACAATGAAATATATACTTGAATCTAGAGTGTGTGTACAATTGTGTATCTACGTGAGTGTGTGAAGCAGTTAATGATTCTCTACACTATGTGCATGGTGTGTGGAAAGGCCAACTATGATGCTCATCAAATGAAACATAATTTAGACTTGCAATAAAAAGACAATTTTGATAAAATCCATCTGGTTTCACCGGATGTTCCAAAGAGAATTATATGTAAAATTTTGATCCGGAGGAACCTCCACTTGCAGCACAATATTCTTAAAAGAAAACTCAAAAAGAGAATTACCTTGTCATTGTGAGTGAAAGTCAACTTGATCCCTCCCAGTTTATAAGGTGAACGCATACATATATTTCCTATTTAAGGCCATTCTGTTGAATTGGTTGCTTCTCTTGTCGATCAACACAGGGAACCTTCTAGTTTGAAGGATGGGCCACCACCATTTCAGTTCTATAAAATTTTGACAGCATCTTTAAGAAGCACTATCGAGCTTGTGCTTATATTCTTGTTACTGTCTACAACTTCACATGGCTGTGCTTTGAACTGTGTTCGCCTCTTCCTTCTCTTCTGAATGTCAAGAAAATCATATGCTGAAATGCTAGAGGTTAACTTAACTTTTGATTCTTAGCCATATGCAGTAATAAAAGAATCAAGAATTCTTTTCTTTTTTAGGCCCCTAGGTGATAAATCCCATTTAATTAACAAACATGCAAGGCAATGGCATGGACCGTTATGAAGAAACAGCTAGGATCCAATTTCTAACTTCCTCCAAGACTTTGGTACCATTTTCTTTAACCATTGACGGTACCATGTTGCTCATATTGAGATCTGACATTCAATATTGTTTGGCATTTTCAGGGAAATGGTGAGCTATCTACATGTTATCCGTAACATAAAACTGTCAGGGTAGCCTATGGTAATCGAGTCTCAAGGCCCACATGACATCCTTATATCTTTTTTGTGTTCAAGCACTGTTACATGAATTCTGATTTCTTTTTCATTCGCTGGCATGTGATTCATTGTTAATCAAGGCATAAGTGAATTGTCTTTTGATGGAACACACTTCTGTTTTCCATCTTTCAGGTTCGCTGCTGGCATTTCTATTATTTATGAATCACGTTCTTTTCTTTTGTGCCTTTTAATTCAATGATGCGATCTTGGTGCAGATTTGGCAGAAACAGTGATGTTGTAAGAGTTACTTATCGATGTAGTAATTCAACCACTAGTTGTGTCCTTATTGCGTTTCATGTTATCAAGTTCAGAATCAGATGATAAATTTAACAGAAATAACCTCTTCAGTTTGCAAGAAATTGGTTCTGAAGTACTGTAGATCACAAAAGGATAGCAGTGAAATTTTAGGGAATGAATTATTTCATCAAAATTGTATATCTATGAGATGAGAGGGGGTTATAAGATTAGCCGAAGTTTATTTATAGGTCTATGGATCGGCTTGTATGAAGCATGGTTATGGGGAGTTCAGCAATGTATTTCATTTTCACATTTTTAATGTCCCAAGAGCACCAAAACAAAAGACAAAGCTAAAACCAAGCATTCTACCTCACTAAGTGTGGTTGGCTTCACAGATCCTTAGTCGCAGTTGCACTTGGTCTGGTGTTATATTGGAATTTAACTCCAGAAAAACAAGATCAAGTTTTATGATTTTCCTTCAAACGCTCCCAATCAGGAGATAGCAACATAAGATACTTTCATCAGATTGTGTGGTACTGAAACCTCATTTGCTGTGATCCTGGATTACGTCAATGAATTCACAGTAATGTGATCAATAGCAATGAAGATTGTTCTGACATGCTTCATCTGATTGTGGATTAGTATAAATCTGGACTCTGAATAGAAATTTGTCGGATCTGCAACAGCGATGCGAAGATGCAACTTTAGTTTGATCTTGGATATGGCATTCACAGGGGTTCAGGTCAAAATTTGTTATTCAGGAACGATCATATATAAGCTGTAATCTTTCAGTTTTAACGAACAGGTTGCCACAGATATTCATCTATTAGATCACCTTTAGTGATAAAATTTTTACGCGATGCAGAATGTGTGCTAACCTTAAATTTGTTGAAGCACTCTCCAATCTTTTAGTGTCAAATATGGAAAACGTCAAATACTTAAGATTACACTAGCTGCTCCTCCTATCTTCATCAAGATGGAGGTAACATACTAACATTGATCACCCCAATGACAACCAAAGAATGCTTGTAGTCGAACCCACATAGAGTTGGAAGTAACAGTTCCTCGGGGATTTCGAGGAATCTGCACTATCGCACCGCGTCTGCCTTAACGTTCTTCAATCGGGATTCAGGAATTCTTTCTGCATCTCTAGTCAGAGAACAAGCCAGGAAATCGTTGGCACACATTCTCTTTCTAAGCATGCATAGTTGAGAATGGTTAAGTGCAAACTTGACCAATGTGGGCAGCAGTTCAGCTCTGCATGAATCGCAACCCAGTTCAAGGTTTCTGCAATTGGCTCTCTGTGATACTGCTGATTGCGAATTCATCATCAGAAAAGAATTTTTTGTAAATTAGCATCTACCAATCTTAAGGCTGCATTCCGGACTTGTTTTCTTTGAAGATTGGCTCTAGACGTAATGGCAGAGTATATGTATTTGGCATGGGCTAGGCAAGATAAGAGCTGGCCATTAGGCTCTACCTTCCATTAGAGGAAGCAAAACAAGTCAATATGGCTCGGATTTAATTAGGGGCTGTGAAACGAGAGTTGATCATGATTATGCTTGATTTGTACTACCAAGCTCGTTCACGGTCTCTTTACTTACATGAGTTGGGTACAAACAACTGGTTTTCGGCTCGTTCAGAAGATTCATCTAGTGTTATCTTGCTTCGATGGGGAAACTAATGTTGGGAGATTTATTTTCTCATTGGAACTCTATATCACAATAATCTTTTACTATCTAGCCTGTATTTGCTCATTCGAATCTGAGTTCGCATCTTGTGCTCGTTTCAGTTCGGACAACTAACGCAAAGAGCCTCAAGCTCGACTCGCACGCCATCCTTTACAGCCAACATGGATGCTTCTAGATAAAATATCATTTTTTTTAGGCCTAATGCATGGTCTTGGGGCCTCTCATCACCATGTCTGCCAAAGCTGGTGAAACCACCTTTTTCTTTAGAGGACCCTCTTTTCACGCGCACATATGCACACATCTTTATTAAAATTGCCTAGCATGATCTCCACTGGCACCTAGTGGCCAAGTCTATATGTCGAATGATTTACTAGTTACTGGAATCATGGCAGCCTGCCTAATTCCATCTGGCCTTGTATCAAAGGGAAAGGTAGAAGAAGCAACCAGGAAATTTCGCTTTGGTGAAAACGTCATACCACCACCAACAGTTGGCTTTCAAACTTATCTCCTGTACAACCAATCTTTCTTTTTCACCTTTCATCTTTTCATTAACGACAGAGGAATGCGTGTTTCTCGGGGGTTAAGCGCGAGCGCACACACACAGATTGTGACTGTGTGGTGTGTGAGGAGAGGGAGAGATGGCCAATAAAAGGTTGTAAGGATTAATTATATACCAAAAATCATTAAACAATCAATTCTTTCTAAAGAACGTAATATTTCGCCAACCCATTCATCTACAAGTCATATTAATTCTACAATATAAATGACAAATCTTTACAAACGACCCGTCTATACTCGGCTTATTAAACCCATAATAATTGCTTGTTGAACTTGAGCTTGGCTTGGCTCACAATGAATGGGAGATGAGATCCAACACCCCATTTCGGGATTCTTGGGATTCTGTGCCAATACTGTTACCAGATGATAGCAACTCTGTCAACTTCAAATTGCACCCACAGCATTAGCTCACCAGCAGGTGCTCTACCGCCGATTGCTGGTGAGAGTTAGACTCTCAGAGGGTGCATGTGCGGATGAGGTGTACATGCATCTGCTACGTAGAAATCTTCCGAACTCCATAACTCCTACTTACCACAAAATACAAGAAAACTCCTTTCTTTTTCATCAGCAACAGTATTGACTAATTTGGGGACAAGCAATTCGTGAAATTCTTGTGGCCTTGTGAAATCCAAAGGGTTATTGAATAGGACCAGTGAACAAACCCAATGAACCGAGCAGGGGGTGCCCGTGGCTCGACTAGTTTGTAGCTAGCTAGGCTCGAGAGTGAGCTAATTGAGGTAACAGCATGAGTTCTATTCTGTGATCGTGAGCTCTGCTACTTCATAACAAGCTGTACACATAGCTGAAATCGGTTTGTTGCTGCTAGTAGAGCTCAGCTCTATTGAAGTGCAACATCCATCTAGGAACCGCCTATACTCGGTAACTTTCAGTCATGAAATCTTTATAAACATGAAAAATTGTCATGACCGGAAGCGAAACCAACCCTTGTTCGCATTAACAAGGGCAGGTACATGCGTTGGATGTAATCTATCATTGACAATACCAGCCCTAAACTTCAAATGAGAAAGATCATAGTTCTATGGTTTTCTTTCAACCCTAGCCATTGTTAAACAGTTCATGCATCACATCTTTACACTGACTTTTTTTTCGCCTACCATCCAGTTGTCTAAACCACTTCAATCATGTCGCCCATGTCGCCATTTATCTTGGCTTTAGGAGAAAGAAATTGGTTAGTGAGCACCTTAAAAGGAAAAGAGGAAGGTCTCTAAAGCATTGGAATTGGAGGTATATAATAGTAGAGGCTTTTATTTTTGAATTAAATGCTAATATGATAGAAAGATCGGGCTCAATGGCAACTAAGAATCCATGTACTACTTAGGATGCGAAAAACGCATGGTTTTGCTTTTGGTTTGATCTCTTCTTCAATATGCGACTAAAAATTTACTTTTATATCTTTGTTTATGTCACACATCTATATATCAACGAGCGACTCACTGGTTATCACTTGCATACTAATTATATATCATTAATCATACCATTGTTTTATAATATTTACCTTCATTTATAATCTTATTAAAAGTCTAAAAACTACAACCGTTTATCTGAGCCTTAGCGGGCTGAATGAATCAAACACAGCGAGCTCATCTTCATCCCCTAACCATGAGCCGGACCATGCTAACCTACTAGCACCTCTTTCTTCTTGATCACCATCGCTGCTATTTATTACGTATAACCATCGTGCCAAAAGATTGATCACAAGTTAATGGAGAACTTTGAGATGTTGATTTTGGTGGGGCCATTATCGTGGGCTTCTCTTCGAAGATTAAGTAATATTTAAGGGTGTGTCTCCTCACGTACCAACAAACAATGAAGAAATAGAGAAGAGTGTCTGCTTTTCTCCTCTATTGAAGGGAATCTGGAGGAACCTCAGTCTGTTTCTCTGCAATTGAAATTTCAGCAAAGCAACAAAGATCCTCCACATCAACCTGTCCTCTTCACAGTAATAAAAATTGCAAAAAGTGACAAAAATCTAAATAATGCAGGGCCCCGAAGACTACAACGACACATTATATTGATTAAGCGTACTTTCTTGGCTCTGCACCATGACTGACCTTGCCACAAACGCCTGTGCATCACAATCGCATTGACTCCTTTAATTTTGGTCTCATTATTCCCAAAGAAAAAGATAAAGAATAAAGAAAAACTTGCCTCCATTAGTACTGGATTTGCATTGCTAATATAGTACACTTTTCAATGCTGAAATTGGGTCCCAATAACTGCATCTGCTAGTGGCGGCGGGCCCATGCCTACCAGCCATCACTTGTATCTTTGCATTCATTCTCTAAATAATTAGTGGGGCGTACTGTCTTTGATGTACAAGTTTGAATAAAGCCTATCAGAATCATTCAATCTTATAGACATCGGGTTTCAAAGGTAACCCATGATAGATGGCTTTTTGACTTTCCTGAAGGATTTAGAAAGTTTTGGTCTTGAGATTTTGCCTACCCATAATCACGCGTGTTTGAATTGCAATTCTTTTTAATGTTGGAGATATTTCTGTTGCAGGAAAAGCGATCTGATTTATTCTCATTTAATAGCTAACACTAGAAAGAGAACTCATGAGGATTTATACGCTAAATAAAGTGATGTTGGTGGGGTATTAGATCCCTTAAAATTCATTCAAAGAGAACAGAATTATTAACTGTGAGGAATCGTATCACCAGAGAAATGTGAAATCGAACATCTGTCAGAACGTGTAAAGATTTGATTACTGCATATCATTGATTATTCATTGAACGCTTTTAATGTCATAATGTGACTCACTACTGTCCGAATCACAGGTACATAATTGGAGAAAATTGCTGTAAAGTACATAAATTAATCTCTCTCACACACACAGACATGCAGTCTAAAATTTACTGACGACGATTTACTAATTGTGGAAACAAGGACGTAACACTATTAGCACTCAGAGCGATAGCCCACCTGACAGGGCTCTCGACTTACGTGAAGGCTGACCACGAGTTCGACTCTCGAGACGTGCATACACGATTTCGGCATCCTGTTGTAAGAAAAGGAAAATACCAGTAGAATGGCATTAAGGTGACTGTCCACTAAAATTATTTACTAACACTGAGCAGCCCGAATATTTAAATCAACATAATTTGTATACTTGCATACGATTTCATGAATTTCAGCTACAGACAGATACTCGGAGAGAGAGAGAGAGAGAGTTCGGCGTTTTGAGATCCAAAAGGACCATAACATATCTAGGAAAAAAACATATGATCAGTGCCATCTGCATTGTGCAGGCACTAGCTATAATGGAAACAGATCAGTCGCAATATACACACGCCTGACCTAATTGTGTCCTATCTCTTGTCATTTAGATAGCAGCAATTTACAACATCCGTTCGGTGCCCATCGTTTCATCCCCTCGTCCTTTTCTTTGTTGCTCCTCTCAATGTGTGTTTGTATGCTGTCATGGTGGTCCTACCGCTATTTTATTTCTGCATTCGTCCATTTTGAATGCATGCAACGTCTAAAGGAACAATTTACTAATAAACAAAAATCCAAGAGAGATTGATCCTAACAGCTGAAGCTGTAAAAACAATTTGGTGATTCTCTTTGACAAGCACTTCATGAATATAAGGCTCTTTTTTTAATTAAAATTTTGGAAACTTTTCATGAATGAAGATATATTATAAGGCTAATCTCTGCGAGCATTAGTGTGAGTAATGACAAGTAGCACAATGCCATAGATACAAACACGCGCAAGCACACACACACAGTCACATATATAAGAACAAAAAGAAATGAAAGAGTATTTAAAGTTTAAGATAGATAGGCAAAAGTTGTAATGTTTTAAAATATCGCATTACTGAAAATTGTCACAGAATTATCATTCAGATGTGTTCACAACGTTTTCATGGAAATGGATTTCAATATTTATTCAGTTTAAAATATTTTCCTGTTATTTATAATTTTGGCTTTCTAAACTTTTTTAATGATTTTATGTACTTTTTCGCAAGTAAGATGGTCTTAAAATCATTGTTTGTTAAACTTTCACTTTTCTTTATACTTTAAAACTTTGAAGGATCCGGGATTTCCCAAGATTTGGATCTGAAAATGTTTGTCGATAACACTTTACAAAGAAATTGCCCAAAAAAGGAGAATAGCGACTATGACTGAAGCTATATAATTGCAAGCCTTAGCATGTGTCATTGGTTTTTGATATGCATCACCCGAGAATCGAACTCGTGACCATCCACTTAAAAGGTTCTTTTGAGTCGACTCCTGGCCAGGAGGCCGTGCCTCCTTGTGCCACCGAGAGCATGTTTTCTTGTCTGCCACAAGAAATCAAACAGTGATGTCCCTAATTTCTCATTAGAACCCATGCATGAATCTCATATGGGAAACGAATTCTCAGCTTCTATAGTGCCACAAGTTTGATTATCATGAGAAACTGATTCCCACCTAGAACATATCAACTATTAGTATATGGTATTTATCTACCATTATCATCGCATTCAATGCCTTGGGTGAGTGAATCACTAAACAAACCAGCCGTTGAAACCATTTAGCTGCCCTGCATCATGATGACAATCAAGTGTCACCTTTTAGCAATTTAATGGTTGAAAGGTAATAATTCTCGACCATGTGAATGTGACCCACGTATATGATAACCATGTATTTCAAAATAAATAAATAAATAAATAGTAAAGGAGGAGACTTGTGGAGCACCAGCCCCTTATTTGTCTTTCACTGTGTGACAATTGACCTAATATTTATAGTGTACAATACTTATCAAGATCACAACCAAATGTTGTGCTTTGAGAGAAAGCGTGCCCCCCCATTCACGCTAAAGGGTAAAGGTTGTACTCACAGGTGTAAGAATGGTCCTGCGGTTGACTTTAGATTCGATAATATGGACCCATGAGGAATCCCCTTTCATACATGTGTTGCGGGCCCACTTTGGCCGGCACATAAATTTCGGGAGCTGTCTTAGGTCATTTTCTATTCTTTTATGCAGAAAAGATGGGTTAAATTTCGTCGTAAGGGCTGTTATTTTCTCTCTTTCTCTCTCTCTATATATACTATATATGTGTATATGTATATGTATATATATATATATATGCATGTATCTGTACACGTATGTCACATGCATAGAATAGATGTGTATGCACAAAGAAGAAGGCATGCTCAATTTAAACATTTTTTACATTTCGTTTGTGTACATACACATCGTTTATATGTGACATGTATGATACATGTATAGAGAGAGAGAGAGAGATGTGTTCTTTTCATAAATAACGGGACTATTGTGACCAGTCGGCGTTCACACCGCACCCTCCACTCACTTCTTGATGCAGACATCCAATTAATAGATAGATTTGCTGTTCGCTCAGGGATTCTTATTGCATACGGAAAGTTAAGGATCTCATGACCAAAAAGATCAACGTGCCCGTGACGAGCAGTACATGTACATATGGGCCTACCACAATTATTTCAACGTATACTAAACGACTTGGAACGTGAAAAGGAGAATATCGTACCCAAAAGAAAACACCGAAGACCTAATTGCACGTCCACTTCTTTCTAATTCAAAGTTTCAAAGGCATCGATCTTATGCCGTGATGGTGCAAATTATAGCAAGGCACCCCACTCTCTCTACAGTTGCAAAAAATCGTAGACCTTCAACTTGTAGCTATAATTATCAATAATATGTTAAATTCAGCAAGCTTTGATTCTATAAAGATCGGGCACATGAGACTGTCGGCAGAGAAAATGCTAGTGGAAATCCAAATGAAGTTTCCCATCTTGAATTCACGCCACTTTGATTGCATCCAAATCCCCTATTGAATCGCAAATGAAATCACTTACATATATGTTATGTTATATATATATATATATATAGAGAGAGAGAGAGAGATGTTAGATTCTTATCTATGCTAGATCCTCATCAAGAGAAAATGCTAGTGGAAATCCAAATGAAGTTTCCCATCTTGAATTCACGCCACTTTGATTGCATCCAAATCCCCTATTGAATCGCAAATGAAATCACTTACATATATGTTATGTTATATATATATATATATAGAGAGAGAGAGAGAGATGTTAGATTCTTATCTATGCTAGATCCTCATCAAGAGAAAATGCTAGTGGAAATCCAAATGAAGTTCCCATCTTGAATTCACGCCACTTTGGTTGTATCCGAGTCCCCTATTGAATCGCAAATGGAATCACTTACATATGTATTATGTTATGTATATATATATATATATATAGAGAGAGAGAGAGTTGCTAGATTCTCATCAAGAAAAAATGCTGATGGAAATCCAAATGAAGTTCCCATCTTGAATTCAGGCCACTTTGGTTGTATCCAAGTCCCCTATTGAATCGCAAATGGAATCACTTATATATTATGTTACACACACACACACACATATATATATAGAGAGAGAGAGTTGCTAGATTCTTATCTACGCTATATTCTCATCAAGAAAAAAATGCTAATGGAAATCCAAATGAAGTTCCCATCTTGAATTCACGTGGCTTTGGTTGTATCCAAGTCTCCTATTGAATCGCAAATGGAATCACTTACATATATATATATATATATATATATATATATATATATATATATATATATATATATATATATATATATATATATATATATATATATATATATATATATATATATATTATGTTATATAGAGGGAGAGAGAAAGACAGAGTCGCTAGATTTTCTCATAAAAAAATGTTAATGGAAATCCAAATGAAGTTCCCATCTTGAATTCACGGCACCTTGGATGTATCCAAGTCCCCCGTTGAATCACAAATGGAATCACTTACATATATATATATATATATATATATATATATATATATATATATATATATATATATATATATATATATATATATAATGTTATATATACGGGGAGAGAGAAAGTTGCTACATTTTTTTTCATGTTAGATTCTTTGTAAGAACCTCTAATCTTTTTTGTCCAAATTTCTAAATTAAGTTATTTGTGTAACTTAAATGTAGGGGTATAATCGAACCGAGTTGAATGCGTATAAGCAAGCTCGACTGGGCTGGTTCAAGATCGCTCGCATCTTTTCTTTTTTAAATTGAAAAATTTTCTCAATAATTGGATTCAAAAGTGAGAAACGGACAATCAATGCAGCTTTTATTACGTGTATCAGAAACCGGAAATACTTCAACTGTACATGGGCGACCGCACAAGGATGAGACATCGAGGTGTATACTGTTGCGTATACTGTATATCATACTGTGGTGCATATGAATGTGGCTTGTCATGGACATGACTCTTGAAGTCTGCAATGGAAAACGCCACAAGATAGATAGATATAGCCTTTAAGTAAAGGTGCCCACCCTTGGTCTCTTTATGACGCCCTCAAAACGAGGCAAGGAAGCTTGGCAGAAGTCACCATCTCCAATGAATCATACTCCTACAAATCTGGAAACGTTGATTATTAGTCATTTTTGAGGTGCCCAGTACACAGTGCCATTGATCTCACCGGACCCACTTTATAGGTTGATGTACATTTATACTCTCTCTCTCCCCAAACTCTTTTTCTAAGACAAAGAACTCCACGAGAAACCATCTGAGATGAATAAACAATTCGTTTCATTTTGAGGGTGAAGATGAGGTTAATAGGATTTAGGTCGTTTATATAATTTCATTTGGATTGGCAAGATGGGTTGGGCAGACCTCTAGCAGTTCAAAATGTCAAAATACTAAGATACATAATTCCACTGTCTTTTATTATATTTTGTTTTAAACAATGGAATCTGAAAGGCCAAGGATATAAGAAAATCCAGTTCGAATTGATCTCGAGCCAGGTCAGTCTACTATGGGGTTAAAGCTCTCCTCCCAACACTGGTTTTCTCGATTCACAAGATTGCGACCATGACAACTTTGTATAGGTAAACTTTGAATATAGTAGATAAATGAAAAAAAAAATTATAGCATATATAAAAATTTTAAAAATGTGAAACTTTAAGAAACTCGAATACATTTATAGTTACTTTTTTGAAATATCACATTATTAATTAAAAAAGAAAAAGCTAGTCCCCTCCAATATTCCTTCTGACGACGAAGGAGCCCACATACGATAACTAGCAGCTTCCTTTAGGCTTAGCATGAAACGGAACCATCTTCCGGGTTGTAAACTGGTGACGACCCGGTTCAGAGAGAATTTTGTCAGGGATTGCTGTGAATAAGCCAGTTCCACTCCTCACTTTAAAATACTATAGAACCAAACTTTTTTTTTTCTAAAATGGAATTTCACTGGTTGGTGAGAATTATAGTCGACCATACGCGGTTCTCTGTCAGTGGGATCTTGTCAGTTTGGCCCAAATGACCAACGGATCCATTTAGCCAACCCTGACATCGAGCTTATGTCAAATCTGACCCGGCAACACTAAATACAAACAAGACAAGACTGTGTGCCGTTGGTTCATGGTATAACTGGAATCTGTACTTCAAAATTAATTCCATCACAATAGAAACTCAAACAGCTGCAACCCCTGGGCCTTGCTTTTGAATCAAGTCCTTAGTATCGTCAATTTTGCTTTGCCATATGAAAGAAACCCGTACTTCAAAATTAGTTACATCACATTAGAAACTCAAACAGCTGCAACCCCTGGGGCTTGCTTTTGAATCAAGTCCTTAGTATCGTCAATTTTGCTTTGCCATATGAAAGAACAGGAAGATAGAGCACAATGGCAAACAAAATCCATCTTGCGGATCTGTGTATGATAAGGGTCGGTTTTGGTTTTGGTGGTGGCTGATCTACATAAGCACCGCACCCGAAAATTTGAAAACCAACCCAAAATGCTAAAATCCCACGGTTGAATCCACCAACATCAACGAGCTTGTATGCATAGTCCATCAGATGCAGCGTGGGTTATTCGTCCTACCGTAAAAGCATTTCTGGATCCGGCACTGGCTTTTAGTATGTCAAAGAAAGGAGGAAGCTTATCATAAAAGTTCCAACATGGACTCAAGTACTCCTTTTCTTTTTAATCTATTTTTCCAAAGAATATAATGAATTTTCCATGAGAGAGAGGGGGGTGTTGTCAAGACATGAAGACTTGAATGGTGGTAGTCTTTGGGGTGAGGCAAACAGGGCAAGTCTCGGACTCGCAGTCACAGTCGGTGCAAAGGCAGAGGTGCCTGCATGGCAACACCAACACCGACAGCTCCTTCTCCCCACACACTCTGCAGCTCCTCTGCGGCTGCTGATTTCCTTTCTCACATCCTGTCTCCAACTCCTCATCATCAGGGTTCCCGATGGCCGAAAGAAGGTCGCAGCGATCGCCGCTGTCCCCCTGGCCCTCTTCTAGCAGCTCGGGTTTCGGGTCCTTGGCTTTGGTGATGGTGGTGGAAGAGAAGAGGACTTGCTCGAGGTCTCTTCGCAGCGCGATCGCGGTGGCCTCATGGGCCTGCGCGAGGTTCCGCCATAGCTGCCCTTCAACCTGCAACGCTCTCATCCTCTCCTCTAGAGCGTTGTTCTTCTTGTTAAGGATCTCGATCTCCTCCTGTTTTCTCTTCAGTATCCGCTGCATACCCAACTCTACCGCTCCCACCACTTGCCACAAGTACATCGTCCTCTTCGCTTCCAGCTCCGCCCGAATCTTCTCCGTCTGCATTTATGTTTAACCGTGTATATCAAACTTGCAATCGTCAAAATATACATATAATGTGGATCCCGTGGTGTTAATGCTTTTGTAATATCAATATAAATTGACGCTTAAGATAGCGTTATTAAAGAAAGAAAGAGAGTCACATGTAGCGCGACGAATTCATCAATCTCTTGGCAATATCTTTGGACTTTGATCGAAATCTCATTGTCGAGAACTGACTGGAAATCATCCCTCCCACGCTTCTTTGTTGCCGGAAAACCCATGCAAAAGCCAGGCTTCTCGTCCACCACAAACACAGCTGAAAAAGATAGAAAAATAATAAGATCTCGAGATAACTTAGGCAGCCAGACTTTGACATCCCATAGCCATAACAAGTGACATCGGAACCCTTTCCACGGGAATGGTTTCCAAGGCATTACGTGAATGTGGCCATAAGAATCAAAATCCAATTGAGGTTTCCCAGACATTAAATAGCTATTACCTTACCTTCTTGCGAGATGAGAGGTAGATTCGAAATAAAATTTTGGCTTTCTTGAAGAGGAAAAGTGGCGACTGGGTTCACAAAATTCCTGAAACGAGTAAATATAACCGTGCACTTTAGATACATGTTGAATCTATCTCAAAGACCAATGAGTTCGATTTTAATCTATCACAAAGCTTAAAAGCTCCCGAGTCACGATGGCAAAGGAAAAATTAGTGCCCAATAGAGATCGTGGGAGTCCGGCTCCGGGAGGTGCCTTTACAGCCGCCTTACGAAGCGGGAGTCACCCGCCACATGAGAGCGCCATGAGCAGGATAAGCTGGTACCAACTACAGCTGCTTTTATAATATGTTGATACATGAATAGATGGTGAATGGCTTTCAGAGACGACTATGAAATTAACTCAAAATTATGCCGACTGTTGCATATAAATTACACGCACTACTTACCTGCTAGCAATTTCCGCCATTAATGGATTGTTGGGAGCTTGATATGGTGGCAAAAACATGGAAGACAAACAGATATTCACCGAAACCAAAACAAGGAAGTTGGTCGCCTTTCTTTTCCACTAGATTTGTTTCCACCACGTTTAAGAAGAGCAAGTGCCCTTTTGGTCTTGTCTCTCAGAATCGATCTCAGTAGAACTAAATAACAATTGCAGATTCTCCCAAGACCGAAACCACTTTCCCTATTGTTCAGAGAGAGATAAACGGGGGCAAGGGTGACTGTTTCTTCGCTCTTGTGCGACGTTGAAGATCTGGATAACAATGGAACAGAGAGAAGGAATGGAGGGGTCGTTGTTGTTTGCCGTGGGATTTAAAAGCGAGGAACCTTACGTATAGGTGTACTGCATGGCGTCATTTCTTGAGGCGAAGGGCCTAAGCCCGAAAACAGATTGAAAAGTCCAACTGGATTTCGCTATTCGGGTGCTTGCTTGTAGGAGATGAGAGGGGCCACAAATTGGGAGACGAGATCTTTTCTTTCCTCTCACTTCTCTCTCCCTTTTTATCACGTCCGTTTTCAGGATGGGCATCCTAACTCCCATTTATATTCATCTTTATTATAATTGAGTACAGGTGAGCAACTTGTCAATTAAGGAAGAAGAGGAAAAGCAGCAAGTTACTCTTCGGTTTGGTCCAAGTCATTAGCAAATGTTTTACATTATAACCAATGACATAAATGTTGGTGACGTATGACAACCATTTATTCTTGAAGCAGCAAGGCAGACGCTAAGGGCAAGCTAGTCTGTTAGGACGTTTTCGTGGTTTAGATCTACTGGAAATCAGTAATTTTCCTGAAAAAAAAAGTGGAAAAAATACATACATTTGTGTAAGTATGTATGTATGTAAATATAGGAACCTCTGCACCGAGAGCGTTAGCTCAATCACATAGCACTCTAGCGCCATTAATGTGGTGTCGAGTTCGATTTCAATAGGATGGATGCATGTGTAAGGCTTCGGCTTCCTCTTGTAACCACATATGTATACATACTAACGAATTTTCTTTCAAAGAAAAGAGAGAAAAATAAAATCCATTTTATTGTTTCTTTGGGATGAGTATTATGCTTTTTAAGGTAAAAGTTTGTTAGTTTCCTGTATTTATTTTTCCTTTCTTTTTTGTTTGGTTGTTCTTGGTGAAGTGGGGCTGGTAAATAAACCAAGTCGCTTGTGGCTTGGCTTATGTATGTCAGTTTTTATATACATATATGCTAGAAAGCCATGGTAACCAACAAATTGGGTGGCTGTGCTGTAAGTAAATGATTAAATCTTTCAATTTTACAAGAAAGTGGCATGAAAAATAAAATGTTTTACTTAATTTTAGTGAAAAATTGCTTTGTACTCATGAAAAGTTATGTTCTTAAATTCGATGAGCAGATCTTTTACAGTTCATCTAACTTGATGCCCAGTCAGACGATCTACGGGCCAAACATGAACAAGTTAACAATATCTTGAGTTGAAGAACAAGCCATCAAGATCTCCTGTTTGGTGCACTTAACACAGTTACCAATTACCATCCCCTTGATCCAAGTTGTTGGATAATTGTGTTCTATTTTTAGGATATATTAATATTTGGTTCCCTTCTTTTTCTTTTTTATTGGTGTTGTTGCAAGCGTATCTCTTGGTTTGATTGTGTCAAGCTCTGGAGATAGATGAGCCTTTTATTGGAAGTTTTTAAGTAGCGAAAAATGACTAATGAAATCCTAAACTTAAGGTGTCCATTGATGACTCTAACGAGTTGGTTGAATTTCTTTATATAGGTATAATAGCGGTAAAGTCATGAATCTCGTTTGGTCAGGAAGCTCACCTTTTCTAACAATACAGTATAAAGCAATCCTAGAAAAGATCAATATCGCAAACTTCGAAAATGGTGGTCAAGATATGCACTCCCATATTTTTCTTGGTATCTTCTCACTAGATTGGAAATTGTTTAGAGCCATTCGCGTAGGCTTTATCCATTAGGATGCCAAATGTCTGAATTGAGATTGAATCTGCTGAATCGAATCCGCCCCAGTTAGAACCCAATTAGTCAGATCCGATACACAGCAGGATTTGATTAACAATCAGATCTGGGTCCAGTTTTCAGATTCTGCATCCTTACCAAAACCAACGTGACTAAATTGTTTTATCTAGAAAATGCAATCCATTTATTTAAAAGGGCTGAATTCAAATTATGAATTTTACGATCGAAACCCAAATTTGAGTTCATGTTTATGGAGGCTCTGACTAAGCAAGATTTTCATAAATCTAGTGTTTAACACAAACCCAGTATGTTGGCATGTTTATACGTTGGTGATGACTCTTGGGAATGGATTAGGTGGATTGAAATGAATAGATCCAAATGGAAATGAAAGAACAACTATTTCTCAATTTTGTCATTAGAAGTGGCGACGCAATCTGTTGGTGGAGCTAGACGTGATGTGGGCATGCTAAAAAAACTTTGACCTTCATTCTTAAAGAAGAAATCGGATAAGGCTTAGGTGACGAACATGAGTCCCTCACACCCTTGTTACTACGCACTCGAGCAAGGAAACCGATGAATTAGACAGACTGCAGAAGCAAGGAAAAAACACTGTCGTGTTGAACGAAAAATCAGTACAAAATGATAACAAAGCACGTCAATAAAAGTCCTAATCTCAAGCACCATAAAACCACCAGCACATATTTGAAATTTGCAGAGCTGGTTTTGGCACCACACTTGGTTAGCTCATACGGTTTGTCACTTCTTCCTCTTAAGGTCTCAGGTTCAATCTTGTGAATGCGAAAACAGCACTAGGAGAGATTTACCCCTGCAGTGAGCTGATCCAGCTCGAACTGTTTTAGTCAAGGGTCCTTGTGGGCTTCCGGAACCGGTCTTTAAAGACAAAAAAGGGTGGTTTTGGCTAAATGGGTGTTTATTTTCATCTATTTCAAAATATACCTCCAATTTTCCATTAATAGATTATTAATGGGAGAGGATCGTACAGCCAATTACATAATTGTTAAAGAAGAAGTCACATGAGATTCGAGATTAACTAAAAAAGGGATGGAGAAACCACCCCCACCATCTTTCCCGATTTTTCAAATAGTAGTGACATGGGGGTTGTATGTAGAAAGAAACGTATGCATTGGTCACTGCAGAACTGGTTGAGTTTCCAATGACATGATTCCAAACCCATCTTCTTTTTCTTTTCATGGGTTGTGGTTAAGGGTGGAACTAGGACATAAAAGCAGGAACGTTGTTGGCTTTTATATATATATATATATAGAGAGAGAGAGAGAGAGAGACCCTATCTTGCTCATCAATGTTCTTTTTTCCCGTACTCGATTGTTGTTTTAGGTGAGGGGGACATTCAAAAGTGTTTCCTTTACGGGCCGGCCATATCTCTGTGGACATGATGTAGGTGTTCCTTAGTTAAGCTCCTAAGTAGATCCCATAAAAAAATATAATTTTATTGTACATAAGCAACATATTTAATTCCAACTATACAAAAAATTACTACAATGAAAATTTGCTATGTCAAACAATACATGACATTTTAATTTGAACCAATATATGTAATATTTGGCTTCCGGTTCTTCAACGCAAAGGAATTTAACCTTCTTTTCCTTTTTGATCCTTAGTTTTGGTGGTTAAGACAAGCAATCAACTTCTTTATTTTCTGCATTCACTTTTATTCATCTATCGTGACATTACCATCTCTAGGTGGTTAGTGGCTACATGTTCTTCCCAATAAAAAATTGCCTCTTAAGTTGTTGGTGACATGCCGCCACCAGGAGGTGCATTGCTCCAACTCTCTTTGTAAGTGTTTGGTTCTTATCTGTCGATAATAGAAAGGAAAATTTTAAATCTCTAGTTTCAAAACAGCATGGTATGATAGAGTTTCACCCATAAAAAAATCAGTATCAATAATGAATTATTTAATTCATGTTGCTTAAGTTGGTCTCATAAAGAAAATATGAGACCTCGCCTTTCATGATAATAATTAGAAACCTAAATATTGTCTCTCCATCAATAATCCCATTGGTTTCAGCCATATCAAGGCAATTTTGGTCTTTTTGGAGAGAGAAAGAGAAAGAAACATAATGACTATTTTGAATTGGAAATAACTACAGTGACATAATAAGCCAGTTTATATCTTTTTAAATATATATATATATATATATATATATATATATATATGATGAATATTTTGAATTGGAAATAACTATAGTGGCTAAATAAAGCTGGTCATTTTAGTGAGATTTTTTGTTTGAATGAATAAGGTACACTTATGTTTTAGATAATGCACATTGTCACCCAACTTCCAATAATGGTGAGGTGATTTTATGAGCCTAAATCAACAAAAATGATAGACGAGACCTACGCCAACCATTTGGGCTCACTCGGCCATAATACGAATATCTAGGGAAGTTAATTTCTATGTGAAAATGATTCAATTTGTCATGGTTTACAAGCGTAACATGTATCTCTCGGACATAAATATATAGTTGCACCTTGGCCTTCATTATTTTTAATAAAACTTATCTCTTATAAAAACACACTCTGTAATTTTATTTAGTGAAGTTTTATCCAAATTCGTACGACCCTATCCTTATAATGTGATAGACTTTAAAAATCCAAGTATTGCGGTTTAAAGAGCGATGTCTAGATCCCATTCTTCTTAATAGGTTTTGGACCATGCTCTAGATCTTCTTGTACCATACAAGGTGGCAAGCACCTTCCATCAATTCTTCTTCTTTATTTCTTCTCTCTTTGATCTAGCTTTAGAATTTTTTATCCTACTCAACCTTGTTTGCTCTCTTCTATGATGAACTCTTAACTTGACCTTCCTCTAAAGAAAATATTAACCTTCTTTGTCTTCGCTAACTATATTTCTTTTATCCTTAACATCAGATGGTAAACACAGCGCGATTGGATCTAGCCTTTGGTGGTTTGCTTAATATAAATAAGGACTGGTAGCACCATGTGTGTGTGTAAAGATACATTGATGAGAAAAGAGAAATTGTGCCCACTCCATATTTGCCTTTTCTTTATGCTCCCATCTTTTTGAAGTAGCACTCAACCACCTTGGTGATGACCACTAGACACAAAGGAAGGTAAGTCTATCTTGGGAGACAACGAATCCTGATAAAACTAATAATATGCTTCACTATGTAGCTGCGTCACATTTTAGGGAAGGAATTGGTTATCCGAGCCCCACATGATTATTTGGTCCACCTTACCAAAGTATGAAGCCGCCTTGCAACAAGTATTATATTCTTTTTCTACAATATTTTCCCAACAAGGTCCCAAATATTTTATTCTGTATTACTTGGTGTCTGAGTTTCAGCATGTGAGATCTCTTTCACAAAACCCATTTATCACTTTTGCCTTCTCTTTATGTAATATTCATTTGGAGTCTACGCAGAAAAGCTGTTCCACTTTTATCTCCTGTGTTTATATTCTAGCATAAGTGGTCTCTCCACTCATCCCTAGATACTGATCTTTGCATATTATTTTTGTCACACTAGATTCCTGTAAGTTTTCACTCATCTCGTGGAAAGTCTTGTGATAATGGGGCCATGGTGGTATCGTATATATATAATTGATTATGGTTGTGGGCGGTGGGTTTCTTCCTATGCTTTATTCTATTCTACCAAGAAGGGGAGTGGTGACCTCTATCAAGAGCTGCACCATCGACTGCCTAAAAATTAAATGTATCTCCACGTCGCTTTTTATATTTCAGAGTGTCATCATGCCTTATTTGCATTGTGGAATTCAACCACTAAAAGAATCGAGTGTGTTCATGGGATGGAAACACAGCAAATAGATTTGGTTTGCTTGTAAAAGTGCCTTAAAATTCACCAGGCAAGTGTGCCCAGTACCGCAAAAGTCATGAAGAGAGAGAGCAAAACTTCATGCTTTACATGATTCCAAGAAAAAAGCACCAGCCCTTAGACTACTATACTTCAAATTCTTGATCCCACTATCATCCGTTGAAATTGTGGTGCCTGCTGATGCGTCCAGTACTGCTAATTTTTAGGTGGAAGAATGAGGCGGAACAAGTCATCCTGCAATGCAAGTCGGATTCTCAAATTCTACTTCCACTATTCAACCACTACCTATTCTTTTTCATTTGGACGGTATTAAATGAATTTACCCCCAAGGTGAAAAGTCTACATTGATGATGTATTGGAAGTCCAACCAAAAACACTTGAAAAGGAGCCCATCAACGTTCAAATTATTTGTTCAAATGGACCAAAATTTTCCATCCTTATCTTCAATACTTCAATTACATACAATGGACAACTGTGAGTGTTAAAGAGCGTCCTACAGACACGCATGTGCGGAGAGAGAGAAAGAGAGAGACTCAACTTTGACGGAATAAAATACTTATTATATAATAAAAGTAACAAAAGTATAATAGAAACTGTTCCGTTTCACGAAACATAATGATGATCGGTGCCGCTCAATCTTTTTTCCGGTACATTTCTCAATGAACCGGTAAAAGAGCTTCGTTTTGAGACCAGGAAAGCGCGCAGAAATACTTTTGTTAATTGTTACCGAGATTCTTTCTCTCATTGCAGACTTGTGCAGATGAGAAATGAGATGTTTTGGCGTATTGAGCCGTGCTCTTTCTTTCATATACCACTGTATCGCCACTATCTTTTCTGTTTCATCTCGCTTCGGATTACTGTGCGATTTGTTTGTCCCCACACCATGGGATTCCTTATTTCAGATTCGTTCATAAAGAAAGATGTTCTATTTTGTTAAAACTAAGTGGGCTCAGTAACTTGGATTTTTGGTTGCCTTTGTGTTCTGTCCCGTGTCATCATTTTCTATCATTTCCTTAATCGCCTAACTCACCGAGAGGAAGCCAGATCTTCTTCCATCATTTCCTTCCAACACTTTGTGCGTCCTTCTCTTTCTAAGATACTTGCAGTTTCTCACACATAAACTCCTCTGACCACATCCCCAAATGTCCAAACAATCGTGTTTTTCTTGTGTTGATGCCACAATCGCATTTTCTTAGATAATCTCATCATGGATCCAATCCTTTGAACATCTTTATTTTACCTTCAGTTCCATTCGTTGCACCAGTTTGCTTTCTTGGACCTATCAAGCTTTTGCATAAATTTTTCCCAAGTTGAGTCTCCCAACAGACCCACTATGCAATCAAGTTAGAAGTCGAGCTAAGGACCGGAAAATGTCAAACAGCATGTTAATGAGTCAGATATATATAGATATAGATATAGATTATCTGGTCATTGAAGAAGGGTCTAACCCAAATAATTTTTCAATCAACACAAGATATGATCTTTAAGGACTTGACTTAACCAGGCCGGGGATCAGATTATTTTATATGCATATCTAAAAAATAATGTTACTCTTTAATTAAGTTGGTTCAGGTTTGAAATTCACTGTTTTCCCTGATACAATACTGACCGAGTACCTCACCCTGATTAATTCTTATATACAGGGTTCTGGATGGTCCATCTGTTGACTCACCATATTAAACAAGCATAGATTTCCATGGGACCATCCTACTCTACTTCGCTACGTATAGTCTAAGAAACAAAGTAATGGAAAAAATTATAAAATAAAAGGAGCAAACAAGCAAATAAACATATATTATGAAAGAACCACAGTGATCAGACTCACATGGTTGGTCGAGAAGCAAATAAACAAGGATTTAGTTCGTACCAGTACCTACTCCCACTTACGTTTTCACGTACTCCGTCAAGATAGATCGAAGGCATCTGTGCTGACAATACTGCAGCCGTGATTAGAATAAATACATTAAAAGCTCTCAGGGAACCAGAAAACTGGCATGGGCATCTGACAAATTCTCTCTCTCTCTCTCTCTCTCTCTCTCCACATACACATACATGTTAAAAATGTCTAAGACGTTATCATCTAAAGCATGTTCACAATACAGAAATCTAGATTCAACAACTCATTTGCTATATATATAAACATCATAGGTATATATAATGTATAAATGTCCGTGTGTGTAAGGGATCATTCTAACTAATTCCAAGCTCAAATAAAAAGGGGTTGTCCTAATTAATATATATATATATATATATATATATATATATATATATATATATATGTATATATATAACACCGACCATTAAGAGATCATTCTGACTAAAACCAATACCAAATAAATGAGGGTTGCGTTAGGTAGCTGAAAGCGAGGTTAAAACTTTAAAAAGTATCAAAGGGATAGCTTTTCTAGCATTAATGCACTAGAAATACGATACATAACGTCCAAGGAACTTCTTGTGTTAGCACCCTCTAGGCTTTAGCCAACACCACCCTAGTGTGGGAAAGGGTTTAGATAACAGGTGCATGGGAACCAACCTAGTGTGTGAAAGGACTTAGATACACCGTGCAGACATACACATGCACGTGCACACACACATATGTATATATATATATATATATATATATATATATATATATATATGGATATGCATGGACTAGACAAAACTAGAAGAGACGGAGATCACTTGACTAATGAAATATGGAAAACTAAAAAATGCCTAAAGAATAGAGAGTGAGTGCACTTATACCCATGTACAAGAACAAGAGACGTTCACAATCGTGTGAATTATTGGGTTATGAAGTTAATGAGTCATACTATGAAATCATGAGAAAGAATTATTGAACTTAAGTTAAGACAAGTATCAAGTACAACAAAGAACCAATTTGGATTCATATCAGACAAATCTATCATTGAAGTGATTCACCTATTAACACATCTTATGAAACATTTTAAAGAAAAAAAGAACCTTCACATGGTATTTATTGATCTATAAAAAGCTTACGATAGGGTGCTAAGAGATATTCTTTGGAGAACATTTGAAATAGATACATCCCATTAACATATATAAATCTTATAGGAGACATGTATGATAGTGCAAAAATATATGTGAAGGCTCTTAAAGGAATGACAAACTTCTTTTAAGTTAACATTAGGTTACAGCAGCTCTTAGTCTATATTTATTTATATTAGTCTTTAATGAGTTAACTCATCATCTCATCAAAGTGGATGAAAGAAGTACCTTTGAGTATGTTATTTGCATATGATATTATGTTAGTAGATGAGTCTAAGGAAAAAGTTAATAGGAATTTGGAACTATAGAGATAAATGTTAGAAAGGAAAAGGCTTCCCAACTTAGAATAACAAAAACATAATATATGGAATGTAAGTTTGATCATTTGGGTATTTCAGATGACATAGAAATTAAGATTGACACACAATGTATCTCTCACAAGGAAAGTTTTAAATATTTAGGGTCAATTTTTCAAAGTGATGGAAAATTTTATGGAGATGTTACGCATAGAATTAATGTCGGTTGGTTAAAATGGAGAGCGGCATAAGGTATTTTGTATGATAACAAGATATCATTAAAGTTAAAAGGTAAATATTATAAAGCAGCAATTAGACCTTCTATGCTTTATAGTTCTAAGTGGGCAATTAATCATCAACATATGCAAAAGAGGTCTATAGCATAAATGAAAATGTTGAGTGGATGAGTGCTCACATAAGGAAAGACCATATACATAATGAGGTTATTAGAAATCAATTGAGAGTAGCACCAATAGAGGATAAAATGAGAGAAAATAGTTTAAAATGGTTTAAACATATAGAAATATGACCAAAGGACGCTCCCGTAATAAGATATGAAAAATTAGATTGTAAAAGTGTTAAAAGAAGAAGAGGGATCACAAAATGTTGAAAAGAAACTATAAAGAATGATCTAGTTTATATTGGGTTAACTGTCACCATGGCACATGATAGGGCTATGTGAAAACAAAGAATCCATGTAACCGACCCATCTAATATGGGAAAAGTCTTTGTTGTTGTTGTTGTTGTCTTTGATGAGTTAACAAAACATATTCAAGATAAATTACTTTAGTGTATGTTATTTGCACATGATATTGTGTTAGTGGATGAGTCTAAGAAAAAAGTTAATAGGAAATTGGAACTATGAAGAGAAATATTAGAATGTAAAGGCTTCCGACTTAGCACAACAAAGACATAATATATAGAATATAAGTTTGATCATTTGGTTACTTTAAAGGATATAGAAATTAAGATTGACACACATTGCATCTCTCACAAGGAAAATTTTAAATACCTAGTGTTAGTTTCTCAAAGTGATACAAATGTTTACGCATAGAATTAATGCAAATTGGTTAAAATATAGAAAGACATCATATATTTTTTGTGACAAGAAGATATCATTAAAATTGAAAGATAAATATTATAGAGCATCAATTAGACTTGTTATGGTTTATGGTTATGAGTATTGAACAATTAATTAAAAATGAAGATGTTGAGGTGAATGAGTGGCGATACAAGGAAAGACCATATACATAATGAGGTTATTCGAAACAAATTAAGAGTGATAGAAATGAAAGATAAAATGAGAGAAAATAGTTTTAGATGGTTTGCACATGTAGAAAGACAATCAAATGAAACTCGAGTAAGAAGATAAGAAAAACTAGATTGTGATAATATTAAAAGAGGAAGACCACAAAATTGTTGAAAGAAACAATAAAAAATTATCTAACCCATGTTGAGTTAACTACCAACATGACACAAGATAGGGCTCAGTGAAAACAAAAAATCCGACCCCATCTAGTATGACAAAACGCTTAATTGTTGTTATATAGGGATCAGCCCCACCTGGCCAAGCAGGGTTGGGGCTGGACCACAACATGTCAGCCTAGATTGACACCTCTTGAGACAACCCTCTGTAGCAATTGGGCAATGCCCCTTTTGGCCCCTCCTGTGTCAAAATTCAGGCAGAAAATATAGAGGGATTTATTGGGGATCCTTGTTTTTATGTATGATGCAAGAAACAGTAACAATCACTTCGGTCATGGCTTTCATGAGGTCCTCGAGATAATGGCCTGCTAAGCATGTTGCTCCAAATTCTGTTTATAAGAATCCAACTCATATTGCATACAACTTGTCCTAGAATTCCTAAGAATGAATCTCACGAACAGTGGAGGAACATAACCCTACCGCAAATGTAGAGCTTAGGAATGAAATATCTCTTCCCACGCACAAAGGGGCATACCTCACCTGGATAGACGGTTGGGTCCTAAGCAATAGGGTAGCGTAATGAGATCAACACTCGGGGCGCTCACTACGAAAAGCTATTCCAAGCATGTTCTCTCCATCAGAAATATACATACAGCTATGCGAGAAAGGGGCGTAACTCACTGGCTAGGGGGTTGCACTAGCTTACAAAAGGTCATGAGTTCAATACTCAGGTGGCATCTCTTAGGGGTCTGCCTAACCTGGAGTCCTCAAGAAGAAAATGAAATAACCAAAGGAAGATGGAATCGGTGGAAAACCTGAGGCACAATAACTGCTTGGGACTTTCGGTATATATGCAGAAAAAACTTTTTCAATCACATAAACGTAACCATGTTCATGATATCTGATGTTGCCAACTATTCATTATAAACTGCAGGTTGCACACTTCGGCATAATTATCTTATGCAAAAACCTACTTAAAGGAGTTAATGTAGTAATTGACATCGAATCACACGGGAATCCAAATGGCATTTTATTCACTGGCAACTAATGGCAATACTACACTCCCTGCACACACCCGTATAGATAACCTAATTGAACAGTTTCCTTCCATGAGATAGTTAATCAATCAAGTATGCTGTAAGAGACAAGGTAAACGCATATAAACAACATGATACTAGACAAAATTTACTGACAGCAATGATTGTTAAAGATTACAGCATGACAATTTAAATGAAAAATATTGTTTATATTTGAAAGCGCAGCTCAGAGATTTGTTTTCCCTATAGCACTAGCAGAAACACGCCTTGAGAGCGTTCGCATGGTCACAAACTCGTCAGCAGCTGATGGGTGAATCCCGACCTGGCACAAACAATTTCAAAGAAAGACGAATAACGTGATTCTATTTCGTAGAATCTCTTTTAGGACCAAAAACCAAACAGAACATCAATTGTATATGGTTTAATTTCAAGATACTATTCTACTTCCATCAGGAAAAACGATGTAAATTTATCAACTTACTGCACTGTCAAACTGTTATAACACCACAAATGTTACTGGTTGCAGTATTCCCAAGGAAGCAAGTTCTCAATATGGTTTACCTGAGGACATGCGAACTGTCAGATGGTTTCAAGAATCGTTTTGGGTTTGTCAGGAATAAGAGGAATTATATAAATCTACTGTTTTAATACTTCAAAAGTGTTGGAAGGAAACAATAAACAATACAGAATGATCTATCTTATGTTGAATTAACTGTTAGCATGGACATGATTGAGCTCTATGGAAACAAAGAATCCATGTAGCCGACCCCATCTAGTATGGGAAAAGGCTTGGTTGTTGTTGTTGTTGTACTGCACTGTCAAACTGTTCTTTAGTTGCCCCACATTTGAGCGCAACAGCAATACCCTGCAAGGGAAGTGCCCACTCATGAAAATCTCAATTGAAAATGGAAACCTAGGAAAACAGCATGATTGTTTATTGACAACTATTACTTCAAACAGAGTACAATGAAATATGCTATGTTTTATCGAACTAGGAAAGGTGACACTTGTGCTAGCCCGATAAAGGAATTTTGATCTAACAAGGACTATAGGATATCACCTTTATGAGTTACATCTCGACCAGCAATTTGTGCAAGCTTATTATCAAGGAAATAAATGACTTACATTAGGAGAGAAACAGAGATGCAAGGAAATTTCAAGTAGAGATATTTAAACATTGCACGTCATGGACCTTCACTGGAGTGGCAGGCATAGTGGAAAGGGCATCTTTCTTTACACAAGAAGTCCATTTCCATCCTCAACTGACATGCTTTCCATAGCTATCACAAGACAACAGATGTTGAAACTTGCTTAAATGTGCGAAAGAAACAACTAGCTTATGCCAGCTTGCATAGTGTTGGAAGCAGGGTATCATCCCAGTGACAGAACATTACTCTATAGACCTGGAGTTACAATGATGATGAACTGCAGCCATTTCACTTTACCTCAAGTTCACCTCCAAATGAAGCTCCATAATCCATATACCAAAATCTTTTTGGGAACAGAACCACGGATGACACCTGTCAGCACAAGTGCTTAAATTGTAATTTCTGCAGGTGTAATAGGTATACAAGCACAATCGGATGATAGAATTCCACAAATAGGTAACAAAGTGTCGGATAACATTTGCAAGGAAGGAACATAAAGACAATTGAATGTGTAATGTAGCCTATCCCAATTTTGTTTGGATAACGGATTTCCTTAAGTGAAACCTATTGTTCCCTTACAGATAATAGACAATGACATTTACATACAAACAACAACAACAACTAAGCCTTTTCCCATACTAGACGGGGTCGGCTACATGGATTCTTTCTTTCCACAAATCCCTATCGTGTGCCATGTTAGCAGTTAACTCCCAATAAGCTAGATCATTCTTTATTGTTTCTTTCCAACACTTTTGTGGTCGTCCTCTACCTCTTTTAATACTTTCCAAATTTAGTTTTTCTAACCTTCTTACAGGTTCTTCTTTTGATCTTCTTTCTATATGTCCAAACCATCTTAAACGATGTTCTCTCATTTTATCTCTATTGGTGCCACTCCTAATTTGTTTCTAATAACCTCATTATGTATACGGTCTTTTCTTGTATGACCACTCATCCATCTCAACATCTTCATTTCTGTCACAGACATCTTTTGTACATGTTGATGATTAACTACCCAACACTCAGAACCATAAAACATGGCAGGCCTAATTGCTGCTCTATAATATTTACCTTTTAATTTTAATGGTATCTTCTTATCACAAAGAATACCTGATGCTCCTCTCCATTTTAACCAACCAGCATTAATTCTATGTGTAACATCTCCATCAATTCTTCCATCACTCTGAAAAATTGATCCTAGGTATTTAAAACTTTCCTTTTGGGGAATGCAATGTGTGCCAATTTTAATTTCTATGTCCTCTCAAGTAACCAAATGATCAAACTTACATTCCATATATTCTGTCTTTGTTCTACTAAGTCGGAGGCCTTTGCTTTCTAATGTTTCTCTCCATAGTTCCAATTTTCTATTAACTTTTTCCTTAGACTCCTCCACTAATACAATGTCATCTGCAAATAACATACACCAAGGTACTTCATCTTGAATATGTTTTGTTAACTCATCCATCGCCATTATAAATAAGTATGGACTTAAAGTTGATCCTTGATGTAACCCAATATTAACTTCAAAGAAGTCTGTCGTTCCTTCATGAGTCCTCACACATGTTTTTGCACCATCATACATGTCTCTTATAAGGTTAATATATGTCAATGGGATACATCTTTTTTCCAAAGTTCTCCAAAGAACCTCCCTCGGTACCCTATCATAAGCTTTTTCTAGATCAATAAATATAATGTGAAGGTCTTTCTTTTTTGCTCTAAAATGTTCCATAAGACGTCTCAAAAGGTGAATCGCTTCAATAGTAGATCTGCCTGGCATGAATCCAAATTGGTTCTCTGTTGTACTTGATACTTGTCTTAACCTACATTCGATAATTCTTTCCCATAATTTTATAGTATGACTCATTAACTTGATACCTCGATAATTCGCACAATTTTGAATGTCTCTCTTGTTCTTATATATGGGTATAAGTGTACTTGCTCTCCATTCCTCGGACGTCTTTTGGTTTTTCCATATTTCATTAAATAGTCTTGTGAGCCAAGTGATTCCTATTTCTCCTAGTATTTTCCAAACTTCTATAGGAATATTATCTGGTCCTTCATATGTTTAAGAGCCTCTTTGACTTCATTCTTTTGAATACGTCGGTAGAAATTGTGGTTTATATACTTTTCTGAGTTGGCTAAATCTCCTAAACTAATACTAACATCTTTATTTTCATTAAAAAGATTATAAAAATAGTTTTTCCATCTATTTCTTATATCATCATTTGCCACTAAAATTTTTTCATCCTCGTCTTTTATGCATCTAACATAATTAAGATCTTTAGTTTTCTTATCTCTAGCCCTAGCTATCCTAAAAATATCTCTTTCACCCTCTTTTGAGTTGAGTTTTTTATATAAGTCCTCCGAAATCTTAGTTTTTGCTTCATTAACAGCCTTTTTTGCTTCCTTCTTTGCTTTCTTATAAGCTTCTAAAGTTTCACTAGTTTTCTTAGCATAATGTAATTTGTAACATGCCCTCTTTGCCTTGATTTTATTTTGTACTACTTCACTCCACCACCAAGCTTCTTTTTGTGCCGGTACACCTCCCTTAGATACCCCTAATACATCTTTCGCCACTTTCCTAATATGTATAGCCATATTGTTTCACATATCATAGGGTGTGCCAACATAATTCCAAACATCTCCTTGAAGGACTTTCCGTTTAAATATATCTTCTTTCTCGCTTTTGAGGTTCCACCATTTAGTCTGAATAGCTCGATGCACTCTTTTCTTCTTTGTCCATTTTTTTATTTGTAAATCTATAACTAAAAGTCGATGTTGGGTGGTTAAGCTTTCTCCTAGAATTACCTTACAATCTTTACAACATGCTCGATCTTTTTTTCTACAAATAAAGTAATCAATTTGTGTTTGTGATAAGCCACTCTTATAAGTAATTAAATGTTTATCTCGTTTTTTGAAGATTGTATTGACTATAAAGAGATCAAATGCCATAGCAAAATTTAAAATCACCCTACCTTCCTCATTTATATCCCCAAAACCAAAGTTTTCATGAATCCCTTGATATCCTAATGCCTCTTTACCGACATGTCCATTTAAATCTCCTCCTAAACAAATCATATCCCTTTGTGGAATCTTTTGAAACACCTTATCTACCTCTTCCCAAAAAATTGTCTTTATACTATCTTCTAGTCCTACTTGGGGTGCATAAGCACAAACTATATTCAAAACCTCTGCTCCTAACACTAACTTCAATGTCTTGATTAGGTCACCATATCGTTGTATGTCTACTACACTCTCCTTTAAATCTTTATTTATGATAATACCAACTCCGTTTCGAGCCTTTTCTTTACCTGAGTACCATAACTTAAAACATGTATCCTCTATCTCCTTTGCTTTTTCTCCAACCCATTTTGTCTCTTGTAGACATAGAATATGAATCTTTCTCCAAATCATAGTATCTACCACCTCCATTAGCTTATCGGATAATGTTCCGATATTCCAGGAACCAATACGAATCTTATTATCTAGGACTAGCTTCCTTACCCCCCCGCATTCGTCCATAATCAAAATGCGGAGACCCTCTCTGAAAATTTTTCACTACATTGGGGTGGCAATGTAGTGGGACTAACTTCTTTACCCACACCCGACCATGATGTGGGAACCCTCTCTGCAATTGATTCACTACATTCGGGCAAAAATATAGTGGCCCTTTCTTACTTCTTACTGCATTCGGGCTCTGCAACACGTCGCTACGCCCCAAAGCAATGCTCATAATTTTTATAATCCATGTTATAAAAATCCGACGAAGTTTTACGCTGGTTGTCGGAAGCCTAACACAACCCTCCTCCTTTATCCGAGCTTGGGACCGGCAATGCAATGGTGATCCCTTACATGGGCTGAGTTACACAATGACATTTACATAGACAGTTAATATTGGAAAAGAGGAGGACGAGGTATACTCTAGCTATTATTGATGATAAAGAATCGAGTGTATAGAAAACTTACGTTTCACCCACTCCTCCAAGGTTTTTTGAGCTGATGGGACTGAATGAAAGCTGCTCACAGATGGCAACCTTGAAATGGAAAGCTAAAATATTGTTAGATAGACCACAGTGCCAAACGGAAGTTTTATGAAACCAGTGTTATCCGTATCGCACCGTATCGTACGATACGGTGCGATACGTATCGTATCGTGGGCCACCACGATACGATACGGGGGCCCGTATCGTAAAACCCATAGTATCGCACCGTATCATGCGATACGGGCCGTATCGCACGATACGGTGCGTATCGCCCGTATCGTACGATACGCCCTGGAACCCTTATAAAGGGTCCCGGGCCGACTGAAACCCGCGATTTTTCGCGGGTTTCCTCTCTCTTCTTGGGTTCCTCAAGCTCCCTAAGAGCCGATTTTCGCCTCCTTAGTGTTCAAAGCTCCAAAATTGTGCCCTACGGTGCCCGTGCAAGCCTCCAAACTCGGATTTTGGTATATTTTTAATGTTTTTTTCATTATTTTCCTTTATATTTGTTGTTTTTTGTGTTATTTCGGGTTTTTTTTTGAATGACAAAATATGAAGTTATTAAGTGTGTGTATACGATTTTTATTGCATTCATGAAGTGGGAGACACTCGATTTGAGTGTTATTTGAAGATTGGGGAATTTACGAAGTGCTTTTATTTTCAGGTTTTTGTTTGAATTAAAGTACTCCATTGAGATGGCAGGAAGGGGTGGTAGAGACTCTCATTCAAAGTCTGATGATCCGGCATGGCAGTGGGGTATACCAGTTGAGGGTTCAAGGTTAAAAATCATATGCTTATTTTGTGAAAAGGTGGTTAGTGGTGGAATTTCAAGGTTGAAACACCACCTAGCAGGAACCAGGAAAGAAGTTGCTCCATGCACAGGCAGAGTTAGAAGTTTACCAGAAGGTATTAAATGGCAATGCCTACAGATGATTGAGAACATACAAGAACGGAGACAACAAAAGGATGATTTTCAGATGTATGAAGAAGCTGATAATGCTACTGCCACTGGATTTGGATTCACTGATAGTTTGCCTTCAGATGCTCGAACAGAGATTGGTAGTAGCAGTTCACGAGCACCTACTAGAGGAAAGAGGGTTGCAGCTGAAGACTTTGGAGGTGGCAGAAGAGGAAGTTCAGGAAGGAGTAGAGGAAGAGCTTCTTCTTCTAGCATACATTCGTTCTTTCCTCCTTCCACTACACCTGGTGCTCAATCAGGAATTCGTGCTGCTATGGCTTCAGAACAACTGCATGATCAGGCAGACCTTGCAGTGGAAAGATGGTTTTATGATGCATGCATTCCATTTAATGCAGCAAATAGTTTTCATTTTCAAGCAATGGCAGATGCAATTGCAAACATTGGTCCAGGATATAAGATGCCCACTTATCAGAAGTTGAGAGGGAAGATATTAGATCAGACCGTAATTGAAGTGCAACAATACTGTTCGACTTTGAGACAGTCGTGGAAGGAAACAGGATGCACTATTATGGTAGATGGATGGACCGATAGGCGAGAAAGGACATTGCTAAACTTTCTTGTATATTGTCCTAAAGGACTCATGTTTTTGAGATCTCTAGACATGTCAGAGGAGAGACACACTGCAGAGATCCTACAAGAAGAATTTGATAAGATTATACAGGAGGTTGGGCTACAGAATGTGGTCCAATTGATTACAGATAATGCAGCTAACTACAAAGCAGCTGGGAAGGAGTTAGCTGATATTTATGGGACTTTCTACTGGACACCATGTGCAGCCCATTGTTTAGATCTCATCCTCGAGGACATTGGTGAGATGGATGAAATAAAGGCAGCAACTGAGTGTTGCCAAGATATTACAAAATTCATTTACAACCATGCATTTGTTTTGTGTATGATGAGGAGATATACAGAAGGTGCAGAGCTTCTTCGCACAGCTGTAACTCGATTCGCAACAAACTTCTTATCTGTACAAAGTATTGTGAGACAGAAGCAAGCTTTGAAGAGAATGTTCTCCTCAGATGAGTGGCAACAATTTGCAGAGTTGCCTCAAAACAGAAGAAATAGAAAGTTGAATGAGATTGCAGAAACAGTTTTTAGAAGTTCATTTTGGAATGCATGTGTCAGATTATTAAAAATTACTTGTCCATTAGTGAAAGTTTTGAGATTGGCTGATAGCGAGGAGAAACCATCTATGGGCTACCTTTATGAAGCCATGGACAGGGCAAAAGAAGCCATCAGAAATAATTTTAATGGAAAAAAGAGAGATTATGTGCCCGTGTGGAAAATAATTGATAGTAGATGGAATAAACAATTGCATCAGCCTATTCATGCAGCAGCATATTATCTAAACCCATCATTCAGGTACTCAGAAACCTTCAAAAGGGACGGTGAGGTTAATCGAGGAATCATTGATTGTATCGACAGATTAGTCCCTGATGAGAGCATAGCAGTTGCGATACATCGAGAGATGGAGATATATGATAATGCTCTTCACTTGATGGGTTTGCCTGTTGCAATTCACAACCGCTCTACGATGCGTCTAGGTACATTGTTTATTTTCATATTTAAGTTGCATCTTACATTACTGTGGATTATTATGTCTCTAATGTTTGTATTTTTTTTACAGATGTTTGGTGGAACAGGTTTGGAAGTGATTGTCCAAACCTTCGAGATTTTGCAGTCAGAGTCTTAAGCCAAACCTGTAGTGCAACAGGTTGTGAAAGAAATTGGAGTGTTTTTGAACACATCCATACAAAAAAGCGCAACAGGTTGGAACACAAAAGGCTTAATGATTTGGTTTATATTCGTTGTAACATGCGCCTTCGTGAAAGGTAATGTTGTATTACTTTCAAATTTTCAATTCAATATTATTTAACTTCAGTTTTCAATTGTTAATATTACTTACTAATTGTTTATCTTTGTTTGTGTCGTAGGCAATTAAAAAAAGTAAATAGAGAAGAAAGTCAGTTCGATCCAATAAGTTTGGATAATTTTGATATATTAGAAGATTGGGTTATGGAAGACACTGAAGAAAATGCCCTCCTAACAGAAGAAGACGTTGCCTGGATTAATTTGGAAGGAGCGCAACAACATTATGGAGATGAAGAATTTGATTTTGAAGAAGAAGGTGTGGGCGTGGCTGATGATGATGAGGATCTGCAACAAGGAGAAGATGAAGATTATTTAGTTGATGATCCTGATTACAATTTGTAAAATGTAACATTATATGTAACTGTAGTGTACTGTAAAGTGTAAACTATGTCTGTATTTTATTTTTTGGATTCAAAATATGTAAATTTGGATGCAATTGTTCAATGTTGAATGCTCAATCTGTACTAAACTTACATTATATGAATTTAAAGCAATTATCAGATTTTTCCTGATTTTTTTCAAATTTTTTCGATTTTTTACTAAATTTTATTGATTTTTAATTAATTTTTACATTATTTTAATATTAAAGTACGATACGATACGATACGCCCGTATCGTGGAGCCCAGCGATACACGATACGATACGCGTCAGACAACACTGTATGAAACTCTTGAGTTAAAGTGGGTAAAAAATGCAATCAATGATTATTTAGATACAGTTTACAATGAAATGATTCCAACCTGACACGATGACAGAGTAAAAGTGTTGCTCAGAGTACAAAGCACAATTTTACCATCAAGGAAGAAAATAATGGCATTCCAGATGTAAGTACCTTTGGCTAGTCAACAAGATTGGATTTTTTATCTTATAGTAATGGATGACCTCTCTACTGTGTTAGAATTGATATTTTCGGTGCCATCTAATAGTTACACAAGTAAATTCGAAAAGTTGCACCCTAACGAAATCATTTACGCTGCAACATTGACCCGTGCAATGAAGATGACAAGTAACAAATTTCAGATGAAATTACAGTTTTTCTTCAGAATGCTGATGTAGTTACACGTCCAGAGAATTAGTTGTTTTAGTTTACCCTAGGTGATACCTCAATGCACATGATAGGAACAACTACTCAAGGAAAAAAATATTTCTCAAATTGTCAGAAAGAAAGCCAATGCACTAATTGACTTCAATAACAGAAGCTATCTGTCAACATTGAGCGCTGCAGGGGAAGATCAACGAAGAAAAATATCCGAGGTATTTAAATAAATCATGTTTAGTTAATTCCATCCTCACAAGCAGTGTGTACTAATTGTAACCAAAATGATAGGACGGCTGAATATTTTGAAAGCACAGTATGTGCCGAAAGTGTAATTTTGAAAAATGATGCACCAATTTTCTTTCTTGTCGTTCTTGAAATTTTTATTGGCCTTCTTAGCAATGTTGTGAGACTTTGTGATGTATTAGTATTTTTTAATGTTTTCAAAAAACTTTGATTTTTCCATGTTTATATAATCAAAAGAAAATAAACGTGTTTAATTTTTCTAACCCATATTAATGTTAAAAAAACTTCAAAGGATCTCAATACGCATCACACAGTTGACAGAAACTTGATCAAAACAGACGAAAAGAACTACACTGGTATAAGGTTCAGTTCATTTCACCCTGTCAAGTAGGTGCCCAAATCACCGACTACTATGAACTTCATACCAAACATCAAAATCGCTCATGAAAAGCACGAACAAAAGATAACCCGCTTTACACCTTCAACAAGCAAGCTTCTTACGATATATTCAAAATCAAAAGTAGAATCATAGACTGAAACATGCCCAGGGGGAGCGAGCGTAAGCAGTGGAAAGAGAGAGGACAGACATCCAAATCACCTTGGCTCCAAAACCAGCCGAA
Source organism: Brasenia schreberi (assembly GCA_036023115.1). NCBI lineage: Eukaryota > Viridiplantae > Streptophyta > Magnoliopsida > Nymphaeales > Cabombaceae > Brasenia > Brasenia schreberi. The sequence continues at coordinate 6,699,728 of JAYKKT010000087.1, forward strand.
GTCCTCGACGCCCTAACTCCCCCGCTCCCCGCTCAAATGACGGAAAGGTCGAAATCGAATTGCTCGCTTTCGTTAGGACCTTGAGGTTCGCCGTCAATCAACATCTTCCTCGACATTTTTGCCGATGCAAGTCGCGTAACTGAAGCAAAAGAGCAGCAAATATCAGTGAACGATCAAACACAAAGCAGGAAAATGAAAGAGCGAAAACGAAGATCGAATAACGATTCAGCAAAATCGTTGGACTAACGAGAATCAGAAACAAACCAAAAACTCAACAAACTTCCGCAACAGGAGACGTATCAAACGAGAAAACCGATTACATCTGCAGAAGTCAAATTCGCACGAAATGGAGACGGTAGAGAATGCTTATACCGATAACGAGAAGGAGAAACCCAAACGTAGACGACGCAGCGCCTTCGGTCACGACGAAATCTCGATCCGCTTGTTGTAAGACCCCAGAGAGTGAGTTGTAAATGCAGAGAAAGCCCGCAGTAGAATGCGTGCGCAGAACGCCTCTCCGTCCTTTTAAACAGCCACGCCTCGTTCGCGCGTCTACTGGTGAAAAATCTTCACTTGTTATTCAGTCCTTGACCTAATCCACAATTATTTTAAAAATGATCAAAAATAGACAAAAATTAAAACAAAAAAAAAAGATGATAAAAACATTTGATTCAAAGAGAAATTCATAAATTTGTTGATTTAGTTTTTGTTTTTTGTTTTTAGTTGTTTTGATTTATTTTTAAATGATATCTTAACCAAAATTAAAAATTAATAACTAGAGAAGAGATATGATTAGGGTGTACTTCTCTCAAAAAACGTGTTTCAGTCACGTCTATTCCATTAGGATGTCCTATCTCTCCGTCTTTCTTTTCTCTTGATTATTTGTTTTTTATCATTCTTTCTTTTAGTTTTCTAACACACACGATTTTTGGTGTTTGAAGTTGGTATTAATGATCACTAGTTTGATTATTCATGTTGTTATGTTGATGATGACAACTCCAAATACTTTATTCTCGAGCCCAGGAGCTTTCGCCTTCATCAGGCTTGTACTGTTGTTAATTCTCTCTTGGATGTTGGAGCCATATAATAATAACCTGAAATCATATATATCTTGTCTTGTTTATTTTTCATTTGAAGAGATTGAGTAGGAAAAGATAGAGAAATATTGAAAGGAAACAAGAGAGGGAAAAGGATTTTTATGGAGAGCAATGTTGGTATCTATAGCAAAAAGATGTGCAGATAGTAACGCTTAAATAAAAAAAAGGAGAAAATGTTAAACTTCTATTATAGCCCTTGTAATGAACGGATATTTCAAGAGTGCCACAACAACAGGTACGTGCCCTTAATGCAAATATCACCTGCCACCCTCATACTTTTACAAAATTTGTATAACCCTGCAAATATTAGTATGCTAGGGTGACCCTACCCATTTATAACTTGTTTTTCATCTTCATAGTCATATAGATATGCTTGCCAAAAGCTACGAGGTGAAAGGGTTGGGACAGGTGATGAATCTATAAAATCTTTAGATACTATTTCAAACTTTACATTTCCACATGGACGCTTCTTTTAGCGTGAGTGACCATTGTCAACATGAGAAGAAACAATACTCGCCATTACATTTCAAGGATTAAGTCAAACTTGTGGTATAAAGTTGCATTTTTTCGTTCAGAATTTGTAATTGGCAGTAACGACTTTCAACTTTAACCGTGAACCTTTTGTTCAAATTTCCACAATATAAGTTTTAAATTGATATTTAATTATTGGAATTAACATCATTTTCACATGATCTAGAGAATCGGGCAAGATAGTTGCCTTATTGTAAGCCAGGGTTAATGTTTAGTCTGTCTTTAATAAATACAGAAGAAAAAAATCTACCCCCTGTGGAAAATGACAGCAGCAATTAGCCTAAGTAAATCGATGTCAAACCCTTGTCCCTGACCTGCAGAGAACACCAAAATCACAAAAGCCTTTTAAAAAACCTCCTTGTAAAAGAAGAAGAAAATAAGGTAAAATACTGGAGCAGCCAAATAAAAACGAAACAAATATTGAATGAATTACAAGAATAATTATAATGTACATAAAGATAAACCCTCAATGCGGGACCATTTAATGAGAAAAACAAAACCATGCAATAGGTGTTTAACGTCCAACTTAGCTCAAAGTAATACAAGTTGAATCGAGTTCAAGATCACTTGAGTACACAATAAATGATCTGAACAGAATCAGATTACAGAAAATCCTAGTTAACGACGAAATTGCTCATGACAATTTAATCCCACTTGAATCCTAGTTAGGGAAATACCATAGTAATGAAAATGATAAAAACTTTATTATGGCAATAAACATTTAATCCCACTTGAATAACTCCCATAACCTGATTCTCATGCGAATGAAAGACAAGCTCATGACAAACATTTGGCTCATGGTTAACAGGAGAGGTGATCATCATGGCCTTCACACTGAACATGTGAGAAATTCGCATGACTTGTAGCAAATCACTGACCTAGTTCATGAACCATTCCACAGGGATACCTCGACTTGAGTCGTGTTCTGCTTCCTCGCAACTAGTTCTAATAACAATTGCAACAAACATGATGTATTATGTGTACCTTTTCCGTGCCCAGGTACAACAGGTCATGAAAATCCAACTGTTACCAGAACTAAGAAACATGTCTTGGTTCACCTGGTCAACATGATGAAATAAGTCTGATTAGTAAACTTCTAAATAAAATCTGTACAAGCCATTTTTTTTAAATTTGTAACAAAAAGAATTGCCAAAACAACTTTTTTCTATAATTGCGAACCAAAATATACTTCTGGTTTCCACATTCCATTACATTTTCTTGAGGTAGTATATGAAAGTGGTGTCCGCATTACAAGCAATAAGAAGTGTAAAAACCACAAAATAAACCACGCCAACTTCAACTTAAATGACTTCAAACCATGCTTGGACAATTTACTGATGAATCACAAAATGGTGTTCACAGATAATGAGATCTGCGCATGTCTCTAAGTGTGTAAAGAAACAGCACGAGAAGCTGCTGATGCAGCATGCTTGACTCAGGGCCTATCCTAGAAGGACTTGGTAGTCCGCATGCATCTGCTTCACTGCCAAGATAAATGGCCAGGCAGGCTGCAGGATGATAAGATTTGTCTTTCTAACCCAAGTTTTCCAGTTTTTCATTAATTCTATGTTTCTTACCATCACAATCGATGCAATTAATTAAGAGTTCACCAGCTCCTCTACAGCTTTGGCAAGTTTGAATGCACCACTGGGACGATCTTCTCTACCACCACCGACCTGCCCAAAGTCACTATTATCCGAAAAATGAAAACCTTAACCAAGGATATTTCATTCAATAGAAGACTATATAGAGAGGTTTCACACAAACCCGAGAGAAAGAGTAAAAAAATCCAATGATCCCACATGAATGAGAGAGAAAGAGAGCATACCTCGAGAGAGAAAGAAAAAGAAAGATCATGTCGTCTTTGCCATGTTGGTACTTCCCACATTTAATAAAAAAGAGATTTGATAATGGGAACTGTATGTATTGTACGTGTCGAGTTGGTAAGTTTTAATGCCAGCAAGGTTACGGGCAACAGGGAGCATTGCGAAGAAGACAGCGAAGGGTTTTGACACGCACTTAAAGGATTATTTTTCTTCTTTGCACCAAGCAATACACCCGGTTACATCATTTGTCACACATTTCTGCATTATTTTATGCTCAGGGTGGTTGATGTGGTCGCAAGGATAAGTCCACAGGTTCATGAATCGCCATACAAAACTGCTGGCCAACTTTTTTATTATATGTGGGAAGTACGACCACGGCAGAAAACCACAGTCTCTCTCTCTCTCTCTCTCTCTCTCTCTCTCTCTCTCTCTCTCTATATATATATATATATATATATATATATATATATATATATATATATATATATATATATATATATATATATATATATATATATATATATATAATTCTCGCTTAATCCCTATTGTAAGGATTAAAGTTTTTAAAACTGTTTTCAAGGTTGTTCTTTACGAATTTGATTCCCCTGGCACGATCTATAATGTTAAGATAGTGAAGGAAACAATTTAGATCGTCTAGTTTTTATGCGTGAGAAGGCTTTAAAAATTCAATTCTTTGCAAGGTACGAAAAAATGATAGTTTATAAAATTGTAATTTGTAAATGCTCAATGTTTTAAGGTTAAGATAACTTAGTCGATTGACTCTTTGATCAATTGTTTTTTACGACCTCCTCTTACTTTGTATAGAACTATGGAGGCGGTTCCAACAGAGGTATTTCGAATTCTCCATTGACACTTCGATTCTTAAAATTTACATGTCGAAACTGAGCAAAGAGTTAATCAAACTTTATTATTTATTTTTTTAATTACCTAGATCGAGAACACAAGCCACGTCGTCACTTTTTGGAATCCCATTATAGTTGTGAATGTTTCTGTTTTGATTAGTCTCCAGGATTTTCTTAGACAGTGGTATTGCTGATTGTTGGTTTATATATATATATATATATAATACTCTTCATACTTTTAAAGCCTTTATACTAATACTTGAGACATAAGTATTATAATAATAATACTCTTCATACTTTTAAAGCCTTAAAACCTTTAAATTACATTCATGACACAATCAATAGACACCAGTTAACAAAGGAAGATCAATTTTCTTATATATATATATATAGAGAGAGAGAGAGAGATTGCCATACGTTAGCACATGTGTGTGCGTGTGAAGAGAGAGATGGCAGGCGCCTCAAGGTCTGGTTTTGATGTAGTTAGAACCTCTGACATATCCGAATGATCCCCCCGGAAACCCATTGTCAATGTCATGCTGTCTCCGGAATCTCAATGTGAACGGAAGTTCTAAAATGAAACTGACATTTAGGATTGATATAATACACAAATTTTATATTGAAACACAGCTAATCTGGTTATCTTCTAGAAATGTGCGGAGGAGAATGAATCTGATTGACATGTTTTTGAATAAAAATTCATTTGATCAGCTGATATGATAAAAAAATAGGTTGACCATCTTTTAGAAATTTGTCAAGATAGTGACTAAATATTTTGTATGTTCAGGCAAAGTTATCTCTACGTTTATTAATTTCTTTGATGTACCTTTTAGGAAAATTTTATAATCCTTCTGCCATCACTTCCTTGCCTTAAATAAATTATTCATAAACTATTCATGATAATCACTCTCTCTCTCTCGTTATGGACCTTGAGATTAGCTGAGTCGGAGTTTTTTTTTACAAGAGGAGGCTGAAGCATAACACGCATGCATCCTCTGGGAGTTGAACTCCCCACCAGCAGAAACAGCGCTAGATCGCCCTGCCATTGAGCTAACTCTCTAGGTAGGTCCAGAGCTAGATAGCATCTTGGGGCAGTGAAAGATGGGCTCACTAACCCCACCCAAGAATGAAGGATGGGCTTGCCAGCACCGGCACTCTGGCTCCTCGACTTAACCTAGTGATGCTTCGGGCTCTATAAGCACCTGTCATCACGTGAGTCGAGAGCCTTGTCACGGTGGGACTAACGCCCTAAATACATGTTTTATATCAGTTTAAAGCAATTCACATATTGAGACGTCTTATAAAATATTTTAGAGAAAAAAACTTTAAATATATTTATTAATGTAAAAAAAGTTTACGATATGTTGTAAAGAGGTGTTCTTCGAAGAACCTTTGAAAAAGTAGGTATGTTATTGACATAAATAAATCTTATAAAAGACATGTATGATATTGTAAAACAATATTTGAGGACTCATGAAGGAACGACAAACTCCTTTCACATTAATATTGGGTTACATCATGGATCAACTTTAAGTCCATATTTATTTATATTGGTCATTGATGAGTTAACAAAACATATTCAAGATGAAGTACCTTGGTGTATGTTATTTGCATGTGATGAAGTACTTTGGTGTATGTTATTTGCATTTGATGAAGTACCTTTGTGTATGTTATTTGCATGTGACATTGTGTTAGTGGATGAGTCTAACGAAAAACTTAATAGGAAATTGAAACTATAGAGAAAAACATTAGCAAAGGGTTCCAACTTAATAGAACAAAGACAGAATATATGAAATATAAGTTTGATCATTTAGGCACTTCAGAGGACATAAAATTTAAGATTGACATACATTACATCCCTCACAAGGCAAGTTTTAAATACCTAGGATCAGTTTTTCAAGGTGAGAAAAAATTGATGGAGATGTTATGCATATAATTAATGTCATTTGGTTAAAATAGAGAGGAGCATCAAGTATTCTATGTGATAAGAAGATATCTTTAAAGCTGAAAGATAAATATTATAGATCAACAATTAGACCTACTATATTTTATGATTTTAATTAATCATCAACATGTACAAAACATGTCTATAACAGAAATAAAGATGTTGAGATGTATGAGTAGTCACACAAGAAAAGAATATATATATATATATATATAATGAGATTATTAGAAACAAATTGTAGTAAGATATAAAATGAGGAGAAATCATTTAAGATAGTTTGGACATGTAAAAAGATAACCAAAAAAACATTTTCATGGATATGAAAAATTAGATCGTAAAAATGTTAAAAGAGAAAGAAGACGATTATTAGAAAGAAATAATAAAGAAAGATGTAATTTATATTGAATTAATAGCTAGTCTGTGATGTCACATAATAGGGATTCGTGGAAACAAAAAGTCTATGTAAACGACCCCATCTAGTATGGAAAAAAGGCTTAGTTGGTGTTATTTGTACATGTGAGAAATATGGCATGGAGCAAGCATGAATCCGAATTCACAAGTTTCATCCACATTGATCCATACAAGGGATGGAAATTTTCTGGCAAGAATCCGGATCCATGAAATCCAGCATCATGTTTACCCTGTGTCGCTCGTCAAACAACAACACACTCACTAGTATTTTAAGTATATTACATCATCGATCATAAAGGGTGATGCAGTTTGTTCGTGTCATCTTCTTCATAAAATGAGCTGCTTTTTAAATAGTAGCGCGCCATTGATGTGTATGTCTTTTAAATAAAATAATAAAATGAGCCGTTGTCAAAAAGTGGCCAATCTTGGAGGTGTGTCTCTTCGTCGGTTAGACCCACCCCCAAAACATTTGTCGTGTTCTAAGATTCCATTTTCTATTGATTTATTGTGAGATTTACCTTGAGACCGAGATAGAGGTTGAAAGTAACATATAAAGAGTATGAAAGCGATCAAAAAATATTAATGAAATCTAGAGAAATCTAATGATTAAGGAAGAGGACGAGATTAAAACAATTCGTTGGAGAGAGGCAGATCGTTGAGAGGAAGGGAGAATACGATGACATGCAACTGGATGGTTGGAAGAAGAAGAAGAAGATTGTGAACAAAAGGGAAGAAGAAGAATATACTGTACAGGTAAGTTCAGAATTTTTATAAAAAAGTGTATATTTAGTGAAATAGGATGTATGAATAACTATTATGCAAAATGGCTCTAGGAAAAATTTGACCGCCAGTCCGTCATGCCCGTAAATTCTGATTACTTGCAGAAAGCTAAGGGGCAATAACACCATCGCAAAAATTCCATCCGTCTGCCTTGCGCCGGGCACTCCGATCTCAGAATTTGCACGTTAATAGGCGTAATATTGGGTTTCAGTATTATCAATTTCACCCTTCTGGAGTCATCTCGTGTATTTCGGGTAATCCGTGGATCGTGAATTCATGTCAACCTATTTTGTTAATATTTTAGTGACTAAAACTATTTTTTGGTTACGATATTAATACCTGTATTTTATTTAAAATCTTCAAGGGCATCTTATTAAGAGAAAGAGAAGATTCCAAGGACATCCTATTTTTTTGCTTAATCTTTTCTATAAGCAAACTAAGGAACTCCTTATCTCGCAGTATTTCCTTAAGTTGGATCTAATATCCAAATCTCCCTCAAATGAATTAGAATCGGATTCCGTCCACTCGAGCGATATCCAGAACGAATTAGGACCAGACAGTAGTTCTTGATATTTGCAATCCTGGATTTGCAATTCTGCTCGATTCTGAACTTAACTTGCCATGGTATCAGGTCTAGGTAGATCAAAATTTTTAGTTTTAAGCGTTTATGGACTCTTTCTTGGGTTTCAGTGAGAGGCTTAAACCAGGTATGCATGCGTCCGTGATCGAACTCACACCTTCATCTCATGAGTCAAGAGCCCTGAAGGGTGGTCTAATGGCTTGAGCGTTGAGCAGCGTATAATGTCTTAATGTATTCTTCACATTACCACCTTTATCCTCTCATTTTATCTTCTATTGGTTCATAAGAAAAGTACTCTCGACGCGAAACTGGAAAAAAAAGGATCTCGGTTTTCGTAGTTCCTATTGATAGTGGTAATTCATGGATACATGAACTTGGTATCCAGGACCCTGTTCAATTATGTTGCATGTGACTTGTATTCACACCTCCTCGTTCACCCTAGAAAATGCTAATGGATTTCATGATCAGGCGTGGCGTTTAACCATACATTTTAATTGTGAACTCTTACTGGTATATATGGCAATATGCATTAAATAGTCTATCCGATTTATGAATGTGGTCACAGGAGACCATGCACATGATGGCAGCAAAGATGGGTAAAAGTGACCGGTTTGGACCTGGAATGGCGGGTCAAACCAGACCCGAATTGCTTTTCAAACTGGATCCCGAACTGAACCAAGAACTCTCGAGATTCTTATTCACTTCCACCTATAACAAAATCAGAACCGAAACCGGTAGTTCTATACCATATTTTGGATGCGATTCCGAAATCCCACCTTTATTTCATGTTTCTCCAAATTAAACGATATTGAAAACGGACGGAACCAGAATCAAAACCTTTGGAGAACCACTTTCGGCTCTGGATCCAAGTTTCGGTGTGAATCAGCAAGGTGTACATAAAATCTTGAAAAAGATATTGTGGATTTTACCGTGATTTTGAGATTATCTTGGATCCTCCGTGTTCCTTGTTATATGAATCAGAACCTTTGGAGAACCATTTCGACTCTGGATCCAAGTGTGATCAGCATGTGGATCGATTAAGTCGATGGGTTCGTTCTACTTTGAACAAACCGATATATTTTTTAGACAATCATTTGATTTATCACCTTAAAGAGCAGAAGCCACAACGAGCAAAGGCCCTAAAGGATATGTTTGTTACTGCTCTATGGATGTGCACTTGAATTCTCAATAGTTCACTTGAAAATGAGGACTATTGGTTCGATCTTTCACTTGGAGATTCATGTATCCATCTCTCTAAATGTTCCCACTACCTTTATGCATGTGTCCCTCTCACGAGGAGAACCTATCATAATATTTAAGCTAGCAATTTAGTAAAGTTGTTATTTTTTAATAAGTTAGGCTTGATTTTGTGTAACTTATAATGTAAAGCATTTTCTAAAAAAGATAAAATATTAATAAAATCATGTCACCGTAAGACACCCCTTGACCACCCCTCGAAGAAAAAAACTGATCTCAATACATACTTGCACGAGTCGTTGCAGTGAATTGCTTTCCCTCTCTCTCACGAGTAGAGATGACAATCTGTACCAGCCCTACGGGTATCTCTAACACACCCCTACATGATGTGGGTCTTTGTTGCTCGGATGGGTGGAAATACCACGCGCGAAGGGTCGGATTTAGAGTAGACCCACCTTTCTCTCTCTCTAAATGGCATTATGTATGATATATATTATATTTAAGTAAACTATATTATACGTAATATTAAACTAAACGCTTTGTTTTTCAATTCATGCGTAACTTGATGTGACCGGGAGAGGTGTATGCAGGACGGGGTGACTGTGGATTCAGAACCCTAACACCCGTCGGTCTTAGTAAAACGTTCGAAAAGGGAGGCGGGTCGGTATGGACGGGCCAAAACCCGCCTACAGGCGTCACGTTCTCAACTCACTAGTGGAGTGGCACGTGGCAAGCCCTACATCGTCACTTGAGCATTCACTGATAAGGACATTGTGGTCATTGGGAAGCGGGCGACTCTCTTCACGGGGAATCACGTACTACCCCACCGTAGGAACCCAAAATCCAGGGGCAATCGGTCGGGACCCTCTCTCTCTTTGTAGACACTGCCGTTTCCGTTTCCCATAACGACTTCATTTTGCTCGCTCCTTTCGCCGGCGAGTGAGAAACTGAGATGGGAAAGGAATCGACGGTGAGGCGATGCTCCCACTGCGGGATCAACGGCCACAATTCGAGGACGTGCGGCGGAACGGGCGGGTGTGAAAAGGGAGGCGAAGGGTTGATGCTGTTTGGCGTCAGAATCGATAGCGTTGAGCTCGAGATGATGCGGAAGAGTCAGAGTATGGGTAATTTGGTGTCTTGCATGGAACAGAGTTCGGGCGATCACGGGTATCTCTCAGACGGACCCATTCATTCTTCCTCCAATAGAAGGAATGAGAGGAAGAGAGGTTTGTGATTTCTTTTCTTCTTCCAAGGAGTACGCTGACTAAATGATTCTCGTTGTTTGTTTTATGACGAAGGGGAACTATTCTTCTTGTATTTTGTGTCGTTTGGTTGTTATGCATACAATTACGATTTGAGAAAGTGGAGAATGGGATAACGAAGGTGATTATCTAAATGGATTTTCTTCCTTTGTTATCTTGTGATAATTTGGGACCTTTAAGATGGCGTACGTATTGAATGTGGATCGGATTTATATACACTTAGCGTGCTTGTTTTGCAGCCTTCTCGGATTCTGTGTTCGTTAACTAAAGATTATTTTCTTTTACTTCTTGTTTCCGTTTCGGTGCTTGTGATTCACTGGCGTTGGTCAATGCGCATAGTTTCTTAAAATTGACGATAAAAAGATGATCTTCTTAGGGATGGTAGGTAATTTCTCTTTTTTGTCAAAATGGTCTCCTGACAACTTTTCATCGATGAAATGGCCCTGGCCTCATCTGTTGTGATTGTAGATGGGAAAGACGGCACACCGCCTTGTTGGATGTATCTGTAAAGTTTCTTATTCCAGTATTGAGATTATTTTTTGTTGATTGTCCTTTACTCTTTTTCTTGGTTGACTTGGCTGGTGTGAACTATGTGGTGAGATGAGATCCGAGCTGTAATAAGCAAGTGAGATTGCGACTGTGAATCTACTCGTTCTAAAGTTTTGAAATTTCTTTTTTTTAACATCTGTCACGTTAGACCTTCCTTGATCAATCTAAAACAAATGAAGTGGATGAATTGCATCAGTAAATGAATGGAAGTTACACACTCGTTCGTCTTATGGATTTGTTCGTCTTCTTTATATCTAGCAAGGATATTTCCCAAATGTGGTCTGCAGTTTGTTGTATAATCGCCTTGACCATTGTTTTGGTTATTCTACTTCTTGTTTCAGCTCGGAACTACGTTGGCTTATCCCTGTTCGGTTCCTTCGTTTTGTTACCCTTATCGAACTCAAACTTCCGATCTTGCTGCGGTTACTCAGGCTCTGAGTTTTCCTACTGTCCATTCAGGTGTACCCTGGACCGAAGAGGAGCACAGAACCTTTTTAGCAGGGTTGGAGAAGCTTGGAAAGGGAGACTGGAGGGGAATTTCAAGGAACTTTGTCACTACCAGAACTCCGACTCAAGTGGCCAGCCATGCCCAGAAATACTTCCTTAGGCAGGCCAGCAGTAAGAAGAAGAAACGCAGGTCCAGCCTTTTTGATCTAGTGGCAAGTGACAGTGTAATCTTTCCATCTGCTCCTAGTAACCGATGACCTACTGTTTACCTTTTGTTTCCTCTTCCCTTCATCATCTTTGTTCCTGAAAATGGAAAAATCGCATGCTTCGCCTGTTATATTTTGAATATTTGGGACTTTAAAACAAAGGAGCTAGCGTGTTATGCAGCTTTTCCCTTTCACTTCTACATAAACCTCTGTGCTAGTCGACCGAATATTTGGGTGGCATTGAGATAAGATCAATGTTCAATAGAGGCTTCATTTGTCATAGCCCCCTTGTGTTTTCCTCATAAGCGTTACCTTTTTGTGATTTTTCTCTAATTTGTAATGAAACTTCATGGTACTACATAATGCAATGTTTCCTTTTCAATTGTCAAATTAATGATTTATGTCATATCGTTTACAGGGTGGGCCTTCAATCAGCGTAAACGATAAACCAACAGTTGTAGTCCCGGATGCTCTTCCACCTTTACCTTTTGGCATGAGTTGTGAAGCTTCTGATCCTAACTATAAAAAGTTGGTGGTAATATGTTTCTCATTTCTCAATTGTGTTTTCTTGTTGCAGATCTGCAGTATTACTGTGTAAAATTCATATATAGGAGCCCGTCAAAAGCTTGCTTTTGAACAAGTCCTTTGGTCCCAAAATCTACGAAAAATGTTCCTCCTGTGGTTTGATAGGTTTAGATCAGGAGTTGGGTAATTGGAGATGCTATAGATTCAAGGCTGGGATTGTATAATTTTTGCCTCACTGGCAACGAATGAAGGGTAGTCATCTTCAGCGTAAGAAAGTGAATGCTTCTTCCTCACTGGGCCATGGAGATTAAAGTTGAACCCCAACGCCTACTATACTTTATTTATTCTTACACTCTTGTTCCCTTTCAGTGATTTGTTAATGTGTGCGGTGAACAGCCTTAGCATAGTGGAAACAGCCTCCAACTGCTGGACTGGCAGTCAGGTGTTCAACTCTGATGATGATATCCCATGATCTGGTATAGGAATAAGGGTCCTAACCTCGGTATCTTACGCAGGGTTAGATACAAGCTCTCAAAAAGTTCGTTCTTCTTAGGTTAACAATAGAAGAAAGGTGTGAAAGAGATCTTTCTTGGTTTGCAAATTAATGTCAAATAGTTTATATTGTCATTGACAGGAATCATTACAAACTCTAGAATGAAGTCATTCTGTATTATTATCTTTTCGCGTGTGAAATCATCTTCACTTATTAAACACATACACTTACACAACAAATTTACATACATATGTATTCATTTTTGCTGTTTTTGACTTTTTACAGGCTGGATCGTCTTCTGCATCTGAAGCTTCGGTGACAACCTTATCGCTTAATTCAATGGGCGAAGTTGCCAACCAAACAAGTCCTCTCCCTCAGAAAACCCATCATCAATCCTCTAATTTCACCTGCAACCACCTTCAGCCTTCCTTCAGTCTACTATCACCTTCCTGCCTCGAATTGGAGACTGATTCCTTACTTTCCGGTGTTATCTCCACTTCCCCTTCCAGTCCGTCTTACACGGACATTTCCGATCTGGAGCTCAGAATTGCACCTCCTCAACCGCTCGACTCCAACAAGTTTTCCTCACCAAGCAGTAACCTATTTGACGCGATCAGAGTTGTATAAATCCTGCAAGGATAAAGGGTCAAAAGAGGCTGATAAGATCTCTGTTTCTCGTAACATAAACTTTGTAAACAGACACCGGATGACAGGTTGGTGTAAAGAGAGGCGTTTTGGTGGGAGCTGTTCCCTTTTCTGTAAATTTTGTGATCTTACACAGAAGTAGCTGTCACTGCTGCTGTGTTGTGTTGGGGTTGGAAATAAAGAGATGAGGGGTCCATGTCTTCGCATTTCTGTCTTGTTTTGTTGGTTAATTTCCTTCTCCTCCATCGAGTCATTTTCATCGGAAAGTGCAGATGCAGATTGTATGATTCACATATGACTATGTTATCTTGGATAGTGGGTATTAGGTTGGATGCCTCTCAGAGGGTCCCCACGTGCTGTGGCGTATTTGGGAGGCTCAATAAATTTTGAGTGGTCCAAAAGATTGAAAATCTGTGGCTCTGTTGCTTGGAGTGATATAAAGAGGATTGGTATTTGGGTAAGGTATAATCATAGATGTGTCCCAGGAGATTTGTTTTTTCTTATAGTGGAAGTACTCTCTAATTTTATATTACAATCCAATATTATATGGAGTATAGAGTCCCAGCGAGGTGTGATTAGATGATGAACGGCTCATGGGAAGAAGCCGAAAGCATTCCAGCAAGGTGTGAGAAATTAGTTGGCAAACAGGTAAAATGACTGGGGAAAGCTTCAAAAGTGCTTCAAGGAAACAACAGAAAACACTACTTTTCGTCGCAATGAGCAATGCCTCACCTAGCTAAGGGAGCCGGGGGTCGACTTACAAGTTGAAGATAATGAACTCAATATCTGGGGCGTGCATCTGACTTCAGCCTCCCCACCTAAAGAAAAACATGCCTTTGTGTTTTTCGAAAGTTCAATGCTATATAATACAACTGACACTACAAAGAAAAAAGGTGACATAATAATCCATGTATCCCATCCCACTTAGGGTGAGCATTTGTTTTGGTTGAATAGAGGCATGTTTGCCTTAAATATTGAAATCCATCTCCGACGGCCATTCGAGTATTGCGAGGTCCGTGTTTAGCTATTTAGCAAATCGTGCTTTCGGTTGGGTTTCAGATTTGGATTTTTGTGTTGCACTGACAGCGGAATTGGATTCTCGGTTGGTTTCCAAATTGAATCTCCATGTTGGACTGAAACTGGAATTGGGTTTTTTGACAAGTAGGGTGGGAGGTGTGGAACGTTTTTATGGTGGACAAAAGCTTTACAATGAGCTGAAATGTGTATTATGAAGCCTATATGAATTCTAACACCTTAAAGAATATGAAATAGATTTGAATGGAAAACAGATATTTGCACCAGTTGCATTTATGTGCGGTGGCGTCAGTTAGGGTAGGGAAAATCTGCATTTTGGGCAGATATTTGTACAAGATTTTTGTTACCTGAGATTCTGATGGATTACTAAGATGTGGACTTCCGAGAGTAACATGAATCTCGTATGAGATTCAGCAGCATTGTGATGGCAGTTAGATTATCTTCTGCTACATAAACCATGTACCTTTCATCTTTGGCTTACTCAAAAATGTATCTGGTGTTTTATATCAACTTTAGGATCTTATAAGAAAGATCAATTGGAGAAAAGCGTCAATCCTTTCTATCTGGCAAAACATATGTTATCTGTTGTATCTTGAAAATAGTTGCCTATTTGTTATGCAAAAATCTCACCTACGTTTTCTTGAATTGTTCTTAAAAATGGCTTTCCAGAGAGAACCTTGTATCAGAATTTTTTTGTCCAATGTTTTTCTTTGACAAAATTATACAACGTTTTATTTAAGAAACAATAGTTTATCTATATATAAGGACTTATTCATTATCTTAAAGTACTGTGTTGGACCTGCTTTTTCTCATCCTCATCTAAGTTAGTGTTATCTCTGTACTGGATTCAGACTCTAGGACACTGTTTGGTATGGGCATAGTAGATTTACAATGATTTAGCTTCCTTTCCTCATTTATTATAAACTTCCAGTTATTGATGCTACTTTTTAGCTCCAAGAGAGGTGCACACTTTCTACTACTATTTGGGGAGGATTTTCCTGCAATCTGAGACTCTCCTGTGTACCTTTGTTTCTTTCTTTTTCTTATAGTATTTTGAGACAATATTTTTCAAAAGGCACTCGATGATAACAAAAACATGGAGAATGAAAAGGAAGCCAAAAACCGAGAAAGAGAGCCCTCTTAGGCAAGATTAGACTACTTCGCTTTGACCTATTATGTTGGCTGTTGAGTGCTTCAACCTTTTGATACTCGGTTAATTTTAAAGGTTGAGGGGTCTGTTTTCGAGTCTAAAGAAGAGCATGCTCTTTGGGCTGCACTTCAGTCTGTGGAGGCAAAAAATCATCGTGGTGCTTTTTATCTGATTTTGTTGCTTCATCATTTATTGATATCATCGATATAATCATTTTCATTTGCATGCATTTGTGTGTGCTGTGCACAAATCATTACATTGTGGCACTCATGCATGTAGCATCAGCTGCTTCAGAATACTGGATTTTGATTGATTGTCAATAATGTTAATTTGCAGAGATAGAAGTTGATGATTTTGTTAAGATGTCCTTAGTGCTGATGCAGCCACTTGAGGATTTCTTTAACAATGTGTTTGTCATGGTGGTACGTATCGTATTGTAATATCTTCAGTTCATTTACTCTGACCAGTATCTTCAGATCTTTAAATTTGTAGACATTGTCCTTGATGATCTTTTGTGCTGTTGTTATTGCATCTATCGTTGTAATGAGGTTTCTTGTTCTCATTGCAACATTACCAGGATATGATCTTTATACTAATTCTTCGTCTATATTGTAATGGTTGGAGTGTAGCAAGTATGGAAATACACCAATCACTCGTTACCTACTGTTGGTTAACATATTTAAAGTTTCAATAAGCAGGTGGAGTCCACCAAATGTTTCTGTTTATGTCATTGAAATTCTTGAAGAAATATCATATTATAAATGCTAAAGATGTTAGGTTTTCCGTCGATAGATGTTTGTATGTAGACAATGGTCAAAGTTAAGATGTTGGTGAAGTGGACCCAAAGGCACAGGTGAACCAACTTGGTGCAAGTCTGAGATATGTTGTTTGTGCTATGTCAAACTCCCATAGTCTCAAGTGGTTAGATATTAGAAACAAGTATTGGATTTGTTTGTGAAGTGTTATGTCATTGACCATGTCACAATGCTTTTTTTGTTTGTTTTGTTAATGAGAAAATTTTGCTTTTATTGTCAGGTTTCTCAAATGAAAATATTGGTATGCTTTTATATAGTTTTGTACTTAGATTTTCATGCATTATCCTGTATAATCATTTAACTTTCTTAATATTTATTTAAACATGTTCATGTACTTCTTGTAATACCTTTCTCTTGCTGCGTTCCTTCTCTGGTATAGGATTGAACACTTGTCTTAACATCGTTTTGCTTGGTAACAGGAGAATGAAAGAGTCAGGAAGAACAGGCTTGAACTCCTCAAGAGAATTGCAGATCTTCCAAGGGGCATCGAAGATCTCAGTCTTGCCTGGATTTTAGGATGTTTATTATTGCTGTTTTTTCTCCTCCAGTGATGATTGTAATGAAATGCAGTTTTGTGTAACATTTTAGTTCTATATATTATAGCCCATTAATTTTATGGTTCGGCTCTGTTGGCACTGCTTGTATGAGAAACTGTTTATGCTAGAAGCAGTTCATATTCAATAAAACTTCTGCTTCTTCAAGTCTAGGGTATTTAGAAACCCTGATGCATATTGCTCGTACCAATGCATATATTAGAAACGTGATTCTAAGCATGATTTATGTATTGTTCATATGCAATAAAACACAAACAAATCCAAGAAGGGCATAGTTTTGTTGTCTTAACCCAGTATAGATTCCGGTCTCGCATAAAATTATATTCAGTGAAGTGCTTCCTGCCGAATTCATTTCTGATCGAGTGTCTTGTATTACAGCTTTTGCATCATAAGGCTCCGTAGTCTATGAAAACACATAGATTTTGTTATGCCGAATGAAGATTAAACAATCCAAGGTTGAAATGTAATTGTTTCGTTATCATGGATGAAGAAATCCGCTTGAAAGTCTTTAATAATTTCTATGGATTTCGAAAAATGCTTGTCGGAACCTTTGCCATTTTAAACATTCAGCGAAAGCAAGAAAGGTTTGTGAATCTAGTAATAGTTTTTTCTTTTCTAGACTTGGATTTTTATTAGTGTTTTCTCTTTGGTATGTATGGGGTTATTGAATTCAAAAACATTTTCTTTTGAGCTAACGGAGAACTATTACAACTACAACTAAGCCTTTTCCCATATTAGATGGGGTTGGCTACATGGATTCTTCATTTTTTTTTAAAATCTATGTTAAGTCCAACAAAGTTTTACACTGACAGTCGGAAGCCTAACGCAACCCTCTTCTTTTTTTCGGGCTTGGGACCGGCCATACAAAGATGATCCCTTACACAAGCGAAGTTTGAGCATTTTCAAGAACATTTAGAAAATATTAACAGAAATCCTACAGCCTATAAGGGAAGAAACTTTTGCTAGATTCACAAACCATATGCCCATTGCGAATGCCTCTTGCTTACACTGCATGCTTCAAAAGGGCAATGATGCCACATTGAAATTCATAGAAATTATTAAAAACTTTCAAGCGAGTTTCCATGTGCATGACAACGAAACAATCAGATATTTCGACCTTGGATTTTTTAATCTTCGTTTGGCATAAAAAAAACGTTCTGAAGGTCATTAAATTGTATTTTGGAGAAGAATGTATATGCACGACAAAAAGTCGTCAGGGTTTAATTTATACCCCGATACCATATATAAATCATGGAGACGCTTTCTGATTTTGTTATTAAAAGTTGCTCGTGCACTACCAAGCAAGATATACACCATCATCTGGGACTCTGTTGAGGCTGAAGCAGATGCATATACGGGGCGTATCGAACTCATGACCTTAATTTATGAGTGGACCTCTAGCCAGGTGAGCTATTGCTCTTTGTGCGCTTTGAAACAAATTTGTTTATTCTACACGCCGCATCCTCACTAGTTAAAGTGGTCCGGTGCGTTAGTGATTATCATCTTTAACTAAAAGAACATGTATATAATAATACTTAACAAAATGCTTAAAGAGTAGGTGTGGAATTGGCATTTTCTATTCAATTAATTGCGTGCAGGATAATCCACTAAACAATGTGAGGCTGGTGCTAGCAATCTGTCCAGAAGACACGAGGATGAAATTTCGTAACCCATGATGCATGCACACAAATTATAATAAGAAAATAACATCGTGATCAGTGATGCATGCTCACAAATTATAATAAGAAATGCCATAGAAGAATTTATTGATTGAAAAAGGAAAATTTCTCAGGGAAAATACCACACGAGGATGGAACTGGCATTTATAATAAGAAATGTTATCAATAATAATGGATATATACATGATTAAGTGGCATGTATGCTCGGCCGACAAGGAATCCCCCTTGAGGCCGAACCTTGTCTCAGGACACGACCACGAGTCCTTTTTTCTTATGAACTTGCTTTGATGTGCGCCTTATGTCTCGCCACTCAATGGGACTCGTATCAAGTGAGGTTGAACCTGCATTATCTGCTATCAATGCCTTTGCTCTCTCAATGTCAGCTATTACCATGACGGTAAAAACATGCACTCACAGCATTAGCTCACCCTTATGCTGTATTTCATCAGGCCAACCGGTATGAATCAAGAAGTACACCTATAAAAACCAAAATGTGATCTCATAATTCTTTTATTTTTGTTACAATGGGAGTATGAAGCCTAACACTAAATCCCTCCGAATCGAACTCGCCACCTACAAGTCGGCAGTGCATATGACATTCAATTGCAAAATTCACATGGAAAGAACTAAAAGTGAAGCTTAAAATGGATCTTTTTTATGCTGGCCTCTATGATATTCATAAAGGCCACTGTTGCCCAGACCTAATCTTCTCCTGCCTGAACACTGGTGAAAGCCAATGGGTAGATTCCTACTGCATAATTGGATTTGGATTCAAACTCAGGTTTGTATATAAAATCTAAAACTCAAACGGACCTATTTACATGATTGTGTTGTATTGCATTTGTACACATCCTGTTTCAGATTAACCATGGAATTTAGATCCAGTCTGATTTCGAATTAAATTCAAATCCTATTTTGGTTTACTAGATCCGACTGATTGGGTTCAGATTCAGTTTGAATACGATCTGTTGATGTCCGTACTGCCACAGCTCGGATCAAATTTGGAACTGCATTTGGACGCGTGTACCATGGATCCGAACAGTTTCTCCCACAGTTTCATGTGCTCAAACTGGGCAAGTGACAGTTGAAAGAAAATACCGGGAGAAACGTGGGAATATCTGAAATAGATAAACCTTTTCTGAACATAAATAAAAAGCGAAGCTTTATGTTTAGGTTTCTTTGAAAGGCCTTTGCCACCGTCACTTGTCTGCGGCTAGGGTTTCTCTCTCTCTCTCTCTCTCGTGCTTGGATCCAAGACTCACACCAGTGAGGCAGCGAGTGTAGGACACTCATATCCTCACTATGCTGTAGGAAGTAGTTTTCTTGGGGCTTTTGTTTGTGCCTTTTGCTGTTTGAATCGGCTTGGGCAGGAAAATGGCAAGCATGAACATGTTTGATTTGTTGGGTGATGATGATTCTGGTGATTTAACGCAGCTCATAGCCTCTTCTCAGCATGTCAAGGCTGAACCAACCAAGAAAACCGTTCAGTCTGCACCTGCAAAGCTACCCACCAAGCCACTCCCTCCCGCACAAGCAGGTCATCCTCTTATCCCCTCTTTCTTTTTAATTGTTTTAGTATTCCTATTGTTGTTGAATCCTTTCTATTGTTTTTTGGTAACCTAAGTCTGTGTTGGTTAATGCATGAAGTTCGAGGTGGTAGCTCTTTGGTTTGCTTATATACAGTTTGCTGTCTTAGGACTGAGGAGTGTTGGACTCGTTGTTTGCTTTGTTTTGTGACCTCGAACCGAATAAGTGATCTTTTCTGCTCTTTGTGTGCGTGCAAGGAGAGGGGAAGAGACAGAGTGAGATTTTTCTGGTTTTGCATTGAAACTAACTAGATTTTGTGTATAGTTCGATTTTGAGTGTGGTTGTTGGATTTAGAGTATTTCTTCGTACATTCTTCTGATTGGTTTGATCAATTTTTGCAGTGAGGGAGTCAAGGAATGAGAGTGGTGGTTCAAGGGGCGGAGGTCGTTCTGGTGGTCGTGGACTTGGCCGGGGTCGTGGAGGCTTCGGTAGAGATCTTACTAATGGAAATGCTTACGGTAATGACTATTCTGGGAATTATGCTCCATCTGATGATGGGGCAAATGATAAGCCATCAGATAGAGCCCGAGGGGGATTCAATGGGTCACGGAGCTCATTCCGCGGTGGCCGTCGTGGAGGATTTGCTAATGGAGACTCTGCCGAAACCAGTCGTCCTCGAAGACAATTTGATCGTCACAGTGGAACAGGACATGGGTTAGTGTTCGTTTTTGCTATTATTAGTGGATTATTTTGTAAGTGTATCTTGGTAGCATTGCTAAGGATAAAACTTTCTATTCTTCAGAAATGAATTTAAGCGTGAAGGTGCTGGCCGTGGGAACTGGGGAACTCCAACTGATGAAGGATTTGTTGAGTGAGCAATTTGAATCTTTTCAGTTCTTGTGAAGACATTCAGATGACCTTCAATTTTTATTGTGGACTTCCATTTATCAGATAGTCTTTTGATTTGTATACTTTGTTTATTTGTTTGTGTTATTGTTGACTAGGGAGTACACGGGTCATGTTAACGACAATGAGAAGAGGCTTAGTCCTGAAAAACAACCTGATAGGGAAGAAGTTGTTAGAGAGGATAAAGAGACTTCTGAGAATAAGCCTGAGGAAAAAGAACCTGAGGATAAGGTAAACTCTTTTAAAACCTTGGTTGAACTCTCACCTCCTGTTTCGCTTGGGTTCCACGATTCTGCAGTGTTAATCGTGGAACTTGCATGCTTTCTGCATTCTTGCTTTCTTCCTTTCATTGCTTCAATTGTCACTAAGATCTCATGTGGCAAATCACCATATACAATCTTTGATTTAGAATAGAAACGTTCGGTTTGAATTCAAACATCGGGTTGGGCTTTCTTTCTTTCTTTTTCTTTTTAAGGAAGCTGTTTGACGCATTTAATGATGGGAACTGACAAATAAGAAGACCTTTGGTGACATGCCAAGTTGATTGCTTCTAATGGTGTTGTATGGATGGTCTGGGACTCTGGCTAGCTGCACGAGTCTTTTTTGTCTTTCATAAGTGCAATACCTTTGTAGTGATCAATGTAGCCTTTCTAAACAAGCCTCCTTACCTTACTTAAGCTAGCTTCTAGCCTTACAGTAAGGTAGAGCTATAATAAGGAGGATTATTTTGTGAGGCTACATGATTACTAGAGAGGATGTCAAATGACAGGTAGCTTATAGTAGAGGAAGCCTTGTGAAACAAGCCTCCTTACCTTATAGTAAGCTACCAGTAAAGAGGTAAGGGTAGGGTAATCCGTAAGTGAAAATTTCCAAACTCATCATCATTAAGGTCATGACAGTACCTACTATCGTTAAATGGGGTACCTTCTTTTTCATGTAAAGCCCTTCGCATTGCTATACCTATTGTGTATCGTCTTCACTTGACCCATAGGGTGTGCATTCTTGGGCTGTCCTTTTGTTTTTTTGGTAGCCCAAGTATAGATACTTTGATCAGAAATTTAAAGTTTTCTGAACTCTCATGGTTGTTTTAGTCTTCCATCTGTCATCTTTCAAGAACATTTTCCTTTCGATGAATGTTGTCTCAGCCGATGCCACCGTCTATCAAAGATTATGAATCTGTTATTAAAGTTTCTAGAGGGAGCCTTGTCAGCAGTTCTTTGAGAAGCTTAAATGGAGCATAAGCAGTGCACTCAGTGCCCTGAGAAAGGAAATAGAGTACGAAAAGGATGTTCTCTTAAGGCAGATGGTAAGCAAGTCTCATGGAATATAGATGAATAGAAATGTTCATAAATATGAATTGAAAACAAAAAACAAGGGAATTTCTTGCCCTTATAAAAAAGATCAAGCAGAACCTTGGGGCTAGGCCTCCAAAAAATGTATGGGAAGTTATAGTTTGTAACTCTGTATATCGAGTTTCAATGCTTTTTATCTTCTTCTTCTTTTGGTCTTTATCTATGGGCTCTTACATATGATAGTTGAATGTGGTTTTGTATCTTAATGTTAAAAAGTGGAACCCTTTCTGATTAGGGAAAAGAAAGATACCTTGGATCTGCCATTATTAAAGGCATAATGAACAGTAAATGGCAAATAACTGCGGCTCATATCATGAGTAGCCTCGGTGCTTATCCAGTTTAGATAGGGTTTGCATGCTTTGCACTATTCATCATTGATACTTGTTGTGTTTGCTGTTTTAAATAATGTCTTTTGGCTTTCCTGTTGTTTTTGTAACTGTATCTCTTCTTTATCCAATGTATTACCTATTTCTATGTACTTGATGTTATCTGATTAATTTTTTAGTTCTAATCTCTTATGGTCCTGATTTTAATAGGAGATGACTCTGGTTGAGTATCAGAAGGTACTTGAGGGAAAACGGAAGAACTTAGTGGCATTTAAGCAAGAAGAGAGGAAAGTGAATTTAGACAAAGAATTTGAATCTATGCAGCAGCTCTCACTTAAGAAGGACAATGATGACATTTTCATTCAACTGGTGAGACTATTATTTTATGCTACAGTTGGATCATCCAACCTGGGTTCCATTGTTTATTTAAGAAAAACATAACACTATAAAGAGAGTTTCAGAAATCCCCAATAAGAGAATGGTAATGTATCAGAGATTGTTAACATAATAAGAAATCAACAAAGCGCTGAGAGAGGATCAGGTCTCAATGTCTTTATACGTGAAATCCATGATCTATGTTACATTCATTTTCTGTAACATTGCCTTGTAGGGGACTGATAAGGACCTGATGAGGCGGAAAGAAATCTCTGAGAAAGACGAAAAGTATAAAAAGGTGAAACATGCATCCCCTCCTGAGCAATCCCCTGAAGAATTGGTTTTTGTTGTGTTTGTTTATTTTATTTATATCAAGAAATGCAAGACAGATTGTCCAGAGACATGTATTAGATAATTTTATGAGCTAATTGTTACTGCGTCACATATCCTGGTTTCTGCAATGTCATTTATGCCAGGCTATCTTACTTTCTCTAGCTTGGTAGTTAAAGTTGAATAAGATGATGTTATTCATGTGGTGTCCCCAAAATAAACAGACTCGATGTACTAAATATCATGAGTACTTCCCATTTGTTGAAAGAGATTTGTCATGTATGTACTCAGGAACTCATAAATTGATGTTCTTTTAGTATGTCGTATGGTGATGTGCCGGTGGACATGCCAGCTAGTTGAATTGGTATGTATCTCCATGTAGAATATAGTGCCTAAGGTTAAGATTTTATCAGACTAGTTTTGCTCCCGTCACCAAGCGCTCAACGTGTTTGTTTGCAATCCAGTTGCTACGTTGGCATTTGTTGCTGCAGTTTCCTTGGAAGAAAGCTATTTATCTGACTAATTCTGTTTTCTTTTTCATTTTTTCCTTGGAAGTCTGTTAGCATAAATCAGTTCTTGAAACCTGCTGGAGGAGAGAGATACTACAGTCCCCGAGGACGTGGGCATGGTCAAGGACGTGGCGGCCGTGGGGGCTTCAGGGGTGGATTTCATATAGGTGAAGCAAATAGCATGGATGCTCCTTCTATTGCAGATCCTGGGCAATTCCCCACCCTGGGTGGCAAGTAAGCATCTCCAGGCACTTCTTGTTTTAGCACCCTCCGTTTTGTTTCCATGATGTGTGGAGTATTGAACGCTGGATGAGCAAGGGAAAACAAGAGATCGTTTTGTTTGTTTTATTTAGTGATTATGAATCTCTTTTCAATTTCCGTGATGTTCTTTTTGTTCTTTCTTATGAGAAGGATGTAGAGTTGGGTGTCTCGATTGCTGGTACTTCAAACTTGAACCTTAGATATGCATGCTTGTTGCCTCTAATTTCCTAATGCAGTTGAATTAATGCATGCCAGAGTCCTCATGCCTCTAATATCGAACTCATGACCTCAGGCTTTGGAATTGTGAACCCCTAGCAAGATCATTTGTGACTCTGTGGGAACATGTTTTTGTACAATCGAAGAGTGATTGTTACAAAACCTGGATATATGACAATTGAAACCTCGATGTGTATAGCCATTTCCTTAACATTAGGAATGTCTGCAGCCATCGATCTGCATGAATTCCAAAGATGTCTCTTTCAGCCAAACAAGTTACCTGTTCTCACGTGAAGCTGATCGGTTTCTGTATTCCAGCTTATCCTAAAATCTCAGTCATCATGCAACCTTGGTTCTTGTATGAAAAGCTAGGCTACATCCCTTTCTGCTTGCTTTCCTAGACTTTCTCCCCACTCTTACGAAAATTGGCTCGCTATCATCCTCCCTTATTGTAGGTTGTGGCAAGCAGGAATAAACAACAAAACGACTTATAACTTCTACAAGTCATTTGAGTGCTATTAACAGCGAGGAGAACTTGAAAATCGTCTAGGAAAGGAAAGAAGAAAGAGAAGATAGAAGGCTATTAATGTCTGAAGGGACTGGGACGTCCTTTGGCTTGTTATTTCCTTAGGTTTGAAGGATCAGCATATTTAAATTTATGTTTTCGTCGAATATGCCAGACAAAGGTATGCAAAATCCATTGGCCCTGTTGGATTTTGTCATAAAAGTACTTGGAAGATGAAGTTAAATGGGTTCGCATGAACATCAAAGTCTTCCTGGATTTCTCTGACGAGGTTTTGCCTACAATGGGCGTGGCACTGACTGGGCTTCGAGTCCTTAATTGCTTGTATGCTTAGAACTGGCAATGATTGGTGGTGAAGCCTATATATCAAGCTTATAACAGTTCTGGCTTTGGTTAGAAAAACACTCGCAAGATGATGAAGAGAAATTGGGTTAAATGAGCATTCTGGGAGCAAAGTGGCTGCCGGCTGAGTTCTTACCTACAAAGGGCATAGTACTGGTCTGGTCGTAGAGCCCTCGATTGCTATATGTTTAGCACAGGCCACGAATTGGTGAGAACTATAGATCAAGTTACTCAACAGTGGGAGATTGAAGCAATCTGCTAATGGTCTAAACGTACAAGCATGAAGTGATAAAAAAGAACGCACTTTTCCGCCAGAAGTGCATCTAGATGGTTACAGTATCTCATCGACTGATGGTGGTTCAGTGACATAGTTGGACAGCGCATCGGTTGATGGTGGTTCAGTGACGACACACGTCAGCTGATGGTGGTTCAGTGACGACACACGTCAGCTGATGGTGATTCAGTAAGATAGTTTCGATGGTTCACGATTCATACCTTTCTTAGGACCTACTTTCTGCAGTATCGGCAAGTTAAAATTATGCATATTGCCGGTGAATTCATACCAACTTACCCAGTTTTCAGCACGATCCTGTAATGAAGCCCGTTAAGCAAAACCAGGAACCATGTAAAGAAGAGTCAGAAAGAGGAGTCACATCTCAAGAACTTGAAGCTCTCTCTGATAATAAAACTACAGGATAATTTCATATTCCCCTTGTTGGTCTCAAATTTAACAAAACAATGATCTCCCTTAGTCTCTCCGGACTAAAGAAACCATTTCCAGATGACATGACAAGCGAGTCAGTATGATAACATTAATGAAGATGGTACCATTGGCATAGCTGCTCCGTCAACGTGGTCGCCATAAACCGTGAACATCTCATTCTTCATCATTTTAGCATGCCTCGGTACCTAAGGAGAGGGTTACAAGAATGATTTCTGTCTCGACGATGCCCAAGGCATGTTCACCCAGATGGGCTAAAGGATAGGACTCCTTTCTTCAAAATATCATTTGCCGATGGGAGATTGACTTAGCTGAAGGTGCTCATTCGCTCTCATGAATCCAGTCACCATAAATCTTACTGATTTTGTCTGGACTCTTCCATTTCTGCAAGAGCCGTTGAGGTCCCTGCCATTGAGTCATGCCCACGGATCGCTGAGATGGAATCCCCATACTGTGCACCTCTGTGTGAGCAACTGCCATGAGAGATGCAGCACCATCCTGACCTTTTGAAGTTGATCCAGCCTGTGTCAAGTTATTGGGAGTTGACGACTCAGGACCATCCATCTCCATAAGCCCCCGTCCATATTTGTGGAGTTCTGTTTCTTAGACCAGTGATAATCATGACCATCAATTCATAAACAAACTGAGAGGCTACCCTAACCAATACTTAGACCACAACATATAATCTCTACATGGTTGCAAATTACCAAACACTAGGGTTTCTCCAATGATAGGTTTTTCCTCTTTAAGAGTGTCAAAACAGGCTTCTCCAAGGGAGGATTCTGAGATGCGCACACGAAAACCCAGGAATGAGATGACGAATCAGTTAAAAACATAAACAAATATCAATATCGACATATGTTTAGGCATTGACATCTGGAATAGCTTCCAGAAAAGCATAAACTAAAGTGTCCAACCGTTCTGACTCTGCTTCTACATACTGCTACTATTCAGGTAATATTCAACATACACTAACACTTCATACAATTAGCATCCCTTGATTTTCCTCGAGTTATTTAGAACAAATTCAAAGAACCCCAAAACATAGAACACTCTTATAGAACAGAAGTAGCCTCAAACTAAAATTAAATGGAAAACAAGAGTGAGTGTAGAAGTGTGTTCTACAGAACGTTTGCATTGGGGACCTTCAAGCAGGCCTTCAGGAAGGCCGGACTTTTCTTATTATGGTACTCCCAAAGATCAAGAAAGATTATAGTCCATGACATGATTGAGTCTGCCAGGACCCAGCTCAGACAGAGTCTTGAGCAGGATATGGCAGTCAACATGAGTGGCAAACACTAGCTAAACTGTCGGATACAGAGTGGCCTAGGAAGCAAGCATGTTCTACAACATATAAAGTAACTTCTGCAAAAATCGCTAGCTAATAATCAATTGTAAATTCCTGACTGGAAGGAATCATTCACATTGAAGGTGAGTGATGAACAACAGCCTAATCTATTTGCTCCATGGAGATGTCAGGTACCAACAATATAAGGCAAATAATGAACCTAGGTTCATTGACCTGCTCAAGCAAGATTTCACATTTCATACGCAATCAAAGAATGCAGATTCTGTTTTAAAAAGAGGAGTTCAAGAGAAACTTATGTACCTCCTAAGCCACGAGTAAAATGGCACTTGTTGCCAAATGCGCAATATCCAGTTGTCTCCCACTTGTTACAAATCCTCGTATTCCAGCTTGAAGGCTTTTGATTGGACCCATTTCCAGCATTGTTCCCATTGCCATATCCACTATCAACTGTGGGGCCTAAGCTTATAGCTACGCTCTCCCGAGCTTTTGATTGTTCATGTAGAAATGTACAAGTATCTCCATAAGGACAACCCTCCGTGTAGAATTTCTTGCAGCGTTTCCCTTTATAAGATCTCTGTTCTCCTCCGAGCCCTGATGAACTCAAAGATGGATCTGTTTCTCCTCCCTCGGCTCCAAACTCTGTGTTCGATCCTTATCTTGGATCGCCACAATTTCTTGCCAATTGGGCGGTTCTTCCACAGTTCGTCCATCCCGTGGGCAAAATTGCAGTTTGTTACGCAAGGACAAGCGCCTTGTCTAAATTTGCAACAGAGTTTTGACCGACTACCAGATGAGGATTCTCTACCAAAGCCACTTCCTTGCAAGTCTTTGCCCTGAGTGTTCCTTGTTCTCTTTTGAAGGGGTTTACTTCCTGATAGACATTGCGATTGGTTTCCATCGAGGCTAGAACCCGAACCTGGTAAATAGTCCGAATCCCCACTCCAGTCTCTATAATCTTCCTCTGTTGCCCATATTGCTTGATCATTCAATCCAGACATCCAGCTGTCACCTCTATTGGTAGGAATCTCTCTAATCAGCGCCCCGACATCACCGAAGAAACTCATACCCCATCATAATCCATAATAGAGGAAGTCCCGGTAGCAAATAAAACAATGTATAACTTAATCGATGAGCTTGATGGTGCCAAGCAAACTAACACTGTTGCTAACCATAATCATATTTCGATCCACCGTGAAAGAAGAAACAACAACATTCCTGTGAAATGAGACAAATCCCTTCTCTTAATGACTAAAAAATCAACGTTTGAGATAGGTCAATTCAAAGCACAAGGACACATCTCAATGGCACATGGATCTGGAAAGAATCATGCATAGCTATTGTACATGAGACGTCATGAGGTATCGTGAGCCTAATCGTAAATCTAGTTCAACCAACCAACTTTTCGCATAGTAGCCTACGGGGAAAGAACTCCTGGAAAAATTATCCAGGAATCCTTAGAAAGATGAACGCAGGGACGACGATAGGAGAAACCCCAACCAACCTTCCTCTCCTTTCCTGGATGAACTCACACTCCAAAGCCAGAACTCGTAAATGACATTTTTGAGAGAAACCCACATCACCAAATCATTAAAGAAGCAAAACAGAGGCACACACACACAGAGTACTTGCTAACAGGAAAGGGACGAAGAGAAGCGATCGGAGATCCCGAGAGGGAAGCCATTGATTAGTGAGAGAAATGATAGAAAATGGAACCGGTTTTCCTATGTCAGGCCCTACTCATTTGGCCTGCTTTGCTTCTCTTTTCAGCTGCTTTTATGTTTGCTTTTCTCCATACGGACTTCAGAGTTGATTGCCATCTTCCCCTTTTAGACCCGTCTGAGTAGATGTGACCACGTCACCAATTTGGTTCAACTATAGGAGAAAAATCAAAGACACGCTTCAGTACGAAGTATTTTTCTAGTGTTGGCGATCAAGGGCAACCCTCACCAAATTGGTTTAACGAGTTTTCTTGTCCCCTTCTCAATACTCAGTCTCTCCAGGAACTCATCATCCACCATACCAGAAAAATCAACCTGTAAAAACAATAGTCGAAATAGTCCATAATGTAATTAAGAAACAACTCCCGAAGAGATTATAAATGCAAATCAGATATGCAAAATAAGCATTTATATGATAGTGATCATAGTACAGCTAAAAGACAAACTTAAAACTGATCGGTCATAGGCTTCCCAGTATGTATTACAAGTCGGTGGAATGGAGTGAATGCGAGGGGAAAATACTATAAGTTACACAAGTCCCATACTCGGGTTTCACCTATAAAAAAGGATCGCCTTGAAATTTTGAATTACAAATTACTCAAATTCTCCCTGTAGATCTCCTACCTCCTTGGATGGAAAATCCGACATCCACACGAATACAAAATAACTAAAGTTTCTCATGACTGGACTTGATTCTAATTCAAATTCTCTGTTTAGGTTTGGCACTCCGAGACAACGAGGTACAAGCACACCACGAATCTCTGACGCCATTCCTTCCAAGAATTGGGGATATGAAAAGAAAAACCTTTTGCTGAATATATATAAGAAACGTGAAGTCTATTCTTGAGAAGTTATCCAAACGCACCCTAAATTCTGGTTTAGAAAGCAACTCAACGCTTACTTCCTATTCCTGATTACATCATAATGAGTTTAAACCAGAGTTCCTTCAACAAACATCAGTTTCCACAGGACCGAAGCAAACCTCAATAGACACGAATGGTTGAGAAGTGCATGATTAAGATGGGAAACGCAACGAATAATTCATAAAAATGAAATCAATCGATAAAAAAACCCGACGAGGTATTGAAGTGAAGCGGCTAAGTCCTTGCTGCCACCATTCACTCAGATTCAGCCCCTTCTCGCATGAATTGTTAAAAGCAATTCATAGTGTAATAAAGACCAACAAACCGAACTAACAACAGTCAGCCAACTTTTTGCTCCACAAGGAAGAAGATTAACTACCAAAAACCGGTAGTAACGACTTACCATCGCTTGCCCAATGCCCAAAACGTCCCATCTCTCAGGCGATTCTACTTCTTCTTGTTCATCATCGTCATCATCATCTACTTCTTCCTCCTCAACACCAACAACATCATATTGAATGCCGTGGCGTCTAGAATTTATATCTCTTATTTCAGACTGAACCGGGAAGAATCTCTTCAGGCGAACGGTTCTACTCTCCACACTACAGGAGTGCCTACTGAAGCTGCACAAGGCAGGCCGAGAAGTACGAAACCGCAAATCTGAGTGTTTCTTGGAGATTAACCGGTGACTGTGGGGTGTAAGGAGGAAGGTAGTCGACATTTTTAGTTTTACTGATGGAGAAAAGAAGGAAGTCTCGTTATGTACAGGTGGAGGAGGACGTCCGGCCCTTACAACATACGGAAGAGGGAGGCGAGGATACAGTGGGAGGTAGGAGGGGAGATGACACTCCATTTACGTTTACCCCTGTCGTTTTGGATAATAGCTAAGTGAACCTCGTTTCGAGCGTATGGAGGTGGGTTGTGAACCTGCGTTAACGTCCCTTTATACATTGAACCATTTATATGGACGTCTGTAGTGATCAAACGATTGAAACAAAGAAGACAAAGAAGATTTGGTAATCAATCAGATAGATAGATGTATCTTTGGTTAAGCGTACAAAGGTAATAAACGGCACATCATTTTCTGATGATTCTTCGTAAATTATGTTGGATATCCACTTAAAAATAATGTTATATCTGACTGTTTATTAAAAGGTATATATATATATATATATATATATATATATATATATATATATATATATATATAGAGAGAGAGAGAGAGAGAGAGAGAGAGAGAGAGAGAGAGAGAGAGAGAGAGAGAGAGAGAGAGAGAGAGAGAGAGAGAAAAGTTGGATGATACAAACCCATCATAAACTACTCATTCATACGTAAAGTGAAACATTCGATCAAAAATCGAGAAGAGTTGAGATTGAAAATAAAAAAGTGAAAAATGCATGTATTTTTTTAAAATACTTTTTATTTTACAATGTCAATCGTATGTATCTCTTAATCAAATGATTGAAATCGGTATAAATAGAGTTTATATACGAGTAGTTTGCATCCTTCGCGTTCTCATGTAGGTATATAAAAATAGAGAACTTGGTATATTTTAACATGTTTAGCATATTTAAACACTTTTGAGTTTCCATCCATTGAATCAAAAGAGATCAAAGGCTGAAATTCAAAAGACAAAACGTGAAAATATTCAAACTATATATATATATATATATACATATATATTTTGAATATGGATAGTATAGTGCACTTAAAAGTAAAAAAGCAATAATAATTTTTTTTGAAAAATAAAAAATATTTACTTCCATTTTTGAAGTAGTGGAGTTGAAAAAGTGTATAACAGTGACAATGTGAATCAAAAAATCTCTCCTTCCCTCTCTCTCTCTCTCTCTCTCTCTCTCTCTATATATATATATATATATATATATATATATATATATATATGTGTGTGTGTGTGTGTGTGTGTGTGTGTGTGTGCGTGTGTGCCCGTTCGAGAGAGAGAGAGAGAGAGAGATTTATTTGCAAATTAACAGAAAAGCGGCAGTCTGCCTGTGATGGGTACCATTTGATTTGGTACAATTTCAAGAACCCGATGGACAAGGCATGCTGGGCAAAGTGATAACGCTACCGAACTGTATATTCTTTGCAAAGTGGATAAAGTAGATCCCCTTTTTCACACATACATACTAGGAAGAAATTCAACTATAGAGAACTTGTTAAGATTGATTAGGCGAATAAGCCCCGTAAGACCTTTTAAAGTGGATGAAGTACATATAATAGCCCATAAATTCGACCGTGGCCTATAGACTTTGTTATCAACATTACAAGTTCTGGCGGGGGCATATGCTCCATAATTCCATCGTCGAATGCCTGTATTTCTTTTTCAGTCGAATCTCGAACTCCACTTCATGTTGAGATCAACTTTGCAAAACAGATATATGGATAATAAATAGTAGGTTAATTCCTACCACAAATGAATCAGGTTCCATTGATAATTTTTCATTCTTAATTCTATAATGAGAAATGTTAAGTTAGGTCCATGGCCTTGAGGCATCCGAAGAAGGGCGTGGAAAGTTTTGATTCCACGAGCCGCGAAAGTAAGTAGTGTAAACGGAACGACATAAAAAAAGGAACAACGAGGTCCCACCGAGAGTCGAACTCGGGCTATTGGATTCAAAGTCCAATGTCTTGACCACTAGACCATGGAACCACATAAAAAATGCTTGGGCCTTAATTTATTTACGAATGTATAAAGATTAAAGTTCTCTAATCTTTAAGCGCATATGTGTATAAACATACACACAATATATATACATATATAAGAATACATACATATACATATGTATATATATATATATGACACATATATACATATATAACCTGATTTCCCAATACCCACCTCATTAAGGTTTGGGTCGGGGGCCTGGTATAGGTATACCCGTCCCCAACCCGACCCATTGTCATCCTCAAATGTTTCCAATGTTTTCTTGATACCTTCTGAAGCCTTGTCTGTAATAAGCATCTTCAAACTTCTTGCATCCATTGCCCAAGCATTCGATCCCCAAATATTAATTCATGAAAGTTATCTTTATGTAAGTTCAATTCTATACGGTTTGAGAAGAATCACATAATAGTCTGAAATTTCAAAAAGTATTATACTATGTTTGTGTTCTGTCCCACTTGATCCAATTATATAAAATTGAACGTTTCCCATTATATTGTGTTCCAATTGATCCAACGATTGCATTAATCCATACCAGACATGGATTTGGAAGATACTTAAAGAAGGCTTGAATCCTTAACACAAATATACATTAAAATTTACTCGGTTCAAGCCTAATGTTTTTAAAACAATAATAATTAACACTAAACATAAATAGCAATTTAGTTGTAAAACATGTTATGTGCTTTTTAATTGTTATAAATATTTCTCGAATTAGTTTTGGTTCTTCCCTGACATCGATGACACAAGATAAAAGAAGCACAATACGTGAAGTTGTTTTCTACCAAGTGGAAGT
Organism: Brasenia schreberi; assembly: GCA_036023115.1. NCBI lineage: Eukaryota > Viridiplantae > Streptophyta > Magnoliopsida > Nymphaeales > Cabombaceae > Brasenia > Brasenia schreberi. The sequence goes on from JAYKKT010000087.1 coordinate 6,733,072, forward strand.
GAGAAATTCGTTCCGTTTGCTTCGAGGGAAAACTTGTCTTTCATTCGTCGCGGCGTTAAGTTTTCTTCGTGACTTGGGCACTCAAGTCAGAACGGACGTGCTTATCTACAATGACGTAATTGCCCACCAGGGAATCGGCAAAGAGAGATATATGCATGCAGAGTTCCCTGTCCGAAGCGAAATGGTCATTAAGAAAGTCAAATCTCCACCGACGGCGTCCGTTTGAAAATAACGTCAGACTCGGATATTTCGAAGTTTTAATTTGCACCACTGGGTTTTCCGAAAACTACCAAAGTGCCACTTTGCGGGAGAATCCATGCATTGATCGACATATTACTGGGATCTCGACTGACGCTGACAAATGAGTCCCACGAACCAAACAGGGCTCTTAATGGCAAGATCTTGTTCATGTTTTCCTGACATACAAGTCATACCAATCAAACAGGAGTTGTTGATGACTTGTATGACAGTTAAAGATCTTGATCATGTGGAGTTCGTTTGCTTGTCTTAACATAGTCCAAATGAGCCATACACAAGCTGAGTTAGATGAGTTGCTGCTCGTTAAACATCTAGTTATCCACATTATATCCACCCAAGTAATTGGTTCAATATGGTTATTTAGAAATGTGTATATAGAGCTTCTTTAAACTTAAGAAGCTAATATGGTCCAAGTTGAGCGGGGCATATTTTGATATTCAAAATCATACAGTAAAATAGCCGGCTCGTGTTCACTTTTTTTACATCACAAACCGAACATGAAGGAGCTCATCACGAATCAAACCAAGTGGAGCCACAAGCAACTCGGTTCATTTACCAATTCTAATAATAGTTTAAGAAAAAGTTTAAAAAAGAAACAATAAGATAGCTCACCTAATTAGGAGACTAAACTCCCAAATTGCAGGTGGTGAGTTTGATACTTGGGGCATGCACATACCTTACTTTTGCCTCTTTATTGTAACAAAAAATGTTTTCCTTTTAATTTTAAAATTAAATTGTAATACAACACAAGATGGAGCAAAAGGATGACTGTAAATCCTTATAATTGTCCCACTTTAGAGAATAGTTGATTTTGGTTTGGATGGTATCCAATTCCACAAAGTAGTCCATACCCGAACTAGGAAGAAGAATAGGGTGTATTGTAATTTTAAGAAAAATCAAGGGTGATAAACCCGAGTTGGCGCCTATGAAACACCTTCCCCCTTCCCGGTTTATTTGTTTGTTTTCTGGAATCCTTGGTTGAGAAGCTTCCCGGATTTTGATTCAGATCTCCCTGCTTCTCTTTACCGGGAGAATAGGACGAAATTCGCACATCCTTTCCGCATATCTCCTGCTTATATTTGAAGATCCGGTCCGTTGGTTCGCCGGAGCGTGTGATTTCCGGCGTCTCCATTGGCAGAAATCCTAGATCCTTTGATTTGCGAGTAATTCAGCGATGAATCCAGAATAGTAAGCTTCTTATTCCAGTTTTTTCGCTGTGAATCTGATCTGGGTTCCTTCTTTCCTACACGATCCGTGCTCCTACTCTTATTGCGGGGGCGATCGGTTCGGAAATGAATTGTATTTTTACGTTCCGCTGTGTAGATTTTATGGTTATAGTTTGATGATATTTCTACTCTTCATGCTTAAATGTGTTTATTGTCTGATCATGTTCAATAACGTTCTACGAGGACGATTTCTGATGACATTAGAATATTCTGATTGCTAGATCCAGAACTTTAAGTCCTTTCGCCTTTAATTTAAGGAAAAGTGACTAGGGAGTTACAGGAAGTCAAAAGAGGGAGCCTAAAGTCGACTTAGGGTTTGGCAAGTTATTCACACAATGGGTAAATCTTGGAATACTGGAAAAAAGTCGATCGGTTCCAATTGTTTTATGATTGTTGAGGAGCTCAGTTCGATTTTCCGTGGGATAAATCGCGTTTTTCCGTAGTTTAACTTGGATCATATGCGTTTCCTCATTTGGGTATGAGTACAACACCCTGGAATGTGTCTCTGGTAAGAGGCAGGGTAGGCCAATTATTTTTATACATGACGTTGTGTGAGTGAATGTATGCGTAATCCAGAAACGGGTACGAGTAGTGCCTCCGTCGTGAGATTCCACTCACCTATATTGTGCGTCTAATATATATTTTTCCAACTCATGGATTCAGAATGTGGTGTGTTGAAGAATTATTTTCTTCTGCCCGTAAAAAAGCTTCATCTTATTAATTTTGTGGAGAATGTGAGTGCCTGTTACTCATGGTGTTTGCAAAGCTGCAGATTGAAAACCATGGGTTTTCAGGAACATTGTCTATCATTTTCAGACTACTATCTCGATAATTCTGTTGTTGTTAGAAAAGATAGGGTGTTGCTTTTTGCTCCCTCCCTTTTAACGTTGGATTCTCTTCAGTTTCTGGTTTTTACTCCATGCACGTACTTACAATCATCTAACGCAAGCATGGTGAGGAACGCTACGCTGCAACCTTATTCTATATTTGTACAAATGTGGTGCCATTTCTGCACGCAGTCAGCTTCCTCTCTTATGGCCTCTCTGTCCCACATTGAGCAGATATTCACTTTAGTAATATGTTTTGCACGATTCATTTGGAAAACTGAGGATGAGTTAGATGTCCGTTCAGTTCTTTTTTCATGGACGGTGTTGCGAAATTATTCAAAAGCCTGTTGTTAGTGGTGAACTAAGGATATTCTGTTTCGGTGACAGTCTCTTGTTCTGGATATCAAATTCTATTACATCCATCGCTTCACTTTCTAAGGGCTGAGTAGTTTGAGCTTATTTTGGATTTCAGAACTAGCATCTGTGAAGATGGACCTTATGTCATAAGATTTGATTCTTTTTTTTTCCTTTCACTTTGCTAAATAACCAGTCGGTGATCTTTCTTCTCCCTTTGAGATAAATAATATTGTCTATAGAGTTCAGGTAATGATTGTTTTCTCACATTTAAATGGAGTCTCTCTGGTATATTTAATGAAGTGTGTCAATTTTGTCTGCCCCAAGTCTCTGGTCTTTGCAAAAAGGAGAAATGGAAGGCAAGATATTGCAATGCATAGTCCTTTATTCCTAGTTCAAACATGCAAATTACAGTTCAATATTAGCTACATCATGGGCATGTCCTTGTTCAATATTAGCTATGTCATGGGCATGTCCTTTTGAACCACCTATCAGTGGTGGCAGAACACGACCTGAGACTTAATATGGTGTGGTTGTTTGCATTCAAAGTATGTTGTTGCTCTCCAACCCGCCACCCCTATTCCCCTATTACATTGATTGGTCATCTTGGCATGGTGAATTGAATGTGGATGATAATATGATTTAAGTCAGCATCTTTGTAACTAGCTTATCGATTTTGTAGTGATTATTTGTTCAAGCTTTTGCTTATTGGAGACTCTGGGGTTGGGAAATCATGCCTTCTTCTGAGGTTTGCGGTAAGGTTTCTGTGCTCTTTATTTCTATTAAATTGGAAAGACTTGTAGGTGGTTTTTTGCAGTAGGTAACTGAATGATTAGCATGAAGTTATTCAAGCTTTTCCGAATTGGTGGCTTCCATGTAAGTTAACAGCTAAAATATTGTACTAAGTTTGTCCTTTCCATTCCTTGGAGATAACCTCATAAAATATTGAAGGGATAAACCATGTTAACTTAAGCTTATCATGAAATCTTATTTATGACTAATTTGGCATTTTTTTTCATATAAAACATGAGTGATTAAGTAAAAGAATAATATTGTGAGTGAATGTGACAGATAGCTATCGGTTTGAGCTAGTTTTAGGGAGAAAGTGTTTTTTCCATTTTTAGCTTCTTGTCATCTTTGAAGTTTTATCATGTATCAGTTTGACAGGTGAAGGATGTAAGTCGTTTGTTCTGAGGTTGAGGTTGCATTGTTGTATGTCACAATTTTGTGATACATATCTCGTCTATGAGGAAAATAGAAATGACACACTATTTACTACAACTACAACTAACCTTTTCCCATACTAGATGGGGTTGGCTACATGGATTCTTTGTTTTTTTCATGGTAAGTCCGACAAAGTTTTATATTGGTTGTCGGAAGCCTAACGCAACCCTCTTCCTTTATCCGGGCTTGAGATTGGTCATTCAAGGGTGATCCCTTACATGGGTAGAGTTTGAAATGACACACTATATTTTAGAAAAATTTAAAGCAAACTCCTCTGACTTGAAACTTTTAGAAATCAATTTTGCTACACTTACTATATCTAAAATAGAAGGAAAAGTATTTCAAAATAAGTGGGAATCTTTTTACTATACTTGGAGTAATGTGAATATTTGTCATTGACTTGTATAACTATAGTATAAGATGCATGTAGTTATATAACAACAACTAAGCCTTTTCCCATACTAGATGGGGTCAACTATATGGATTCTTTGTGAGAGCCCTATCATGTGCCATGTTAGCAGTTAACTCACAATAAGCTAGATCATTCTTTATTGTTTCTTTCCAACACTTTTGTAGTCGTCCTCTATCTCTTTTAATACTTTCAAAATCTAGTTTTTCATACCTTCTCATAGGTTCTTCTTTTGATCTTCTTTCTATATGTCCAAACCATCTTAAACGATATTCTCTCATTTTATCCTCTATTGGTGCTACTCCTAATTTGTTTCTAATAACCTCATTATATATACGGTCTTTCCTTGTATGACCACTCATCCATCTCAATATCTTCATTTATGTCACATACTTCTTTTGTACATGTTGATGATTAACTCCCTAACACTTATAACTATAAAACATGGCAGGTTTAATTGCTGCTCTATAATATTTATCTTTTACCTTTTAACTTTAATGGTATCTTCTTATCACAAAGAATACCTGATGCTCCTCTCTATTTTAACCAACCTATATTAATTCCATGTGTAATCTCCATCAATTCTTCCATCAACAACAACACAACAACAACAACAACTAAGCCTTTTCCCATACTAGACGGGGTCGGCTACATGGATTCTTTGTTTCCACATATCCCTATCATGTGCCATGTTAGCAGTTAACTCCCAATAAGCTAGATCATTCTTTATTGTTTCTTTCCAACACTTTTGTGGTCGTCCTCTACCTCTTTTAATACTTTCCAAATTTAGTTTTTCTAACCTTCTTACAGGTTCTTCTTTTGATCTTCTTTCTATATGTCCAAACCATCTTAAACGATGTTCTCTCATTTTATCCTCTATTGGTGCCACTCCTAATTTGTTTCTAATAACCTCATTATTTATACGGTCTTTTCTTGTATGACCACTCATCCATCTCAACATCTTCATTTCTGTCACAGATATCTTTGGTACATGTTGATGATTAACTGCCAACACTCAGAACCATAAAACATGGCAGGCCTAATTGCTGCTCTATAATATTTACCTTTTAACTTTAATGGTATCTTCTTATCACAAAGAATACCTGATGCTCCTCTCCATTTTAACCAACCAGCATTAATTCTATGTGTAACATCTCCATCAATTCTTCCATCACTCTGAAAAATTGACTCTAGGTATTTAAAACTTTCCTTTTGGGGAATGCAATGTGTGTCAATTTTAATTTCCATGTCCTCTGAAGTAACCAAATGATCAAACTTACATTCCATATATTCTGTCTTTGTTCTACTAAGTCGGAGGCCTTTGCTTTCTAATGTTTCTCTCCATAGTTCCAATTTTCTATTAACTTTTTCCTTAGACTCCTCCACTAATACAATGTCATCTGCAAATAACATACACCAAGGTACTTCATCTTGAATATGTTTTGTTAACTCATCCATCACCATTATAAATAAGTATGGACTTAAAGTTGATCCTTGATGTAACCCAATATTAACTTCAAAGAAGTTTGTTGTTCCTTCATGAGTCCTCACACATGTTTTTGCACCATCATACATGTCTCTTATAAGGTTAATATATGTCAATGAGATACCTCTTTTTTCCAAAGTTCTCTAAAGAACCTCCCTCGGTACCCTATCATAAGCTTTTTCTAGATCAATAAATATCATGTGAAGGTCTTTCTTTTTTGCTCTAAAATGTTCCATAAGACGTCTCAAAAGGTGAATCGCTTCAATAGTAGATCTGCCTGACATGAATCCAAATTGGTTCTCTGTTGTACTTGATACTTGTCTTAACCTACGTTCGATAATTCTTTCCCATAATTTCATAGTATGACTCATTAACTTGATACCTCGATAATTCGCACAATTTTGAATGTCTCCCTTGTTCTTATATATGGGTATAAGTGTACTTGCTCTCCATTCCTTGGGCATCTTTTGGTTTTTCCATATTTCATTAAATAGTCTTGTGAGCCAAGTGATTCCTATTTCTCCTAGTATTTTCCAAACTTCTATAGGAATATTATATGGTCCTACCGATTTACCACTCTTCATATGTTTAAGAGCCTCTTTGACTTCATTCTTTTGAATACGTCGGTAGAAATTGTGGTTTATATACTTTTCTGAGTTGGCTAAATCTCCTAAACTAATACTAACATCTTTATTTTCATTAAAAAGATTATAAAAATAGTTTTTCCATCTATTTCTTATATCATCATTTGCCACTAGAATTTTTTCATCCTCGTCTTTTATGCATCTAACATAATTAAGATCTTTAGTTTTCTTATCTCTAGCCCTAGCTATCCTAAAAATATCTCTTTCACCCTCTTTTGAGTTGAGTTTTTTATATAAGTCATCCCAAATCTTAGCTTTTGCTTCATTAACGGCCTTTTTCGCTTCCTTCTTTGCTTTCTTATAAGCTTCTAAAGTTTCACTAGTTTTCTTAGCATAATGTAATTTGTCCTCTTTGCCTTGATTTTATTTTGTACTACTTCACTCCACCACCAAGCTTCTTTTTGTGCCGGTACACCTCCCTTAGATACCCCTAACACATCTTTCGCCACTTTCCTAATATGTATAGCCATATTGTTCCACATATCACAGGGTGTGCCAACATAATTTCAAACATCTCCTTGAAGGACTTTCTGTTTAAATATATCTTCTTTCTCACTTTTGAGGTTCCACCATTTAGTCCGAATAGCTCGATGCACTATTTTCTTCTTTGTCCATTTTTTTATTTGTAAATCCATAACTAAAAGTCGATGTTGGGTGGTTAAGCTTTCTCCTAGAATTACCTTACAATCTTTACAACACGCTCTATCAATTCTTCCATCACTCTTAAAAATTGATTCTAGGTATTTAAAACTTTTCTTTTGGGGATGCAATGTGTGCTAATTTTAATTTCTATGTCCTTTGAACTAACCAAATGATCAAACTTACATTCCATATATTTTGTCTTTGTTCTACTAAGTCGGAAGCCTTTATTTTCTAATGTTTCTCTCCATAGTTCCAATTTTCTATTAACGTTTTCCTTAGACCCCTCAACTAACACAATGTCATCTACAAATAACATACACCAAGGTACTTCATCTTGAATATGTTTTGTTAACTCATTAATCACCATTATAAATAAGTATGAACATAAAGTTGATCCTTGATGTAACTCAATATTAACTTCAAAGAAGTCTGTCATTCCTTCATGAGTCATCACACATGTTTTTGCAACAATCTTACATGTCTCTTATAAGGTTTATGTATGTCAATGGGATACCTCTTTTTTCCAAGGTTCTCCAAAGAACATCCCTTCATACCCTATCGTAAGCTTTTTCTAAATCAATAAATATCATGTGAAGGTCTTTCTTTTTTACTCTAAAATGTTTCATAAGACGTCTCAAAAGGTGAATCGCTTCAGCAATCGATTTGCCTTACATGAATCCAAATTGGTTCTGTGTTGTACTCGATACTTGTCTTAACCTATGTTCGATAATTCTTTCTCATAATTTCATAGTATGGTTCATTAACTTGATACCTCGATAATTCACACAATTCTAAATGTCTCCCTTATTTTTGTATATAGGTAAGTGTACTTGCTCTCCATTCCTTGGGCTTTTCTTGGTTTATTCATATTTCATTAAATAGTCTTGTGAGCTAAGCCTGTCTCTCATAGGATTTTCTAAATTTGTATAGGAATATTGTTTGGTCCTACCGATTTACCATCCTTCATATGTTTAAGAGCCTCTTTGACTTCATTCTTTTAAATACATCGATAGAAATTGTGGTTTATATACTTTTTTGATTTGGCTAACTCTCCTAAGCTAATATTAACATCTTTATTTTTATTGAAAAACTTATAAAAATAGTTTTTTCATCTATTTTTATATCATCATTTGCCACTAGAATTTTCTCATCCTCATCTTTGATGCATGTAACAAAATTAATATCCTTTGTTTTCTTATCTCTATCCCTAACTATCCTAAAAATCTCTTTTAGCCTCCTTTGAGTTGAGTTTTTTTATATAAATCCTTTCAAATTTTAGCTTTTGCTTCACTGATAGCCTTTTTCACTTCTTTTTTTTTGCTTTCTTATAAGCCTCTTTTCCTAGTTTTCTTAGCATAATGTAATTTGTAATATTCCCTCTTTGCCTTGATTTTATCTTGCACCACTTCACTCCACCACCAAGCTTTTTTTTTATGCTGGTGCACTTTCCTTAGAATCACCTAACACATTTTTTGCCACTTTCCTAATATGTACATATCTCAAGATGTACCAACATAATTTCATTAAATATACCTTCTTTTTCGCTTTTGAGGTTCCACCATTTAGTCCGAATAACTCGATGCACTCTTTTCTTCTTTATTCACTTTTTCACTTCTAAATCCATAACTAAAAATCGATGTTGGGTGGTTAAACTTTCTCTTGTAATTACCTTGCAATCATTACACCACGATCTATCTTTTTTCCTACAAACAAAATAATCAATTTGTGTTTGTGATAAGCCACTCTTATAAGTAATTAAATGTTCATCTCGTTTTTTGAAGATTGTATTGACTATGTTTTAGTATCACTCTTTTTTCCTTTAGTTAGTGTTTTAAATGTTTTTAAGTTTTCAGAAAATGTTTTTTAGGATGTGATACTAATACTGCACATCTAACTACAGCTTTGCCCCTTTGAGGAATATAGCTAACAGTACAGTGCACTACTTACAACCTTGATTTGTTCACATGTCTATGCAGATCCTCTGAATGTGCCAACCTTCACTGGAATACTCTATAATTTGTTTTATGCGTCTTTCAACAAAGTTTGATTCACATGCTAACAATTGCTTAATTTCTTGTATACTGTAGGATGATTCATATCTGGAGAGCTACATCAGCACCATAGGGGTTGATTTTGTATGTACATAATTCCTCTATCTCGCAGTTTCATGTATACTTTGTGTCCTCGAGGCCTCGTTTTGAATCTTATCTGGTGCTATTTGCATATCTCATTGTTTGTGTTCATCTTGTAGAAAATCCGTACAGTGGAGCAAGATGGGAAGACTATCAAACTTCAAATTGTAAGTTCTTGCTCTGTTTCCCCATAGTTTCTACTCTCTATGAAGGCATTCCCAGGAGTGACTCAAATCACTTTACAAGATATGAATTGAACATACATCTTGTAATGAGAGTTTTCTAAACTAGGTTATGGACATGAAAAGTTTTCAAAACTGGAGTATGGAAACCATATATGTGTAAACCACCTAGTAAAGTGTTCCTGGTTACGACAGTCTTTTCAAGTTTGATTAATTTTACAATGCCAGTGGAAACGGTTTAGTTTGTTGCTCAACCTTGGGTACAATCTATAGATCATCCAATTTGTAGGTCAGATTATGGTGATGGATGAAATAGTACAACGTATTTTGTACTAAACTGAGGGGAAAATGTTCACAGTAAGCTTAAATATGGGAATATATGTAAATATTGCACATGGGCATGCCTATAGTGCCAAACATCGGGTAGCAACCATCAATGTAGGTTGAAAAGATGCATGCATACTTTTGAAACTGTTCTCTTTTGGATTTTGTGGGCTAACAATTGTTCACGTCCTCTTATGTGCATTGTTAACACCTCGGAGAAGTGAAAGATCGTTTCATATAACATAACATTATGTTGACAACAACAACAACAACTACAACAACTAAGCCTTTTCCCATACTAGACGGGGTCGGCTACATGGATTCTTTGTTTCCACAGATCCCTATCGTGTGCCATGTTAGCAGTTAACTCCCAATAAGCTAGATCATTCTTTATTGTTTCTTTCCAACACTTTTGTGGTCGTCCTCTACCTCTTTTAATACTTTCCAAATTTAGTTTTTCTACCCTTCTTACAGGTTCTTCTTCTGATCTTCGTTCTATATGTCCAAACCATCTTAAACGATGTTCTCTCATTTTATCCTCTATTGGTGCCACTCCTAATTTGTTTCTAATAACCTCATTACGTATACGGTCTTTTCTTGTATGACCACTCATCCATCTCAACATCTTCATTTCTGTCACAGATATCTTTTGTACATGTTGATGATTAACTGCCCAACACTCAGAACCATAAAACATGGCAGGCCTAATTGCTTCTCTATAATATTTATCTTTTAATTTTAATGGTATCTTCTTATCACAAAGAATACCTGATGCTCCTCTCCATTTTAACCAACTAGCATTAATTCTATGTGTAACATCTCCATCAATTCTTCCATCACTTTGAAAAATTGACCCTAGGTATTTAAAACTTTCCTTTTGGGGAATGCAATGTGTGCCAATTTTAATTTCCATGTCCTCTGAAGTAGCCAAATGATCAATCATCTAGTTGCTCATATAATGTAAGACCGTATACATAATGAGGTTATTAGAAACAAATTGGTAGTGACACCAAAAGAGGATAAATGAGAGAAAATCGTGTAAGATGGTTTGGACATGTAGAAAGATGACCAAAAGAAGCCCAGTAAGAAGGTATGAAAAACTAGATTGTAAACATGTTAAAATAGTAAGAGGAAGACTACAAAAGTATTGGATAAAAACAATAAAGAATGATCTAGCTCATGTTGACTTAAGTGCGAGCATGGCACATGATAGGACTTTGTGGAAACAAAGAATCCATGCAGCCGGAAAAGGCTTAGTTGTTGTTGTTCAATCATCTGGTCGCTCTTGATATACCATATTGTGTAATTCTCGGGGCATTGTTGGAACTCATATTGAGGTCGAAGTTAAAGTCATGTAATACGCATCTATGTAATTGATTCTCAAATTTCCATTTTCCTTTCTGTTATGCAGTGGGATACTGCTGGGCAGGAACGATTCAGGACCATTACCAGTAGCTATTACCGTGGTGCCCACGGGATTATTGTGAGTATTGCTTCTTTGAACTTCATGTTTTCCATATACTGTTTAACCAGTCTTCAGTAGATTTATTTGCTTGGAATCCTGCTTTACAGGTCAATTCTTTCTGTTTTAGGTTTGTTTGTTTTTTTTGTTTTCGGGTTTAAGTAATGTTGGAGTTCCATTTGGACAAGTCTGCTCCATGTTTTAGTGTACCATGTTCAGTTACCAGTGTTTAATATCATAATATCATGATACTCTGTTATGCAAGGTGGTGTATGACGTCACTGACCAGGAGAGCTTTAACAACGTGAAGCAGTGGTTGAATGAGATTGACCGTTATGCCAGTGATAATGTCAACAAGCTTCTAGTTGGAAACAAGTGTGACCTTACAGCTAAGAAAGTAGTCTCCTCCGAGACTGCCAAGGTATGTTTAGTGTGCTCTCTTATGTTACATCTTTTTATTTGGACGGAAGAGATTAAACAATAGGGAACACTTTTTCTACCCTAGAGGCCCATCTAGAAAGCCTTCATTGATGCCTAGCATTTGAAATCCCAACAAGTTGAGACTACCCCAGTGTCCCAATCTTGGTTAAGCCTGTCAATTTATCCGCATCTTGGAGAAAAGGACATGTTTATACTTTCAGCCTGATTTTTCTGTTTAGTATTATGCTTCTAGAAATAGATATTCCCAGCTTAGTAAGGATTAGCCTTCTCAATAAGATTTTGATCCTACCATGCATTTTAGTAATATAACTTTGAATCCTCTCTCTCTCTCTAAAGGCCTTTGCAGATGAGATTGGAATTCCGTTCTTGGAAACAAGTGCAAAGAACTCTACCAATGTCGAAGAAGCTTTCATGGCCATGACTGCTGCTATAAAGAACAGGTTCTAAACCTCAGACCTTTCAACTTCTTCAAAATAATTTCTTGATTCAGGTTAAAGCTCATGATGTCAGCTTATTTAAAATAATTTCTAATGAATTGCAGAATGGCGAACCAGCCGGTCATGAATGGTGCGAGGCCACCAACCGTCCAAATCCGAGGACAGCCTGTTGCCCAGCAAAGCAGTTGCTGCTCGTAAATTGTTTATCATTTTTTTTCTTGCCTCTTATATGTAAAAGAAGCTTTAGTGTTTCCAGGTAGACTCTACCTGTCGGATTTCTGTCTACTGATTGTCAAAATTCCATTCTTTCAAACTCCAATTATTGTTTGCATATGTAAAACTCAAGAATCAGTGAATAGTTATGGTGTTATTCCTTATCTATGCAGCCATTTCAGTTATCTTCTATGACTTGCGTTTTGCATGTGGCTTTCAATGAAGGTCATGCTTTCTCACCTCGTGGTCACGAGAGCATTACTCTTTCTTTCTCTTATTATCAGAGATAGGTTATTACCATGCCTTCTGAAGTGAAAATCCCTTATATATATCTATGCATGTGTGTATGTGTGAAAATGAGCAATTACATTCGCTTAGATGCAGTTCTCTTTGTCCGCTCAGCTCTTGGTCCTCCCAGACCCTTCATTGAGTGGTGGGACAGAGCGGTGTCGGCTCAAGTTAGTATACCAAGGTTGGACATAATATTAAGATTATTCTGTGCTAAAATATAAAACAATCCTATCAATATATAGATTAATAAAACTTGGCAATGTACAATCTGTGATATATGGTCGGTTTCAAAGCATGAAAAGGTTTTACACCTTGTTTCCAAATACCACCAACATTTCTGGAAGTTTCTTTCTGCTAATTTTGAACACTATCACAAAATATTAACAAAATGTGGTCTCTAAAACATGGTTTTAGTACTCAAAAAATGAATGAGAAAATCAAAACTGGTCAGCTCAAGCTACTATTGATGCTTGATTCAAAATACTGCTAGCGGGAACGTTTGTAGCCTTGATAGTGCTTGGTGCAGCAGGCTTAGCAGGATTGCATGCGATCCTCCTCTTTATTGTCCAGTAACTTTCCGTATCAGTTGCATCACAATGTGGCCTCTTGAGCTCCACTGCTACTTTCCACTGGGTGCAAGGAGCTACCTGGTCACAAACATAACAGTAACACTGACCGAAAAACACGCAAGATCAGTACCTGCATAGCACACGTCTGCCTACTATAAAAAGAACATTTAACAACCTTTTGAGATGAATTTGCCTCTTTGTTTGGGCCAAAACTGATTTTTATTAGTCAAATTACATTTCTAAGGCAGAGTTCTTTTAGTGTCAATGTTTACGAAGAAAATTGATGAAGATTGTAGATACGTCTTAGTCTTGATTTGTGTGTCCAAAAACCACCAAGGCAATCTACAAGATGAGCCATTTTCACTGAGGGATTAAACTTGGGGTCTGTGACCAATCTTTTCTTCCCCTATCAACATACCTCAAAATCTCACCCAGTTCATATTGAATAACCTTCCATAAGTGATGCAATGCAACCCTCACACCTTTGTGTTTGAATGAAGGACACGGTGTACAGATAGCATGCTGCCACCTTTGTGAAAGCAACGGGGTTCCCGATCCCAACATTTTAAACATCAGCGAGCCTAACGTTCTGGACGACAAAAGAAGGAATCGAACGCTCACCAGCCGATAATGTCTTCAATGTAACAAAGAGATGGTGGATTTTACGAGAGAAGGTTTTCTACCTGGTCACAGTGAGTTTCGTGGGGCGTCGTGGCGAACGGAAACTTGACGTACAGTTGCCTTGAGTGGGGAAAGTCTCTTGCAGCCACCTGCAATTGTAATAAAAACAATAATGAAATCAAAGCTTTACGTCATTTAAGCTCTTCGGACTAAACCTGACGAAAAACCTCCATTTTCATCGTCAGGTCAACTCGGCTGCATCAGAAAGGAAATTCTACTTAAATGTTTGCCCAAGAAACGCACAAAAAGGTCATTTGAAGAAAAGCGAAAATGCAGAGTACAACTAGGGTTTCTAGGAACCCGACGATCACGATTGGGAAGCAAACCAAGAATAGGGGAGAAAGGAAAGATCTCTCTACCAGTCCTTTCTCCGCAATGAACACGAGTTCTGTGGTGTCATCAAGCGAGATTTTTCGGCTCAAAACAATCGATTCCGGGTCGAAATCAAGGATATAACAGTCTTCGTCGAACTTCTCCTTCTTCCTTCTCGACTTCCCGGCGTTTTTCTTCCTGTCCGGCGGATACTCAGCTGGAGATTCGGAATCCGATTCATCGTCAGAAGAGGAGAGGACGTCGATATCGGAACAGTGTCGGCGTGCATCATTGAGCAAGGAAGAGAGAGGCGTTGATGATGAGGAATTGTGAGGGAGACCGGAAGAAGCAACGGAGGGAAAAAATATGGAGAAGGTATTCTTAAATTTCGGGCAACGGTCATTTGGGAAGGTCAAAATGACATCCTTAGTCCAGTCTCGAACCAATGGGACCGACGTGCTTGCGTGTAACCGTTCAAAATACCTGGGCGAGAGAAAAGAGCAGCAGAGGGATCACGGTTGCCGACGTTTGTTAACTAACCTTTTCTTATAATGCAAATTTTTGTCATCAGATTATTGACAGGTGAGCGAAGATCGGTCATGATCGAAAAATCAATTTTCGGTTGGTTTCGGTTCTAAATTTTAATAGATTTCGTTATCTCAGCACTTCTTATAATGCAAATGTTGCAATTTGATAATTCATAGCTGAGCGAAAATCACCCATGATCAAATAGAACCATTTGGTTTTTCAATTTTGATTTGGTTTCTAGTTCGGTTTTAAAGACTCCAAACTGAAGAATGATGGAGCCGACTGAATTATTAGAATGAAAAGGATGTATATGGTACTTTGTTTTGTTTTGACGTTTATAATTTAGTTTGTGCATGTTGGTATGTCAAAATATCTACATCTCAAACTATCTTCATGTTAGTACGTAAACAAAACATTAATTGTCTGTATTCATGGTATTCATTTATTGGATTAAGTTGTATTGCATGAACTGAAATTCAACTTGCATTGGACCTTGACAAAGGTCTAGAAAAAGTCTGTTATAGCTAACATAAAAACCAACAAATTTTCTAGGTTTGGTTCGGTTTGAATTATCCCTATAATTTGGTGTTGTTTGAGTTCTTCAATTCTCCCTTAATTTAGTTTTTAGTTATTTGAGTTTGGTAAGGTAATGGAGCCGAACTCACCAATGCGCACCATTTTCAGAGGAATTAGATAGTGTACTGAATTCAGTGGCAGACTTGAAAATTTTTCCACTGTTAGGCAAGGCCGTCTATAAAATTTCTTAAAAAATTCTATCCTATGACATTTTTATATATATTTTCTGGATATTTTCAGATTTAATATGGATATAGCTGTTAATTGGTTTCTGTTTTTGTTAACAGAATCCAATTAAACAAATTTTGTTGGTCAGATGTCCAAACTCGAACAATGCCATCAAGATCATTGAATTTTCTATGCAAGGTCACATGGCATTCTTTATGTCATTCATTTACTTCTAAAGAGTTTTCTGTTGTAAAAGTATAGCTTTGAATTAATACAAGTACGATTTCCGTATCAGTGAAGAAATATTCATCATATAATGCATGTACCAACCAAATGTATGTATCAAACGCACAAATAGTCGCTTATTTGTTCATACCATAACACCTCTGTTCTCAAGAGAAGTCCGTATATGAAAAGAATCTATGGACAGTATTCAAACTGTTGTCAAATAGGTTTGCTGGAAAAAGCTTAACTAACCAAATACAAATTCTTTAATCTCGGTTCACAATCATCGTAAGTTGAATGTGATTGTTGCATTAAACAAGTTGAGTCTGAGCAGCTCATATATATACTTACAGGAAAACCAGATTCTTCTCATTTTTGACATGCCTACTCATGTTTATACTTGTTCGTCTGTAACATAAGTGTAATTTTTTTTTAAGTTTTTGAAAATATGAAAAATAATATTATTACATTTGTACCCAAAAAAAAGTAATAATTAAACATGAGTAAGTAACGTTACTGATGACAGGATCCAATCACTAACTAACTAACTAACTATCTCTCTCTCTCTCTCTATATATATATATATAGAGAGAGAGAGAGAGGTGGGTGGGCTTCTTCCCTTGAGAACCCGCCCATGTAAAACTGGGCAGGTGGTACAAGCGGGGGCCAGTAGAAATTGCCATCTCTAAACCATAAACTCTTTAGTAATTCTACCCTCGATCAACCGCATTGAATAGATTCTCGTAATAAAGGAAAAAGTTGTGAACATCAGTTTTTCATCTAATCACACAGGTTGCTCTGTCAGTGTCTGATGTTTGGAATGGACTGGCATGGCCTGAGTTAGTTTAAGCTGATAACGAAATTGACCGATTGCATCACATCAAAAGACTGAATATTATTACTTTTCATGAAGATTTTTCACTAGAGTTTTATAGCAATCGACAAGCATAGTTCATTCTCGTTCTCCTTCTTAGAAGACATTTGAAAAGGTGATCTTTTGCCAAAACATTCTAACGAGCTTAATTTGTTAAATGTTGATAATACAAAATAAAACTACTTTGAAATGTTTTTGAATCTAAACATAAAAAAAATGGAACAAACAGTATTTTGAAACTAAACTAGATTCAATCGGAATCGGCCAAGGTCCACATGGAAAGAGAGCTTGTAGGGCTCGATTATGGCTCCACCTTTTACTAACTATTCGTTAAACCAGAACAGCATTTTTCTTAAACGCTTTAAAATTTTTATATTTTAATAGTTTTTGAATGGTTTGAAACTCAAATTGGAACTGGTGGTTTTGAATCAGACCCAGAATCGGCCTAGAACCAAACCCATTCTAGTTCTGGTTCCTGCTTTCAGGAGAACCAAAACCAGCCATGTCTATTTCAAAGTATTTAAACGAAAAGTTTGTCAAACCCTAAGAAAATATCACAAGATATACTTGGTTCTTTTAAATCTCTCAAGACTCGATATTATTGGTTTTCTTGGCTCAAAGATAAGTTTACAAGACCACCCAACTTATCTGTTATTGAAAATGAAAGACAAAACTATATATACATGTGTGTAGAGAGAGGAGGTGGGAACTGAGTCTTAAGGTCACACAAATGTACGCTCATGCATCTTTCTTTGTTTTTGTGATATATTGTGTCATTTTAAAAATTATAAGAGTATCTAAAAAATATAAAGAACAATCTTATTATACGAGTTTAAGGATTGTAGGCATTAAACTTCCTTTTTAACCACAAAAAAGAAGAACATTGAAAGATTATCAAATGAAAAGAGTAAATGCAGCCCAGTTGCCCAATTAACCTTTTATCTTTGCACGAGGAATGTTTGTCCCTAAACCCAGCCTTCGTAAGATTCACCTCCTTTTCCTTTCCTTGTTGCTGATTGGCTACAAGTTGGCAACTTGTACAAGCTGTTGAATGCGATTTGTCATACAATGAAAAGACTTTAGGGCCACAAAGAACCTTAAATGATCATGTCTTTCAAGGTGCAGCTCCCTTTGTCCCTCTTCATGCGCCAAACTCCCTTTAGCAGTTTCTTATAATCATGTGCATTCAAATCATTGCTATATATATATATATATATATATATATATATGAGAAAACCTATTCCTGTCCACCATTAACATTAGTGTTATTTCTTTTGCACAAGTATAATTTGAAAAGTTTTGTTTTTTAATATAAAGATAATGTTTTTATACTAATATCCTTAAAAAAAACAAGCATCAATGGAGGACATGAACTACTCTCTCTCTCTCTCTCTCTCTCTCTATATATATATATATATATATATATATATATATGTGTGTGTGTGTGTGTGTGTGTGTGTGTGTGTGTGAGAGAGAGAGAGAGAGAGAGAGAGAGAGAGAGAGAGAGAGAGAGAGAGAGAGAGAGAGAGAGAGAGAGAACCATTGTTTGAATAAAATCTCACTTTGGGAGGATACATGGATTCAGCAGATTTTCCTAGGAAAGTTTTCAGATTCAATACTGAAAGTTGGCACCTACGGTTAAGAGTCCAGATTTAAACCTTAAACAATATTATATTTACCTTTTATTGTTTGGTTTAAATTATATAACATGAGGAATGCCGTTTAAAATAAATGATATCCCTCGTATCTCTTTAGCTTTTTTGCATTTATCTCGGAAAATAACTTTGAGTTCTGTCCCTATCTATGTGAATTGATTAGTTACATTTGATGAACCCGTAGACACACTCCCCCGCCCCTTCTCCCTCGAATATACACAGTACAATGAGATTGTTGCACCTCAGAGGCCAGATTCATAGAACGCAGTACCACTTGTACGCTGTGTATATGCTTACGTACATGGTGTCTGTGTGTGTGTGTGAGAGAGAGTCTTTATTTGGTATCTTGGGGCTACCACATCCTTATCACGATATTGACGGATATTCGCTCATCTCCAACTTGCATCCTCACACCTTGTTTTAAGTTCCCAATCTTCTCTTCCTTTAAGATGAATACGGTACAATGCAAAGGTTGCCGCTCAGAGACCAGATTCATGGTATACAACACCACACTGTACCTTCTCTTCTTTTCATCTAAATCGTCATTGAAGCAATGCCACATTAACAAGAAGGAGGAACCCACAATGGGGGCCAACGTGAACGCTGTGAGCTTAACTGAGCTCAACATGAGCAGTGTGTGTTCGGCTCTCCCCTCACCAAGGCCACCATTTTGTGTAAACCTTTATAACTTGGTTATGATGGATCCATGTCACCCTATAATCTAGGCAACATTAAGATATTGTTGAACTAAAATGAAACATCAGCTCAAACAAAATCAACGACGGCCCGAACGAGCAAAAATGAGTTTGAACTCGGCTTCTCATGTTTGAATTCAGCCTGTTATGAAATTACGAACATCTTGTGACATGTTTGAATAGCGAATAACTTGTTAAATACATGAACACGAGCTAGGCTGTCTAGGAAACAAGCGGAACGCGAACAATGATAGGAATGAGATTGATTAATACGTTGCAATGCCCACTGTAGCCTTAACCTCTAACCACATCAATATAAACGGTTATCAATTCTTAAATAACCGAACCAAACCAAACCAAACCATCAGTTCCGGCTTGGCTTGCTTCCAAACCACATCAATATGAAGCAAGCGACATATCATGATAGATAAGCTCAGAAAGTTACATCTGCTAATACAAATACCAATTCAGTTTCTAGCATTCAATAATGCCACAAAATAAATAATAAGATTAGGGTTTTTGGTGGGTTTATATCCTATACATTTCCCACCACCTATCTATATTTAATCTGATTATATTTATATATAAGAGAGAGAGAGAGAGAGAGAGAGAGAATGGGCGATGTGGTTCAGTTCTCATGGTTTGCTTCCAACGTTGGAACTGTGAACCGAACCGTGAGATCTTTTCCCTGTTGAAATTGAACCAAACCAAACCATTTAACTAATGAAACCGAACAAGACCATCGTTTGTTCTTCGGTTCTCGCTGTTTGGCTAGGTCACGTCAAATCACACTGTTATAAAGCAAATTTCTAAATATAATTTAGTAGCCTTTAATCGCGCTCGGTACCTTTGTACTTGGCAAGGAGCTCTCGCCGAAAAGGTACAACGCAACCCCATCTTCCCTTCTCAAGCAGATTCAGCCACCTGTATCACCCATTTACAGCAATAACCTCCTACAATATCAAGAAATATCGTCATCGACACAATAGCGCTCTTTCATCATTACACCAGAGATCAAATCCGTCACAGAGAAAGCGACAAGCACGAGAAATTTCCATTCGTTTTACGTTTGCATGTGAAAGAGGGTTTTCTTACACAGGCAAAGAACAGAAAATAGACGAACGTATCAACAAATCAAGACAAAAACCCGAAGGGTAAAAAGTCAAAGCCCAGAAACGCCCTCCCTCCACTGACCAAGAAACTCACCCCCAGAAAGAAAAGACCGTCCTCTTCTTCTTTGAACAAAAAATAGCGGTGAAATGAACAGAAAATGGAAGAAGAGGAAGCATTTGTTTACGATCTGATCTCGTTCAGCGTTGTATGCTCTTCTCTTTTGCAATGGTCTGGGCGATGGAAGCGAGTTTCTGAAGATTGAGCCTCACGACCGTGTCCGCGAACATGCGCGTGTCCTCCTCCGTGTTGCCCTCCGGCACGTCAACGATATACGACTCCAAGACGACGGTCCAGATCTTGCCCGCACTAGCAAGCTCGTTGACTGTCGTGACTGACCGGTAATTCCGAAGCCTGTGCTCGCCGCCGATGATGCTGAAACCGAAGATCCGGCGATCGTCATCGAGAACATCGAGCCTCTCGGTGCTCATCGTCGCCGGAAGGCCGGAAATGACGGTGACTTCCCGAAGGCTGCCAACGGGAGGCGGACTCTCCGGCGCCGGCTGTTCTAAGAGGCGGCAACTCTTGATGAAGTGTTTGTATACCTGCGGCCTCTCGAACCGCCGGATGATCGACCATACGGCATCCGCTGGGGCGTCGACACGCTGCACCATGAGAGAGAAGCATTGGCCGGGAGAGACGTGGTAGTTGTGGTAGGCGTCGATTGTCGCCTTCAATTCGCTGTACTCCTCCGGCGTCAACCCCGCCAATGCGTTCCTTCGCGACGACGTCGACGATGGTTGATCTTCGTCTTCCATGGACCCAATCTCTTCTTCGTCCTTCAGATAGAGATATACGACCACCTCTTCGTCTGAGAGAGAGTGTGTATTTTGTATGAAAAGGAAGAGACAGTAATGAGAGGCTCCGTTGTGTTCTGGTTTTGTTCTTTTCCAAAGGTCGAAAATGCCCCGAACGAGAGACGAAGCAACCTATAGAAAAAAGAAAACCGTGGTATTAAATTCCTCATTGGAAGTCGATGCGAGACGCTGAAATTGATTGATCTTGGAATGGAGCGCGGTTTATCGATCCGGAATCCAACACGGACGATAGTTCTCAAGACATTTTTTCATATGTAAACTATACTGGTAATATCCGATCCGATCCGATTCATTAGGACATTCGATGTGGATATGGGTTTAGATCTGAATACGAGTATGAAAAGTTAAACTATTTCAAAGTATGACACCTGTTGGACTATTTTCCATATTCATCGGATAACTTTTAACATCAAATTAAATATTGTCACATTAGTATATAGTTTAAGAAAGTAAGCTCACTTTTACATTGTTTTATCTTATATTACGTATTATGTAATCTAAATTCAAGTCTCGTTTGAATAAAAAAAAAGAATACTGAATAAAAAGTTCCTCTACCCTTTTTCCTCTCCTTCCCTCTTTTGGCACGTTCTGACTCGTAATTAATAAAGATTAATTAAGCGAATCCAAATAAAGGTGTATGAAGTGATTGCCTCCATACAATTCAGAACCAATCTTTATTTTGACCTGATATTTCAGAACCAAAGCAATCACTTTAGGCCCTAAAATTTTTAGCGCTCAAATTCTCAGGTTTGGAAAAGTTTTCCGAGTAGAAAAGTTTTCCCATCCCACCGGGATGCGACTGTGATGAAAGAACCAGGGCACGCCAAACAATGCATAGCAACATAACTACTGATCTGAGATTCTGCCCGTTATGGATCGCGGCAGGCGTGAATGGCCCGCCTCCCCAAGCCGGAATCCGCCGAGTTCGATTCTTATCCACATTATGACTATTTTACCCTCTTCTTTTCTTAAACCCTACAACGATTTAAAGTCACACCAAACACACTTACTGTAAGTTGTTATGTTTCGTGATGTATTTTCGTTATTATGCTGCCGTTTAAGGGTATTGTCTCGGCATGGACAAAAAAGAAGGACAGCAGAACGAGACAAAGCCTGACACTGTGGAGGAGTTCAAGTATTTAGCGATCACGACGAGGAGGAAAGTAGGCAGAATTTTCGAGTTTGAGGACGAAAAAGATCCTGAATCGAAAGGTCCCAATGGTAATTTCGTTTGTTCTACAAATACGGCTCTCCAGTCCCGTGCTCTGGGTTCCGGTCAGACGATCGAACTTCGTTTCCCCGAGTGCACGAGTTTCGGCGCATGCTCAAAATGTGACCAAGTTCATGAACTCTCTGGTCCAACTGCCATAATAAAGCTTGATATTCGTGATCTTGGCAGCCGGAAGGGTGGCCAAGTTCAAGAACTTGCTTGGTACGAGATGAACGGTGGTACAAAAACTCAATCGCAAAAGAGAGGAAAATAATATATTTCAGCTTAGATTCCTTTTAATGGCTGAAGCCAGAAGCACGCCCTGGTTACGGAACTGATGACCTTCGACGTGTGAGTCGACCCCATTATCGAGTGAGCTATTGCGCTTAGTCGGACCTTTTACTTGCTGCTTGGTTTGTGTACTTGGAAGCCTTTCTCAAACCTAAACTTCGTCCTGCATACATAACAACAACAACCAAGTCATTTTCTGATTGGATACTTTGTTTTCATAAAACCTGATCATGTGTTATGTTAACAGTTATTTATACGGTAAAAAAAAATATACGATTCATTTTTTTTTGTTATAAGAGGAAGCCCGAGCTTAACATGAACACCCACACATGCACCCTTTGAGAATTGAATTCCCCACCATCAACAATCACACTTCAAACCACACTGAGAAGCAAACTGAAAGGCGTTGATGGGACGAATAGCTCATGAAGATTCAGACGAATAGTTGTAAGGATTCAAACCATGTTTGGACCCAACCTAATCTTTTAGTGTGTATACAAGTTTTAGGTTTTGTGAAATCCCAACTTTGTGCCAAATCTTCTTGATTTTATGAACGTAAATAAACACTAAGTAAAGACTGACTCACCACTTATTTGCTTTCTTTTTTAAACATTGTGGGCCCAAATCAAGTTTTTTTTCATAATTATCTTCTTATCTTGTGGATAAGGTACGTTCTTTTGCTACAAAATTTCCAACTAAAAAAAGAAAAATACCTACGCATTTGAATTGAAATGTGAGCACAAAAAAAGGTTCCTATTTCTATTTATCTTCTTATCTTGGCGGATAAGGGTACGTTCTTTTGCTACAAAATTTCTAACTAAAAAAAGAAAATTAACTACACATTTGAATTGAAATGTGAGCACAAAAAAAGGGTTCCTATTTCTATTGGTTTCAGGTCCTAATTGGGTTTAGATCTTTAAATGTGGTTTGGGTTAAATGGATATAAATCTCTAAATGGGTATAGATCTATAATGGATATAGATCTAAAATTGATGTAGGTCTCCAAGTGGATATGACTATGTGAGTACAAAACATAAAGGGTTCCTATTTCTATTCGTTTTGATTAGGTTTGTATCTCAAAATGGAGTTTGAGTTAAATGGATATAAATCTCTAAGTGGGTATAGATCTACAATGGGTATGGATCTAAAATGGATATGACTAGAATCAACCCTAAGAAAATGATATCCTAATTAACAATTATACAATAAACGAAATATGCAATTAATAAAAAAAGTGTTAAGATCTGAAAATCCCAATTTGTAGAAAATATTAATTTGCAGGAAATCCTCATTTACAAAAAATCTTGATTTGCTATTTTCAAAATTTTAAATAATTATTTTACAAAATCGAGTGTGCACGAAAGTTTAAAAAACTTATGCAAGAATGGGATCTTGAACATGCTTGAATTAAATGCAACCAAGAGTTAAACTAAGAATATAACTAAGGAACGAATGTATAAGATGATTTAAAAGGGATCGATGCAAGGACTAAGGTATTTAATGGATGCTTGAAACCTAATTGATCTAAGACACAATGTGTTAAAGGCTTTCAATGTGTCTAAATATGTATGCAAACTTTAACCAAATTAATGAATATCTAGGCTAGAAAGAAAAAGAAAATCATGAATAAAAAAAGGATCAACTAAGACTTATGATGGTAAAGGCATATGATGCTTATGTTAAATGACCAAAGTTTAAATATAGATGAAAAGAAATATTAGGAAAACTAAGAAGGTTTAATAAAAAACTTGAAGTCACGAAGTTGGTTAGCAAATGATCGGCCCAGTCCTTGAATGTTAATTGCAGCAACAATCACACACCACAACAAAGAGAGAGAGAGATGACTCAAATTCTTGAATTGGCTGGATGCCTTGGATGTTGTGAGACTCTTGTTTATATAGAGGATCCCTTGAGTATATGATAAAAGAAATATAAGTGATAAATATTTATAAATTCTTCCCTAAAAGGAATCATGAATTTTACAAGGAAACCTGAATTTGGTGAGTCGAAATTTATTTTCTTGAAGTTCACTAAAGTCTTTCTATCAATATTGAATTTCCTTGGTTTTCTTAGTCAATGGGTCTTGCTCTCCCAAGTAGTAAATGCACATTCTGGTTGTATCAAGAGTCTTGCCACTTTGGTTTCTGCACAATCCTTGATGATCGCACCCTTTTCCAACAATAGTTTCATTAATTTAAAAAGCATTGAAGGTTGCATTCTACTATTGGACCAAACTTTCAATCCTCATGATGCGAACAAGTTTATGCATGAACCATCCTTCTTAGTGTTTAGGTGTGTAGTATGACGTGCATATACTACACATATAGCCATATACATATATAGATATGATTAATGTGCATGAATATGATACAAAACCACGTCTTTTCACCAGACACATACATACACATATTTATGTAAATACACACACATATATTTATTTATTTAATATAATCATACACATATTTCATGATACTATATCTATTTATCTATATTTATCTCTATATATAAGACATATGTTATGTAAATATATATGAGACCTATGTTATGTAGATTTTATATAAGACCTATATTATGTAAAAAATATATATATAGTTTTATATGTAGAATATATATAGGTTAACTTTTTAGTTATTACATATAGATATATTTAAATATTTATATATTACATTCCATATCAACAACCTCATATATGATTTGATTCATTGTAAAGCAAACCTACAAGATCTATAGAATCATTTTATTTGTTTTAAAATTTGAAAATTAAAACTAGTTTTATTAGCAAAAACATATTTTTCTTAAGAAAAATTTTGTAGGAATACAAATGTCTCTCTTTGGCATCAATCAAGATAAGGTTTGGTTAATGGTGAAAAAATAAATACTAAAATTTGATTTACTTCAAAGATCTTAGTAGAAAATTTTATTTGAGAAAATTGTAATCTTTTATGAAACTTTTCATGAAAAGTGATTCTTTTCTTCTTCTTTTTTTATGGAGATTTCATGGGGTCCATTCGGACCATACCAAACCAAAGGAGGTGTCTTGTCGTGGGATGTACCATAAACCACATATGTGATGGAGTGTAAAACAAGGACTTTTTTTTATAAAAGAAGGATAGTGAATTTTTAAAAAGAGACTTTTGTGTCAACCGAAGAAGCTTTTCTTTCCAAATCAAATCAATAAGATTACCTTAAAATCCTTTTACTTAGAAAAACTAGAGAGGTTCTTTAAAAAGAGATGATTTTAACTTTTTGAAAAGATGAGTTTGTTTCTATAAAACAAGTTCTAAAAGAATCAATTTTTAAAACATCATGAGATGATATTTGAATCTTGTTCATATAGCATGTAATTTCGCCAAGAAGATGAACTATGAGTAACACTTCTTTCCTTCTATCATGATTTTGTGCCCATATTTAATCATCCTTGAGTCCCTTCTAAAGCATCCTCAAGGCACACCTACAGATAACTTGAATCCTTTTTAAAGTGTTATCGATTTATCACACATGCTTCTCTTAACCTTTTAGGCCTATGTCTCACTCATTTTTTTGAAAGAATGCAATAATAGCTGGTAGGGCAGCAAATACAATGATGTAGTGCTAAATTGAATCGCAGGTGCCTCACGGGATTAATCCAAAAGAGTGATGCACTTATGATCTCTTTGCCAAAAATCTTGTAAACATAAAAGATATCTAGCAAGATCAAGTGCATGTATCTTAGAAGAAGAATGTCTAAAAGTAAATTATTTAGCAAAGTATAAAAGACTAAAGATCTTTAAAAATCATGATAGCATGCTAGTAAAATATAAACAAAACAATCTCAAGACAAAACAAGTAAGCATAAAATGAGGTGGGAGTAAAATAAAGATATGTATATGAGTGATACAAGGAGAAAAGTATGACATGGATGGAGAGGACCCAAAATAGTTTCAGGAAAACCTTCTTAAACAACAAGAGACTAGCACATAAGAATAATGTTGAGTCAAACATATCTAGCAAAATACAGACAAGACTTCATACTTAATACCAAAAGGGGAATGAAACTCTTATCATGGCACATAAAAAAAAAATACCCCAACTAGTAAAAAAACACATTTATATCATGAGATACATCATGGATATGTTGTGATGTAATTAAATACACAACCTAAACCTTGATGGGACGAAGGATGCCGTTGCTAAAATTTTAGAACGGAGATAATGCATTTTAGTACAAGACAAAGAAAATAAAAGACCCTTTACATAGACTAGAACAAATCTAGATACTAAGACAAAAACAATCATGCATGCCATCACGGCTCGTGTGAAGGTTTTGAAAAATCATAAAATATTTTTAAAAGTCAACCTCTCTTTGAATATACCACTTCAAATAAAATTCATAAGAAAAAAGCATTCACACTTGACTCACAACTTATACTAATAGAGGAAGAAGACAATACCAATTTTGGTGATTGAAACCTTAATTTTCAAAATCTCAAAAATAAACATCTGGTGACCCATAAACAAATAGATAAGATAGGACTCTTAAATCCAAATAGAATATGGATCTCCCTCAAATGTAATAAAATCTCAAGGTTGAATATATATATAAAGGTACAATGTTTCTCAAATGCAAGAAGATATACAAAAAGACTTACTCGCTCCTTTATGAATTGTACCTAATCTACAAAGGATGATAACCCAAACATAGAACTTTACTTTGCATTCTCCTTTTCTTTTTTTTTTCCATTTTCTTCCATTTTTAATTTTTTATTCTTTTTTTTATTTCTTTTAGCTTTTCACTTTTTGTCACAATATAACATTTCAAGACATATAAAAAATGAATATATCAAATTACATTCTGAAAGCATGGATGTGTGAAAGAGGCTTGAAAATCCAATACATGAGTACAAACATCGCAACATGCAACATATAATCAAGAAGACACTAACCGATCTACAAGCTAAGATATCTCAAAGATAAATTATTTTAGTATTTTAAGAATTAAGAGAGTATTACCAAAATACAATATTGAAGATTTCCTAAACTTTTCAAAAACTGAAAATCAAGCAAAAATGATTTTTTCAAAAGGATTTAATTTGAAGTGGTTCAAAACATTGTGAATTCCATATTTTCAAAATCAAAATCCAAAAGGCATAAGCATCATAAGTGCATCAAGATATAAAACTGAAATCCAAGAATAGTATTTCCGACCATGGAGGCAATGACTTGATGAGATCAAGTCATAGGTGTACAACACTAGGGCCATTGAACCAATTTGGATTCAATGCAAGCATATATGTCATTGAAGTGATTCACCTATTGAGATGTCTTCTAAAACATTTTAGAACAAAAAAGAAGAACATTTACATAGTATTTATCAATCTATAAAAGGTTATGATAGGTTGCTAAGAGATATGTTTTGGAGAACTTTGGAAAAGAGAGATATCCCATTGACATATATAAATCTTATAAGAGGCATATATAATAGTGCAAAAACATGTATAAGAATTCATGAAGAAATGACAAACTTCTTTAAAGTTAATATTAGGTTACATCGTTGATTAACTTTAAGTCTACATTTATTTATATTGGTCCTTGATGATTTAACAAAACATATTCAAGATGAAGTACCGTAGTGTATGTTATTTGTAGATAGCATTGTGTTAGTGGATGAGTTTATAAAAAAATTAATAGGGAATTGAAACTACAAAGAGAAACATTAGAAATTAAAAGCTTCTGACTTAGTAGAATAAAGACATAATATATATAATACAAGTTTGATCATTTGGTTATTCAGAATATATAAAAATTAAGATTGACATACATTGCATCCCTCACAAGGAAATCTTTAAATACCTAGGGTCAATTTTTCAAAAATAATTGATAGATATATTATGCACAGAATTAATGCATGTTGGTTAAAATGGCGAGGTGCATAAGGTATTCTATGTGACAAAAAATATCATTAAAGTTAAAAAGATAATATTATAGAGCAGTTATGTTTTATGGTTATAAGTGTTGGGTAGTTAATCATTAACATGTACAAAAGATGTCTATGACATAAATGAAAATGTTGAGATGAATGAGTGGTCATACAAGGAAAGACCACATACATAATGAGGTTATGAAAAACAAATTGGGAGTGAGCAATAGAGGATAAAATGAGAGAAAATCGTTTAAGATGGTTTGGACATGTAGAAAGATATCAAAGAAAGCTCCATAAAAAGGTATGAAAAACTAGATTGTAAAATATTAAAAGAAAAAGAGAAAGACGACAAAAGTGTTGGAAATAAATGATTTAGCTCATGTTGAGTTAACTGCTAGTATGACATATGATAGGGCTATGTGGAAACAAAGAATTCATGTAGTTGACCTCATCTAGCATGAAAAAAGCCTTAGTTATTATTGTTATTGTATATAATGGTGAACCCATAAATTTTCCATATTTTTGGTGCCTCACCTCATTCTAAACTGGGTCGCCATTGACTACAAGTGTGAGGAAAATGATTTCGTTCTAGATTAGAGTTGACTGAGCATGGTTTCAGTATTGTTGCGCTAACCAAAAGTTGAGTCCGACTCCAATAGGATGGCTCATACAAGTTGAAGCCTAAAGCAAAAATTGGTTCGACTTAAAAATTCGGAGCTTCAAATTATAAGTTAAAAATTTTAGAACCACAAAGTACTATTTCATTGGCATAAGGCAGGTTGCCTTAGTGACCTTACCCACGAGCCACCGAATCATGGAATTGAACGAGTACTTGAATCTCATCATGTTCGGTACACTTTTCTCCCACCCTGTTTTGAGACAAGTTTGATCGTGTTAAGTTTTTAAAAATGAATATGTTTTTGGTGATCCCGTTTAGGTTTAGGCGTTGAATCATGCAAGGGAAAGGTTTGCATGAAAAACACTTGTTAATATAGTTAATCTGGACCTACCTACATGCTGAGAGTCAAATTAGTCTGTACTTTGCATCATACTATTATACATGTTCTGGTGAGATATTGGTTTTGACCAATCAGCGACTCACATGAGTGAATAATTTTATATTTTTTCCACTTGGAGCTGCACGTACGTGTATGAGCCAAATTCGAGACAGTTCAATTTAGTAATAAAAAAAGTGTATACACAACATATATGTTTGGTGGGACTCAATCATTTTTGCTCATTGAGATAATAGTAAATGTATAATATCTTTTGATGCATAATCTTACATAAACATTTCTACCATTCAATCGATATGATTAACAGTAGAGATTTGAATTAAAAGTATCATCATGCTTTTGTAATTTACATTTAATATACTGTGTATTAAATGTTTGTTACTTTAACAACTCAACCCTTAATCTCAAAGATTGATGAAGATGTCTATATAAGATTATGTACTAAAAAACATTATGTATTTATCATTACTTCTATACATATAGAAATATAGAGAAATAAACATCTCTACATTTTTTATTAGTATGATCAACTGTAATCACATTTAATGTACAATGATATAATCCATATTTTACATTCAAAACTCTGTCGTCATCGATCAAACAGTGATAATGTTTGAGTAGATTTAAGCATGGATTTGAATTGAATATATACCTCTCTCTCTCTCTCTCTCTCTATATATATATATATATCAACAAAAGTGGTGCTGAAAAGGGGATCTTTTGGATAGGCTAAAGGAATTGTCTTGCCTTGTTTTAGATCCAATTGATGCCATGACAACCTATTTTCATTTTGTGGTTGAGGTGGTGCGCTATGTGCCCTGAGTCTGTTTTACCCATCATTCAAGTAACACACTTTGCTGAGAAAGCTCCAACCAGAGGTGCTCATTTCATCCATTTAGGTTCTATCAGTTTTGTCACAATCATTTCCAACATGCGCAGATTGGTACGAGTGTATAGATTGCTCTTATTTGTGTGGTCCACACCACGATAGGTCCCAAAGATCATAAAATTTAGACAATTTTCTTCTCTTGCACAATCTGGTTCTCTTTTCATTCCCATGGACAGATCCTCTGTAATTTCTTCCCTCAGGTTAGCTCTTTATTTCTAGTGCTGGAAGCTCACTCATTGGCAGGTGTTCTGCGTAAATATCTAAAGATAAACGAATGCATATAACAATGACATTCTGGCTCTAAAATCCTTCAACATTTCTCTAGACTTTACACTCCCAAAGGAAGCCATTGAAAAATCATAGCTACACAATAGAGCAGCTGGTCTTTCCAAGAATCGGGAGCAATAAATACAGAGCTACTCAGCGGAGTGATCAATTTAGGCTCAAGTTTGTGGCCCATCCTATTGGACTTTTTCTTCTTTGCAGCTTATATCCTTAGCTCCTTTAAGATAAGCCAGCCACAAACTGAGATAAACAGCAAACAGCACGTGCCCAAGAAGAAATCTTAAACTTGGAAAGCTTGATTTTGATATAAAATTTATTCAAAGAATCACATTAATTCATGTAATTTCTTTTGTCTGCAAGAATGAGGACATCGAACACATTATAAACAATCTACCAATTGGGTTAACATGATTTCTAAAATGTAAACACGCAAATTTTGTATATATCCAACTACAGGATGCTAGCCGAGGCATGCTGGCCCTATTCAAAGCTCACCTTTCCAGCCTATGAAGGGGACTCCAGCTTGCCTCGCTGCGTTCAACAAATAGCAGCTCATCTGAGTTGGCAGCCCAAGCTTGGAAGTACAAATTTGAATTTTCTTAGCATCTGAAATCTCATTATGCAGCGAATCCTGGAAATTTATCACCTTAAACAGCCTGTGGATAACTACACTAGGTAGGAAAGACCTATTTTCCCATCAAGATCATTTTCATATAGAACCATTATTTCCCTTTGAAAGCACACACACACACACACGGGGAGAGAGAGAGAGAGAGAGAGAGAGAGAGAGAGAGAGAGAGAGAGAGAGAGAGAGAATTATGAGTTATATAACACATCGTCCCAGGCCACTCTCGAAGCGAGCAATCAATACAAGGCCTTCATCATAATATGCTGGCCTTCTAGCCCTGCTAAACCCATACTCATCTTCATTTAGAAGAGATCTCCTAATCTATTGAAAGATGAAACGATTCAAATCAAGGATCAGCAAAAAACTGAGATTAGCGTTTTAATGCAAGTATACAGATAAAATATTACCCTCCCAATGAAGGAAACAGCAATGGCCTCCATTTTGGGGAATCAAAAAAGTAAACCTCTAATAGCGCTACTAAAACAGAAATATTATCCTGATGCTCGACAGCATCCAACTACGGAGTTGTTAGTAAATCCCGACTTCCATCATCCTTAGACGAATCATTACAACCAAACCAAGAATCAAAAACCATCGTTTTTCATAAAACCTTCCCTAATAAGCAAATATTAAGAGCTTTTTGACTGCTTAATTGCCGTGTATATGTCCTACACAAAGCTAATCTAAAGATGCATCACTACATCCTGAAAAACTGGCTCTATATGGTGAATCGTTTTGGTTCACTCGACAAGATCTCCTAATTAAATGTCTAGGAGCTGACAAGATTTGGCTGATCATCACTCAGCAAATGTCTGCACAACCGTCTTTGCCTGCAACAAAAAGGTTCACAGAGTAAGCTGAATGAACAAAGGGATGCCATAGAACAAGGTAACGTGCTAAAACAGTGTTAGTATGTCTTTCTAGGCTGTGATGTGATAAATAGCAAAAATCAGTAACCATTTGTTACATTTAAAAGTTGAGTGAATAAAAGATACGGAAAAATGAGACATGAACCAAACAGGTTTAGGTTGTATACAAAAACATGGTAAATGAGATGCTTTTAGTTAGTAATTGCAGAACTCCTACCTAAGCAAGTATTGCAACTTCAAGAAAACGAGGCGTGGCATCAAGTCATACATTGGTGCTGGAAAAATGACCGCACATGCATTCCCATCACATTTCACTATGTACCGTTTCTTCTGACTGAAGGACCATTTAATAATTTAATACCGAGATTATCGTTAGCACAATAGACAAATGCCCAACAACTCGACCAGGTCAGTACAAGACCTAACCTGAAACAGGATATAGGTTCACTTTTGTACAAAAAGAAATCAAAACAGAAAAAATTGCAGCATATTATTGTATCATATTAGAACTTCAAATTTATGACTTAATATATTTGAACGCAGACAAGAACCTATATGCAAAAGACAATGTTTTTCTTACCGAGGCATAAAGACAAGAGTGTTGGAAATCATTT
Source organism: Brasenia schreberi (assembly GCA_036023115.1). Taxonomy (NCBI): domain Eukaryota; kingdom Viridiplantae; phylum Streptophyta; class Magnoliopsida; order Nymphaeales; family Cabombaceae; genus Brasenia; species Brasenia schreberi. Next base: position 6,765,596 of record JAYKKT010000087.1, read on the forward strand.
AAAGGATTGCAGAAATTGTACTTGGTTAGGCACAGAGATTATCATTAGCACAATAGATTCAAAAATATCAGGAAGATTTGGTAAGCAGCAGAATCAATGTCAATACCTGGGATGTGATGACATATCCAAGTGTCCCAAAAACTGCACCACCAATAAGGAAACCAGCCAAAAAATCACCACCTCCACGACTACCATTGTTGTTTAAATACAATTGAAATATATCAGCATGGCAATTAAAATGTTGCAGTTCATTAATCAACCTCAATTTAACTGCACAAAGCACAAATACACCAAAAGTGGCATTAACACCATGGGACATGGAACTGAAACCCCAAAAATAATGAGAAGGACTACCTTCACCTCACCAGAATGTACATTTTACTTCTTCATAAAGGCGCACAGCTGCTGGCACCCCCCATAATATAAACGTGAACCCACGCATCTCAGAGGACACGCGAACCAGCACATCATAATTCCTTTACAAAAATGTCAGCCCCTCCATTCTGCCTCAGGGTGCGTGGCCAGAATGGCCATGCAATGAATGTGTCGAATACACCTTAAAAGAACTACAAATTATATGGACAAACTAGAGCCTGGGATATCCACTCAACAACTATAATTATGCCCTGAATAACGAGAAGAGGTTCCAGCATCAGGAGTTAACTCCATTTAACAAAGCCTGTCATGTTATGGGCAAATGCAGCACCACAGCAAGCTGTGCAACAGTAGAGTTAAAGCATAATCATATCTTGCCATCATGAAACCAGTATCCCACCTATTAAAAAAAACTTCACTATGCCACCAGATGCTAAAGTGATTCTCTTACTTGAACGATGCACAAATAATCACTGTTCTAATCAATTTCACGAGTCCAAACTGATCTCTTGTTTGAGATGCATAGTTTGACGGACATGACAGCCGTTGGTTGGGTTCTGATTAGAAAACGTTGAAATCTTGCAAGTGGGATGCACATGATGTTAAAATAAGACAGATACACATTATGATGAATCCAGAAAAGTACGCAAGTGATACCAACCCATTGTGCCAGACTTTTTGACACATTTACAACGGCAAAAAGAAAAAGAAAACGTCACAATTGGATTGGCCAGAAGCCGATGAAAAGTTCAGCCAAAAGGAACTGTCTGAACAGAATTTATTCATTAGTCACCAAAATAAGTATCACTTGCCAATACACAAATTATGTGGATTCTGGATAGGTGACGCAAACAAACACGTATTATCATGATAAATAAAATGGCCGTTAGTAAGACATGCAAACTTCCAAACTTAACAACAGCTTGAGGACGGAATAATATTCTACAAATACACTTGAAGTACTTCACATGTAAAAAATGAAGGAACAAGAGCCCTATTTCCAGACATCTACTTCCCAGTTTGTACGACGCATTTTACATCAATATCACTTCCGAATGGAAACAATAAGTTTTCAAAAACTGCAAGAATCTTTGAAATTTTCTTCACATCCTTAAGAACCGCACATCACTCGCTTCTTCTAAACTGATTTATCCCGAAAACCACACACGCTGGAAAACGGAAAGACCATACGCTTCACAATTCAACCGAACCTGGATCATTATTTACAGATAATGAGACAACTCCTATTTCTAAACATACAATCCAGGTGAAAGAAGCAAAAACCAACAACTTAAAATCGATACTAAGAGGGAAACGGAATTCCTCAAGCAACGGACTCAAAAAATCAGATACGAATTCATCCTGAATCCAATACTCAGCATCGAAAAGCTAGGATTCCAAACATGACGAAAGTGCGACGGCGAAAATAAATCAACTACGAGAATGAACGGGATTCCTCGGCCCGAAACCGAGAAAAGGATTGGTTCAATTAAACCTTAGATCTACTCAATCCACCCTCTTATCTCTTAGAAGCTACAAGTCGGAGATGGATTATTTACCGGTTAGGGCAATCGAGGAGGAAGAAGCAGCAGCCATTGGAGTTGGATCGCAGAACCGACCGGACCACTCCGAAGACGGAGCTGCCGAGGGGGCGAGTGAGGCGAATAAATATCTTCACAATTCCAGGAATGCCCCTGGTGGCATCGTTGTAGTTTTTGAGCGGATAAAGTTGGGCGCAATGGGCGGTGCCAGAGAGAAGAATGCTATCATGCACACCAATGCTCACATGAAGTGGACGCGGAGACGTATCGATCATCAATCAAGATGTTTGAACGCGGATGGCACGGTTTTATGTATCTACGAGCCTAACAAAACCCAATCCTTTCGAGTCGATGGTCCTTCTTCATGCACCCACGGCGTTATTCAACCTGACAAGGCTCTTAACTCGATAAGACTTAGGGTGCGAGTTCGATTCTTGGGGCATGCATACTTGGCTCAGGCTTTTCAATGTAACAAAAAGAAACGTACCTTACCGTAAGAACACCCACCTTCAATTTATTTATTCTAATTTTGAACAAGAAAATAATGATTTATTTATTAAACAAAATACAATGAATAGGCTAGCTGCTAAGGTGGGCGTGGTAGCTATAGCAAGGCTGATGTACCTAAAACGTTGGCTCAAAGATAGGGCGCTTTAATCGTTCCTGTTTCCTGAACGACAGAAGAGGGTTTAAACGTTGGCACAGGTAGACAGTCAGTTCTGGTTTGCCTAGAACCATGAACCGAAACCGAAGCAAGATCAAGTCAATTTCAGTTACGGTTCGGGTTCCAAGTTAGGTTTCGAACCATTTAAAACTAAAAATATTACAAATTTAATTTTGATAAAAAAAATATGAAACCGGCAGTTCCAGTTCAAACCCGGTTCTGGTTTTACAGAAGCTGAAACTAGAACCGGACCGTCTCTTCTCCAGTTTTGATTCCAGCCGGTTGATAGTCCAATTCGGTTCTGGTTGGAACAGGCCATGTCTAAGCACAACCTCATTACAACTCAATGTAGATCATTTGAACCATTGCAAGATATCAAATTAGGAATAAGACCTTTTTTGCCATAAATATGTCGAACTGAACCCTTGAAATTTAACGTTTGATCTATTGAGACTGTATCGACAAACCTATAGCGACCCCAAGCCCAGCTCTCAACTGCAAAGGAGTACCCCAACCCAGGTATCGAACTCATGACCTCCTTCAAGGTCCTATGTGTAACCCGCCTTGTGATTTATTCCATCAAACCATGATCAAACAAAGGGAGATACGCATTGGCACCAAAATTCTGAATCAGAAGAGACTTCAAGGGATGGCAGATTTGTTCACTCAAATCACCCTTGCCTGCCGAGCAGCAAACTCGAGCAGCAGCATTTTAGTTTCTTCAAATCGTAGGGTGACAAACCAAAGAAGGTAAAACGCAGATGAATCTCTTGCATATGATCAAGTTGAACCCCTAGACATTTTCCATTCACCATAATCCTGGCAGAAAGACACCACACAAGACCACGCAGCTGCAAAATAACACAATTTTGTTTCCTGTAATTTGGCTAGAATGCGCCATCTTGAATCCTTGATGATCGTCGTGCACAAGTTGATTCTCGTACTCCTCAGAGGTGTTACGAGCCAACAAGTACACTGAAGCCACCTAACTATCCTAACACAAAAATATCCAGCAACGGAGCAAACCAGAGGGATCCATCTGAGTTGATCACGGGCATACTTTGCAATGATTGTGTCATTCAATCTGGTAAACCCAGCATGCAAAATAGAAGAAGAAAAAGATAGAAACCACATCAAAGAAAGAGATCAAACAATACTTCCATATACTAATCAAGATATATGTAGAACACAAAGAAGTGAAAAACCTGTAGGACTTGCAGAAGCGTTATTATCTGAAGAGCCCCCTCTTGGCCCCGGTCTGTGGCTTGTTCTTTCTGTTATTTACAGAAGCCGTGATTCTGCAACCCCTTCGAACAGTTTAAAGTAAGGAACATAAAAAATAACAAAAGAAAAAGAAAATAAAGGGGATGAAGGGCACTGTCTAGTGCACATGAAGAGAGAGATAGCCGAGTGATGAAGGCAAAAACTCATCAAGCATGTTGTGTACTTGAGACGGGGGGTGCACAGGGTATATTCCTAAAGGCGAAAATTTACAGGGCCAGGTACATGGATGAGAAGAGAAGTCACGAATCAGTGCAGCCTCTGAAAAGCAATAACGAGGTGTTAACATGCGGCCTCTTGGTCAGAAGCTTTTCTGTTTCTGCATCTTGCTTCTTTGATATGTCCTTTACAGACATAGGAAAAGCAAGAGACAAGGAGAGAGACGATGGTGCACCATTATCATCAACTTCACCATCATCTGTCTTGTCTGCTCCTGCACCTGAATGTTCGTCTTCACCAAACAAGGTTAACAAGCCCTTTCTTGAGGATCTTGTTCCAGCACCCAATGCAAGTTCGAGGTTGGGGAGGTCTGGCCCTTGACAGCCACTATTGTTGCTCGAGACTCCTGTCCATGTATTTGAACTGCTTGCTTGACACTCTTGAGCATGCCCGAAATCCACAGAGAAAAAGCTCTTCTCAGTAGGTTTGGATGGGTTTTTTGTCACCCTAACGTCAAAAAAGCTGTCCGCTCTTCTATCTTCATTTTCTGAGAAACTGGAGTTAAGATCACAAATCCGGTAGGCACGATAAGGAACCCGATCATCCACATTGACTATGCTTCCTGTCTTCAATCTTTTATGATCTTGATCTTCATTTGCAGAATTGAAGCCTTCTGATCTTTCAGCCACCGTTCCATTCTCAGCTGAAAAAGCTTTTTGCAAAGAATATGGCTGTTTGTTGTTGGACCTGAAATCCAGCACATGCTTTTCCTTGTCGATGGGAACCATCCCTGATCTATCATTGTCTAAATCAACCAACATAGGAGATTTCCCCTTTCCAATGCTTCCCAGCTCTTCACCATATCCCTCAACGACTTTGGAAACAATGCTCGGTTTCCCCTTCGATAGTTCGTCTATATCTTCTCCACAATTAGCATATTGTGAAGCAGCAGAGGACATTTCTTGCCTACCCAATACAATCGGCAAAGTCCCAAGATTACTGGTGCAGTTTTCTGTGACACTCGACTGAATGCAGGGTGGCTTCACTCGGCTCTTGCTCCCAAAACTTCCACACTCCTCATTCTACAAGTTTAATGTGAATAAGACCAAAAATATGCAAATGCAACACACGGTAGATTTTCTGACATAAAAAGGACATCCAGGTAAGTAATGCAATCCACGAATTTGTTTTAGATTTCGAGTTTGAGGGTCAGCAAGCAAAAGTTCTGGACCTAAAATGTACATCAAACGTTGCAATTATTGCTCTTGGAACGAAACAGGCATGTGAAATTGCTTCTCATTTTTTAACTTCTGATTAGAAGCAGCGCAAAAATCAATTTGAACTCTTCCCTCACAAAACAGAAGTTTATTTTTGCTCGATATATAGTAAAAAGGAAAACACCTCACACCATGGCCACATTATGCAGTTATGTAGAGTCAACAGCTTTGACATGACTACCACTGCAAGATGACTTGCATCCTATCAACAGATAATCTTCAACGGAAACATCACCTCATACAATGGAAAGGAACATTTCAAATTCGCAGATCATGAAGTTCCCAGAAACTCAATAAACTCGGCCTTTCTTACCCCATATCTATATAATAACTGCCCAAATCAATGCACCATCCATTTTTCTTTAGGGGCTGTTTAGACACGAACTAACAAAATCCCCGTCTTAGGAATCATCCCTGTAGTGAAAATGTGCATCTGGATTACATGAATCTAGCAAATAATTGTGATTCTATGAGGTTAGACAGTTAAAACAATATGCATCGGAAACCAGACAGTAGTTCACTCCTTTGAATAAGGGTTTAGGTTCCATCCACTGGTAGAAATCTGAAATTCATCCTGAACAAGGTCCGAAATGAACAAGTGTAATTTAATTAGTATTTGCAACTTGTAAATTTAGACTTCCAAAAGTGTGTGTGTTTGTGTATTAAATATAGATGCATGTATTCAAATAAAAAAAAAACTGTGTGCATGAGATGTACCATTGGTGCTTTGGCAAACAAACAAACAAGAAACATGGAATGGTGAAGAATGGAGATATCCTTTTATGGAATAAAGTAGAAAAACTTCACATTGTTTTATACAATTATATCCCATGGGGTCCACAAATTTTCACATCCATGCTCAGCGTAGGGGCACTGAGAAGCATAGTTATATTCATACTCCTGCCAACTTAAGGGAGGTTCCTGGCACTGATAACATCTTAAATCAAATATGCATACTAATTAATGTGACAGAGGTATTCACCATACAGGTACTCAATCAATAGTGAGATGCGCAGGGCATATTTTTGATGATGGTTAGAGCATATCTGACAAAACAAAAATGGGAAAATTGATAGTCCCTGGATATACTAAGAAGAGACCCAAGCTCATATTCAATTCTCAGTTACAGTCTCTGGATGCCATCAATTATTTCATGTAAATCAGGCAACAAAAGGGTACTAGAATTATCAAATGTAATCACAAAGTATTTGACATTAAATTATTAATGGCAAAATCATGGAGACTTACCAGAGAAATATTATTGTCCTTCATGCTGCTGCTACATCTTTGATCATCTCTCTCTGGAGGTGCAGCAGATGAATTTGTAGAAATATGGCAATCAATCGCAGAAGTACCTGTTGGAGATATGTCAGGGGACAGACTTGCTGACTGCTTCTCCACTGGTACAATTTTATCTGGCACGTAGTGTTTAAATTTAGAGGAATCTGATGAATTCATGACTCCACTATTCAACTGCGTATGGACATTCTGCTGAGGAGCTGATGATGACAAATACTCAGGGGCACCAGCCTTAGTGGCTTCAGAAACCTCTGACGTTCTGTCAGATGAGGACAAGGCCTTTACCAATTGCACAGGAGGTGGCGACCTTGCAACTGAAATCTCAGATATAACAGATGACGAAAGGTCTTGGAAGGATGAGCATGTATCAAGCTTCCCAGCAACTGTCTCAGCACAACCAACTTTCTGTTCTCGGAATACACCCCAAAGGAAATATAACCTGTTCCATTCTGCAACACAACCAACGACCCCTATTACACAAGCCAAGCAAATGATTTGAACAACCTTCATCAGCATCAGAGCCAGAATAGAAGAACAAAAACTTTGACTAGACTTCTTTGATGAAGTAGAGATAAGAAAACTAAAGCTAACCCAAGACTGTAAACGAGATATTACGCTGTGACTTGTCAGGCAGCTCATTGGATGTAAATATCAGAAGTTCGACCCCATCAAGATTGGCTTTTAGAGCCAAATCATTCCTCAGCATATTTTCCAGTAACTTCTTGTAGCATCTCTCGTAACTGTAGCATAAAGATGAAGATCCATGAGAACAAACAATAAAAAGGTTCATTTGATGGGCGCCCCATTTATGCAAGACAACTACCGCACCATAAAAAGTACACATACAAACCTCATGACATCTTTGGCAAAAAAGTACAGAGCAATGTTATCTTCTGTTGGATACTTGACCCGGAATTGGATGGGCCATGAACTTAATCGGGATATTTCTTCCAGCTGCATTTTGGAAGGAAGCCTGTTTGCTGCTTCAAGAACCTTTGGCGATGCACAAGTGGACAAATGTGCCTGAATTCCATCACAAATATCAGAAACCTTCCCACTTCTCTGAACCTCGAACCCACCTCTGCAGATGAATATCGCCAGTTCTGTTAAACAATTTGGAAAAACAAGGAAGGCGAAACATCAACTAATAAACCAGAACCTCAAGCTAAGAGAAAGGATCATACTGCCATATAAAATCATGTGCTGGAATGGCCGAACTTGTTGCAAGACTAGAAGGCAGAGAAATCCTTTCTCTCAAGTATGGCTGTAGGTTGTTTCCGCCTCCTGGAAGATGGGGATGTCAGTCAAGTCACCAAGCATTGGAGATTAACGCTGCATACAGAGTACAATTTTCGCTGGCAAATCAAAGAAGTAACAGTACCATCAATTCCAAGTCTTGCTAACGCTTCTTGAACTTCAACTTTCTTCTCGAGCAAAGAAGCACCTCCACAACCTGAATTGGCAGTTGTGGTGATATCAGAGGCTACTACAGCAGCTGGTGTCAAACTTTTTGAAACTACTTCGTCATTCAATCCATTAGGTGGGGCTACACCATTTGAGTGGATACTTGGCCTGTCGTTTTCACAGGCTCTAGTTTTTGTACACAAAACATGTTCTGCGGCATAAACCCACTTGCTTTTGCCTGTTACCTCTCTGGAATTTCTAGTAGAAGACCCACTAGCAGAAGCACGAGCATTAGTGTCATTGCTCCTATTAGAGCAGAACTGGGCAATATGACCAACTTCATTACACTTGAAGCATCGGATTTTCCAACTGTTAATTGAAAAGCTCCTGGAACGACAAAAAAGGGAAGGTTCCTTGGAACTTGTTTCCAAATTGTTGGTTCCCATTGACTGAAGCGTCTGAACAGAATTTGGGTAAACCTTATCAGTCATAACAAAACTATGTAGAGTATCTTCCTTGGAATCAGCTTCATGCCGACTTTGTTCCATCATCTCCCGGTCAGTTAAGTCAATCATATTTGAAGTATCATCTGAGGATGATGGTACTTGCATCTGTGGTCGGCTACCATCAACACTGGTTTCATGGCCTGTGAAACACGTCAATCTATCATCATTTCCAGCTTTAAAGAACAACTCAGTGACAACGGAGAACAAAACAACAAAGAAAATGCAAAGAAGAGAGCATTGTGACACTTTACCAGAAGACGTTGCCTTTTTTGGTCCCTGCAGTGACGTATCAACAGGCATGCCTTTCAACATTTTTCCTTTATCCTCAATTTGTCCAGTACTTTTGTCTGACTGAATACTTCCGGATGTGACAGTTTCACCATGGGATGATAACAACTTCTTTGGGCCATCATTTCCTGCAGTACACAAGAACACTAGTTCACCAGACATGTATGATGTGAAAAATAATCAGAAACGAAACAAGAACATGAAAAATTACCATAAGATGCTACTTTCCCAACATCTTTCTTCATAATCATTGTCACTGTTGCATCAGCGGAAACTTTAGTTTTGGCATCAGGTTGCAAAGCCTTAGTTTCAGATTTTGGAATAGAGAGATTCCCATTACTTGTTAGTGTTGTTGACATGTTCATGGATGATTCCAACTTGAAAGAATTTCTCCTTCCAATTAGATTGGGTCCATCTTTACGTTGCTTCAAGCCTTTTGAGTCTTCAGCATGAGAAGTACTTTGTGATTGTTGCTTCCGTCTCAAATCATCCACATTTGAATTATTTATGCTGGTGTTGGATTTAAATGATGCAGACTTGCTGATTGTTCTTACCAATCCTTCTTTCCTATTTTCAACAAACAAAGGACCTCTGTTTCGCAATTGTTTCTGTGCAACTTCTTCAAGAGCTTGTTTAAGTTTTGACTTTGGTTTCCCATCATGCAAATTAGTTATTTTGGAGGGTGAATCCAAACTCTTAGCTAACAATTTTGACGTTAAACTAGAAGATGCACTGGGTGATGTGCTTCTGTTTTCACCAAAATGAGAAACCTTTTGTGATGTGCTACCAATCAATGTAAGCTTAGTACGAGGAGACAGTAGTTTAGCTTGCATCTTTGAGTCAGAGCTGGGTGGTGGGAATGGGGGACAATCCTGAGAGTTGTTCAAAGATCGTCCAAGGGTGGGGTTAGCCTTGCTTGCACCTAAGTTTTTAAAAGAATCTTGTCTTGAAAATGAAGGTTTCCCAGGGACACTGGTTAAGCGTGGTGATCTACACCTTGGCATATCAAACGCTTGTCTTTTAGCTGCAGGGATGCCTTCTGAACCATCCATCAGTCTCTTGGCAGAAAATGGTGTTGTCGACACTAATTCATTAGCTTTCCATGTTTCCATGTTCAGCAATTTAGAATCCAACTTCGATGAACTTTTGGAAATGGAGCTGTCCTTAGAAAATTTAATTTTTTCATTTAAGCATAACTTTGCAGCCGGGACTGGATCTTCACATTTATCAGAAATTTGACTTTCAGAGTTCTCCTTCAACTTGCATCCTTCGCATAACCATTCACCTTCAGGAACCTTGTCCAGCATTACTTGCATACAGTAACTGATATAGGAAAACAAAAAAAGAAAATAGTTTTTGTTAGTCGACCAAAAAAATAAGAATGAAAGAAGTCATCACAAAAAAAGAAGAGTTTGAAAAAGGACTTACGTATGCTCTGCACCATCGTTACATCTGCTACAAACAGCAAGCAGCTCTTCGCGGCCCGCATCACCACAAATATCGCAAACTTTTACCTGTTTATATATCCAACTGAATATATCAAGAAATGGACTACAAATTTCAGAAATCAGCACAAGTACATTGATATGTTCAGCGTTGATTCTTTTCTCAACCACTTTTGCAAGGAAATGAACGGCAGTCAGATTAGACAGAAGCACTTGTGTATCTTGGGAATCCCCTACACCAGAGTCAATGCTAAATGTAGCCCAACAAAAAACCAAGAAAGCCATGGAACCACCTGATATCTATAATTTGAGAAGATAAAATAAAGATCTCTTCAGATTGGCATCTGTCACCAAATGTATCTACGTGCGCAATGAAAGTTTGTAAAAGGTGGCATAGTGCATATAGGGGTTGGCTCCATAATAAGCGGTCAGAAGCTTGATACCTGGGTGTGCATTTAATAGGGGCCAACATAAGCCCAGCATAGTTATCAAGAAAACAAAACCTTGAAAGTTTAAACCAGGTAAGAAAGCTAACTGTGAAAATGGAAAAGGAATAGGTCCATGTTGGCTAATGAAATCTCTAATGGAAAAGTTTGAAGGTGTTGAAGAAGAAAGGACTCCTGAAATATTTATGCACGGAAAAGGGTGTTGACAGGTGAAAATGATTTCATATTGCAACAATGAACCTAAGCTGCTCTCCAGCATCGTAAATGTTACAGACCAATATGGTCATTTCCTCAGTTTATCAACTCAGAATGATATCAAATAAATCGGACTTGAGTACATGGATGTTGTGGCCCGAACTGTAAGGTGACTTCTGTCAAATGTGCACATCCTTATATGTCCCTTGTCATATTTTAAAAATCTTTTCTATGGCAAACGTTTTTCGGTGGACCACCACTACCACAAGCTATAAAATGAATATGTCTAGGGGCCTTGACTTGAATTCTACAAGCACCAACTTCTCGAGCAAACCACACCTTCTCCAGTATGACAATGGATTTTAAAGGGAAAACTGCTTCTTACAGATAGAAGTTGCCCGCTTAACACTACTCTGTTAAAATGTGAAGGTTGATTTGAATTCCGTGTATAAGTGTAGCAAATACAATACATAAGGTGATGATGTTTTTTATCGCCTCTTGAATAGTCTTCACATTCCAAGCTCTTAACAATAATGTAGCTAATACTGATTGTCTGATGTTCAAACAAACAAAAGAGAATACAAAAATCACTAAGGACCAAGAGATCCATGGACTGATTGAATGCCTCATTTAAATATTTCCTTGAAGGTTTCAGAGGTACAACCAGGACAGTGCAGCTCGAATAGGTGTAAACAAAAAAAAAATTATTGATAGATACTCGGAACCATCTGCAGACTGTGATCAGGGAAAACAAGAAAACTTCTGTAGCAATGCCAGTCGAAACATTACATAACCACTGAAAGTTTATGCAGAACTTCACAGCAAGTGAATGGAAGATTGATAGGACGAAAAGAAGGAAAAAGACAAAACAACACACAATATTAATAATTCACAAGAAGTGCTTACATGCTATTGAACATACCAGGTAATCTATTCAATTGATAAATACGATGAACTCAAATAAATATAGTGGTCTTCACTTTTATTCCAGAATAGCACAAAAGCGTGTGTTTCATAACCTAGTCCTAGTTGTTGTACTTTACTGCCTGTGGTTACAGCTTAGCATAAAGTTCAGGAAGGAAAGAATATTGAATAAGCTATTTAATATATCGTCCTGCAGCAGGACATTTTCATGATAGGTCAAGTTAAATGCACAATCTGGATCAGTAATTGCCAAATGAAAGTAACTAGCTCCCAACCTCATGCATAGCAGCAAAGGCCCCCTTCAAGGAATCATGAATGCATATACAGTGCCTCAAATAAGTATAAGAAACATAAACTCAAACAAAATGCACCACAAAGGAAAATCAACAGGACATATAATGGAGATGGCTTTTAGCACAAACAAAAACCATTTTTCTTTCAAGTGAAAATATAAAGGAATGTCTACGCTAATTGATTGATACAGCATTTATCAGTATATCCCACACTCTTGAAGTACTTGATTCAATGGATGCAAATCCATGCAATTCCTTTACAAGTTTCAGTTCTACCTAAAACAAGACAAAGTGTGCAGTTTAATATAGTGAGGGAAACAAACTAAAGGGTACCATTCAATAGATGATAAAAGCAAATTAAATAGGAGTAAAAGCATTGATAAATTTATATCTGAAATAAGCAATACAGCAGGGATAAGCATGAATTTTGCATCACACGCCCACACATACATCTTCTAATCAAACTAGTGCTTGAGAAAAGTGCTTACATCATCCACCAAATCAGATTCATCATGTTCACTCTCTGGCAGCGACTGTTCTTGCTTCTCCTCTGAACCAGATGAGCTACTGCGTTTCTCAAGCTGATCACTGGTAGACAATCCCTTCTCTACAGACTGAGACGTGATAGCAATATCATTCCGGCCAGAGTCAGCATTTGCAAGCAGAACATGTGAAGAAACCTTGTCAAGTTCAGTTTCTGCATGAGGATGGAGTTTAGAGTCTCTGTCTAAGGATGGATTCCTCTGGATAACAGCAGCTGGAGGACATTCAGATTTCGATGTCACAGATGATGAATCCTTGATGACCGCTTTTGACCCATCTGCCCCACTCCCTGTCACTGGCAAAGGAGGGATTTGTCCTACTAAAGAGTCTCTGGTTTCTACTTTGGTGTGGGATTTTGACTTGTCCTCTGATTCCCTGTAACCAGAAAAGGCACTTATATCCGAACTCTTGGAGCAAGACATGGATGTTTGCCCAAAGGTGACATTTTCTACCCCAACTTCGACGGAAAAGGACATTGATCTTTCTGTACCCATAGGATCCATACCCGAACTCTTATTTACAACACAATCAGAAATATTTCCATTTACGTGTTCTATAGAAATATCAACAACATGAAGTGATTCAATACAAGGACTGCTTGTGGATGTTGAGCCTAATGAACTCATTCCGTCAACACCATCAGAAAAATTTGGTATGACCATGGAAACTATTGATGAGCTATTACACCCCTCTGCATAATTATCTGAGTCTTTGCATGTTTTAGGGTCATTCTTCTCTAGGCCTGCTTCCTTGATCTCAGGCATTTGTGATGCGTTTTCATGATTATTTGGCACTTGTTCACAACATTCAGAAGAAGAGGTTCCAGTCTGCACATGAGAACTGATGTGAGACTGTGCAAAGTTGGAATCAGAAACAGTAGTGGAAAGAGACCGATCCTTCCCATTGGTTCCTTTGCCCAGAACCTCCGACAGCAATTGATCATCTTTATTGCTACTGCCTAGCCTTTTTGAGAACCTCTTAGTGACTCGTGAATGTGCGCTTCCACCAGATTCCAGGGTATTCTTTTTTTCCTGCTCAGGATCTGGCATGAAGGCAGAGTTATTTCTCGAACACCTAACATTTGATGACGAGTCACGATGACAACCACCATTAATCAGCTCGAACACAGAATGAGGAGCAAGAACTTCCTTGCCTTTTGAACAGTCAGTGTTGTGATTGACATCAGTATGCTCGGTCAATAGGAGCTTACTTCCATCAATTACGCAGGAACTCAAATTGTGAGAAGATTTCCCATTTCTTTTATTGTCCACGTTTTCGCCAAAGGAGTCATGACTTGAACAAGAACTAACCAAGTTGCTCATCTCACGTGCATGCAATGGGTCATCACATATACTGCTCTTAACAAAAGGTGACTCAGCGTCACCAATAGAACCTCGATTGACAATGTTTTTCCTAACACTTTCATCTGACATCCCGTCCTCAGTTTTCAAATCAACATCTGATGCAGCTTCAGAAGCATTATCTATATAAGATGAACATAGTGCTGCAGATGCTTCAGAAAGTCCATATTCAGCTCTCAAAGGGACATCCTCATATAGAACAACTTTGTCAACTGAAGGTGCTTCCTACAGATATGAACCATCAAATGAAACAAGGATAAAGTGTTAATCCTTGACTATTGATTAGCTTGACGTCTATTGGCCTAAAATGTTGTTCCTACTTCACTGTGTAGTACGATGCAAAGATATTGTATATGAGTATCAGATTGGTACCTGTACCGTTTTCAACAATGTATGGGTGCATACTGCACCATATATCAGAAAATATTAAAATTTATTTCTGCAGCAATATGGTATTGTACAGTTCGATAGTAGCAATTTTTTATTTTTTTAAAATATTTTTTGTCATTAAATCATCAGGTTTCTATCTTTTCTATTAATGCTCTTTCTTTCCTATCTTCCTATTTTTTTACATTTTGTTGGATTTCGAAGTATTTTTTTTAGATGGAAAAAGTGCATTGTACTGAACTATACGATGTTGTACAGTAATACATATCAGAGCTTCTGGCAATAAAGGTTCTAATACGTTTTTTACAACATTAGCCTAGAAAACCACTATGAATGATAAAGTATAAGGGATTCTCTTCCTAATACATTTGGTGACTTGTTGCATAACTATAATACACTATGAACGCAAATCCACATACAACCCAACGAAACAGACCACATGCACATGTAAGCTTTAGGAAGCAAAAAGTACACAAAAGACCTGCACTTCTTTGTTGCAAATAAATCATGCCTTCAGGTGCGATTCATCATATCTTGTATAAACAAAATAGTGGATGAGATACTGCGTTGAATATTTGGTAAACGAAGAAGATTTGGAGCAGCAGCAATGGAGAAGTCGAGATGCAGCAGTCGCCTGTCTTCCTGGACGGCGGCTGCCTCTCTCTCTTTTTCTTTTTATTTCTCACTTAAACCTAATGGACGACTGCCCATTAGTTTATATACATGTTGTTCTAATTTGAAAGACCATAATAACCCTACTAAGTGATTCTAATACAAAGGACCATTAAAACAGAAAAAATTATTAAAGCCAGGTTAATATTCAACATTTTCCCTCCAATTGGGACGAAGATACTCTGAGTTCTTAACTTCCAAAGAAGTTTTTCCAGTCTTCCCTTTCCTAGAGGTTTAGTTAAAAAGTCTCAACACTGTTCTTCAAATCTTACATATATCATATGGATAATCCATGTTTTACCGCATCTCGTATGAAGTGGCGGTCTATCTCTATGTGCTTCATTCTTTCATGATACACAGAGTTAGTAGCTAGTTGGATCGCTGCCTAATAATCACATTGGAATAAAATTGACTCTTTAGAATGAGTACCAAGTTCTTGTAATAAAGTCCTTAACAAAATTGCTTCACACAAGCCAAGTGCAGTGTTGTTCTGTACTCAGCCTATGTTATCACCTACCATCCTTATATAGACCTTTGCATACATAAGACCATTTCCAGGAGTGTGTTTCTATATGTCTCACAACATTCATGTGAGATCTTATAGGGCAATGCATAAATTGACTTACCATACTCACGTCATAGAAGATGTTTAGGCGTGTGATGGTCAAATATATAAGTTGTCCCACTAATCTTTCGTATTCTCCATGTTCGTGTAAAGGTTCCTCTGTAATAGGCACTTAACTTCAGGTTACTTTCCATAGATATACTAGTTGGTTTGCATTTTAGCATGTGTATTTCCTTTAAGTTAGAAATATGCCTTGTGAGTTTCTCAATCCTTCAATCCCTAAGAAGTAATGGAGAGGTCCTAGATCTTTCATGTCAAAAAAGAAGAGTAGTTGATTCTTTAACTGTCAAATTTCATTATCATTATCTCTAGTGATGATAATATCATCCACATAGACCACCAAGACCGAAAGACATTCGCCTTTCCTTACAAACATTGTATGGTCACTTACACTCCAAGTAAAATTTAGGCACGTGACTCCATCATTGAATCTTTCAAACCAACACGAGGTGATTATTTAAGTCCATATATTGCCTTCTTCAGTTTACACACACTTTTATTGTGCAGTCATTGTAACTAGACGCGCTTTATATCTCTCAATGTTGTCATCAGCTTTATATTTTATAGTGTAAATTCACTTGTATCCCACTGGTTTTCGACCTGGTGGTAGTTTTATAATTTTCTATGTATAATTCTTCTCCAATGCTAGAATCTCAGTCTTTATAGTCTCTCTCCAATGTTTACAATCTTTTGCATCTTCATAGTTTCGTGGTACTTGGACAAGATCAGAATTAAGAGCAAACATCTTTAAGATGTTCGAAGTATTTCGGTAAGAAAATGTATGGAGAAATTGGTAAATACAAGATATCTTCCCTTTTCTCAATGCAATAGGGGCATCCAACTCATTTTCAGTTGGTATTGTACTGCTTAGATCCACACTTGTTTTACTGTAGATCAAAGGGGAGTTGTTCCTCTTGAGGCATGGTAGGATGAATGATTTCTTTTATGGTTTCTTTAGTCCTTGTTCTAGTCTTTATTTCCCTTGGTAATTTTTCCTCCTTGTTGTCATAGTATGTAAAGTCCTCAAACAAAGTTACATTCATTGATACATGTAATTTCTTCCTACCAGGATCATAGCAAACATAGCCCTTCTGTATAGAGGAGTAACTTAAAAAGATGTACTTAATAACCTTTGAATCCAACTTATCCCTGTGTCTTAAGTGATCATGAACATAGCACACACATCCGAATTAATAGCGAAATGGAACCTTTCCTTGTAGTACAGTGGAGGGATTCTTGTTTATGAGATAAATAGCCATCATGATTGTATCTCTCCAAAAAGCTTAGGCGCATTGCCCCCAATTAGCAACTATCTTGAGGATGTGGCAATTTTTTCTCTTTGATACTCCATTTTGTTGTGGTGTATATGGACACGTCTTATGGATGATGTTGTGATTCTGGAAATACATTTTCAATTGCATTGCACTCAATTCTCCACCATTGTCTGATCTGATGCATTTAATAGAGCATTGAAATTGAGTCACCACAAATTTGTTAAATATTGGGAATGTGGTTTAAACTTCATTCTTGTTTTTCATTAAATAAACCATTATGAATCTTGTGCAATCATCAACAAATATAACAAAATATTTGTAGCCTGACCTAGAAACTACAAGACTTGGACCCTATACATCGGGGTGTCCAAGCTTAAACAGATTTGTTTTTCTAGACTCACTGCAAGGAAAGCTAGTTCTATGATGCTTAGCTTTCTGACAAGTTTCGCATTCAAAAGACTAACTCACAGACCATATTCTTTAATTTTGAAAAATGAAAGATGACCAAGTCGTTATGCCAAAGTTTGATTGCCTTGCCACTTGCATCCAAAAAAAACTTTATTTGTTGTTATTCTTGATTGTCCTCCATCCAACACGTATAACACACCACTGACTCTACCATGCCCAAGGGTCCTCCCCATTCTTCGATCCTAAAAAACATAATCATTTTCATCAAAAATAAGTGAACAGTTTAACTCTTTAGTAATAGCAGGAACATGCAAAACTGAAGGTATACTACCAATGGATGTTTTCACAATCCCAATCCTTTTTCCTTGGATATGTATATCATAGTCATATACAAGTTTTACACTAGTACCCACTTTCATACATTCATGTGAGTTGAAGATATTCCTATTACCAGCCATATGGTAAGTAGCCCATGAATCAATAACTCAAGAGGTACACGAAGACACACCAGGGAGGCTTGCAAGTCTGAAGTAGATTTCTGGCTTTATCTAGATTCATTTACCCATGTCTTCTAACCGCTTCAATATCTGAGACAACATATTGTCTCCACTGTATCTGAGAAGCTTACTTGGTATGCCTTGTTTTTTTAAATGTGTTGGTTTGCCAATTAAATCTCATCATTACTTTTTGGTACGTCTTGGCTTACCAAGGTGTGAGTACTTTAGCTTTTCCTTCTCATCTGAGCAAGAATATCCACGCTCACGTCTACAACCACTAGAAGAGGTACCACCTCTACCATTGTTGCTTCCTTGCTGCCCCAAACTTACAAATGCCGATTTGTCTCTAGTCTGAACATCTTTTTCTAAATTCTTCATGTGTTCTTCTCTTATAAGAACGGGATATACCACCCCAAAGATGGTAATGTTTCATTGCTAAGCTTCACATTCTCAAATTCACTAGATACACCCTCCAGTACATCAAATATTTTATTTTCTTTTAATTCAACATTCTATTTTTTACACAGTGTGAGCATTCTCCTTGAGTGTAGTATTGAAGCTCATACTAAAAACTTTTGAGCTTTGCGTAATACTCAATGATTGATCTGCTTTCCTGCCTGTATTTTCTAATCTTAGATTGAATCTCATACTTCTTTGTAATATTAATTTTCCTCAAATATGCAACAGTCACAGCAAACAGATTTCACAAGCAATGTTTAAATACATAAAGGTGTTGCCAATGCTCGGCACCATGGAGTTGATTAGTTGTCTCTTCTCCAGTTCGAATACCTAGGGTCTGAAGGATATGGTTGGGAGGTTTCTCCAGTAATGAACTCCCATTTTTCTCTTACAATGAGGGCAAATTTCAATGTCCTAGACCATGCTTTGTAATTCTTTTCATCAAACTTGACGAAGGTAATCTGTACCAAACCAATTTTGTTGTTGATGTCTGTTTCTTTCACCAAAACCTCCACCCCTTTCATCCATATGTCTACCTCGAGATGCGTGCCAGCTATCTCGAGATTTATGCAGCACTGTAACAGTCTTGGGATATGTGTTGTATAGCACCCTTGCAGAAGAGACTGGTAGGTTTGTTGAACCCTGCCCTAAATATCAATTTATAGAAGATTTTCGTACCTTTCTCTGCCAATTAGGGTTTATACGCAAACCCTAAGTACCTATAAGGTTGTTTCTTGGATTTGTTCACTTCCTAGGGCACAGAAATCGTTTCTATGCTGTGATAACATGTTGAATATTTGATAAATGAAGAAGATTTGGAGTAGTAATAATGGGGAAGTCGAGATGCAGCAGTCACCTGGACGGCAACTGCCTCTCTCTCTTTTTGTTTCTCACTTAAAACCTAATGGATGGCTACCCATTAGTTTATATACATGTTGTTCTAACTTGAAAGACCATAATACCCCTACTAAGTGATTCTAATACAAGGGACCATTAAAACAGGAAAAAATGGTCACAGCCACGTTAATATTCGACATACTGCACCAACCATACTCATAATATAATGACCTCTCAAAAAAGCATGATAACTATAGTATAGGAACTTAATGAAAGATCATGGGAAGATGAAGCATTTTAAGAGGTGCACAACTAATGAAATAAATGTCCAGTATAATAGGCTTAACCAAAATGTTAGCAAAACCAGACATTCAAAGTTCAGTCAGAAAAGAATAAAACACGTTCTACACAAGAACCCCAGAAGCAAAAGATTACATTTTTGATAGAATCTTTATTTTGGGACAGGAAATATCAAGCCACTTCTTTTTTGTTCTATATGCAGACGTAAAATGGCAAGGATAATAAGAAAGACACAGTGGTACCATAACAAGTAAACATGCAGGTGGGTGAGATGCAAATGCAATAGCGTATGTCATATATTTATAGCAAAACCAGCTCCAATACCATGCACAATTCTAACAGCGAAGCTTTTACTTGATATGTATAACATGGCTAAATCAGCACATGATTGTTACTCTACCAATCAGACTGTAGGCCAAGGACATATTACCAAGGAAACGATCAAGTAGCAGCATCCAACACTAACGTACAGTATCAGCAAGAATGCTAACCTTATTTGTCTCAATATCAGGGTCTGATTCCTCCACTGGTCCTTGCATACGATAAATGCCCTGCAATATTGGATTAACCTGAAAAAAAGATGAGCAATTTAATTATCTACCCATCGGAGAAAACAAGAAAAAGCCCATACTATTAGCTCACAATTACAAGTTGAAAACACCAACGTTCTTGTGGCTAGAAAGAAGAAGGAAAAGATCAATGATACAATACGACTCCAAAGCTGAATAAAGACAAATCAAGAATAGCTAAGAAGAGGATAACTGAAATCCTACATTTTACTCTTTAACGTAATATGGGTAATTGCAACTTTATGTACCTTCCCACTAGAAATCTGGTGTTAGAAGGCATTATATTTATGCTTCACTTTTTATATTAAAAAAGGTGTCAAGACACCGAAGATTTTCCTGAGATTCTTTTCAGAAATAAGTTGTTTTGAAGATCTATCCCAAGGAAAAGCTTGCCAAGAAATTGCCAGAAACAAGAACTATGACTAGACTTTAAACTTATATGGATGCTTTAGATTTTAATCTTAAGATAACAGCTAATAAATACCAAATCCTCTCACAATTACCCCTCCAAATGCAACCAGAGAATGTATCAGATGCAAAACATTTAGACGCGCAGGAATTATGGTATACATGCCACTAAAAGAAGCACAATCAACTGACTCTTCAAAGAAACTCGGTTGTCGCATAAGCATGATAATGCCATACTTAAGCAGATTTTCCAAAGAGAGGAAAAGATCAACCAGATAGATTCAAGTCCTCTTTTCATTTGCATGGAGAATTTTCTGTTCCAGATTTGGCTGAGGAAGAGATTGAGAAGAAAATGTCATGAATCCATCGGTATTGAGGTGGATTGTATATTACTGGTTTCCCTCCTAAAATTCTAATATGCAGCTGACTCACTTCCTTGAAAACACCAGCAACTTCTTGTTATGGAGAGAGATAGTAGGGGAAGACTGCAATAATACCAACATAAACTGGATACAGGAATGGTAAGGTGTCAAGCAACTCATCCTAGCCCATTCAGAATCTTCTGTTTCAGATTTGGCTCAGTTTGGTTTGTTCTAAGCTCATTCATGTTTAGTGTTTGTTAATTTAGGGAGATGAACACGAGTAAATCGTTATAGCCAATGAGATGCATATGGGCAAACGGTTTTCAGCAGAGCCCAGCTCATTTAGTATATATCATTTTATGTACATGTATATATATATATATATATGTTATAAACCATCCTAGCACGACTAACTGGATAGGTGTACATGTAGTCAAATGCCCATAATTTTATCTTTTCTGTAAAATTGAAATATCAATTGTGTCCTTAACATAAACAAGCAAGAATTTGATTTTCAGAAGGAAATTTGCCTTTACAAAGTTTCTAATTTTAACAAGCAAGTGTGCATTCAGCAAATCAAACCACAGATCGACTCAGTAACAAGTATTATCCAATTTTCAGAACATTTTGTGGCTATTGGCAGAACATCAATGACATGACTGAGACTGTGTCTGTCTTTCGAGCATGGTTGCCACTGCTCGGGTTTAAGTTATCATGCATTTCGTAAAGGATTTGGTTGCTTCTGTGAACACACGAAAAACTGAGAGCATTAGCTTGTAAAGTTTGGCAGCGGTTATCTAGACCAAAACTGTCTTGAACACAACTATACATGAAAAACTACAGGTAGCATGCTAACCACAACTGGTCCACCTTTGACAGTGATGACTGCAAACTATGTACTTAAGCAGGAAAAAAGAACACCAAACTTCATGAAAATTTTCAGGCATCAAAACATGCAACTTCGTCCACCAGAAAAATAACGTTGATAACAGTTCCTGGAGAACTGTAGAGGATAATTAACTAAATTAATACAAAACATTGCAATGAAAGCTGCAGCAAACTTAAATCTTATGGGGCCCATCAATGGTATTCCGTAAACAGAAAGCACAAACAAATAAATACATCAGCAAGAGAGCATTTGGAAACAACAATGGTGCGAGTCGATATTGCATCATCAACAACAATCCAACTGGTGGAGATTTTATCTATAGCTAGAATGCATGAAAGGCCCATGGTATCCAAACAAGAAAGATCAAGGATTTCAATTTTGAATACAAGTTTGAGCAGGTTCACATATAAGCTGCAAATTTTCGGAACAACTTGGGAACAAGAAAGTTACATATTCAAGAGATCCGTACCACCACAGAAACGTTGCCTTCTTTTGCAAGCTTAATTTAATCGCTCAACCACGAAACGTGCTAATCTCCCACCGGACGGATCGTTCTGAATTCAACTTCTAACTAACTTAGTCAATGAAAGATCGTCATTGTAAATCGGGGAAACCAAATCAAACAATGTAAATCAAAACGCCCTTTACAGATAAACAACCAACCAATACAATCAATATGAGGAAATCCAATGTAAACAATTAGAAACACCGGAAACAGCCCTCAAATAATTAGGGAAAAGTCAAAGAAACAACAGATATTCATGATAACCAAGTAACGATCAAAACCCATCAGTACTCTTAGATTTTTCGTCGGAGTTTGACAGGAACGAGCGAAACCAAACAGGGTCCTAATTTTAATACGAACCAAACGTTTCAGTATTCACCTTCGCTTTCGGAATTTCGAGGGTAATCCTGTATAACTCTTCCAAAGTCCGCTGCTTCCGTCCAGCCATCAGAGAACATCAATAACGCAAACATCCGATTAGCGCCCGAAGTTTCTTCCTTATGTTGCTAGACGCATCGGATCGAAAGACCGGCCGCGATGTAAAAGTGAAATCAGCGATCGAAACGAGAATTGGAGGCTCAATCAGGCAGGGAAAGGAACGTGTTTGCGTGCATAAAGAAGGATAATTGTAGGGTTTTCAAGATGGCAACGGCGTCAACAAGAGCGCCACAGAGGGAGCTCATTAAGGAGCGAAATTGGAGGAATCAAAGAAGAAAATTAGGGTTTCGATTTACTATCGTAGAAACAATGCAGAGAACCGATGTGGAGAAGAAGAATGGGGAAAAGGAGGAAGAAGGGAAGCCCAAAAATGGGACAAGGAAACTCTCTCTTTCAGAGTCTTGCTGGTGATAGCAAAGGGTTTAATTTTTACTATATTTCCTTTTATTCTTATGGGAGGTTTAGAGATGACCCGGTCGAAGAAATTAAAGTCTCGTTGGTTTCCCCCTCTCTCTCTCTCTCTCTCTCTCTCTCTCTCTCTCTCTCTATATATATATATATATATATATATATATATATATATATATATAGTGTTAGAGACAAAAAAAAACATACATATATATATAATGATATGCTTGGTGTGTACCAGCTAATTCGGTGCCAATCTCTCTCTCCCTCTATATATATATATATATATATATATATATATATATATATATATATATATATATATATATATATATATATATATATATATATATATATATATTGTAAGAGAGAGAAATATAAGGTCCCAATGACATTTTCCAAATCTTACTGTTCGATAAAAAGAGTTGAGCAGTTCATAATGAAGCACTCAAAGTTATATGTTCACTTTTAATTCTTCAAGGTGGCCCGCTTATCTGGCCCATCAAATGGTCAAAACTTACTTGGAGGAAATTCTTGATAACCCTAGCATTAGAGAGAGATTATTAAAGTACGCGGTTATCCAGTCTGAGCTAGTTCGAACGACTGATACAAAATGTGACGTTTTACAACGGATTTATGCGTTCCAACAGTTCAACAAATGGGGATAAAGACAAGTCACACTTGAGATATATATATATATATATATAGAGAGAGAGAGAGAGAGGAGTGTTGCATGCTCAAACTCATGCATACTGAAATTCATTCAAAGAATTCAACCGTTGAACTGTATACCTACGCTCAATCAACTCGATGAAGATTTGAATTTAAAAAGTGGAATATATTATTAAACATTAAAAAAATACTTTTGGTTTTTAAATTCAAATTTCTATCATTAATCTATCGATTTAATGATATAGTGTTTTTAGTATATTTGAGTAGTTTCATCATTTATCACTTTCTATATATATAATAACATATGATGAAGATAATAGAAGAAAACATTAGAAAACCTGTGAGAAACGTGTAAATGCTGTCTCAATATTAATAAATTTTATATGTTTGGTGATATAATTCACATTGAATGGATGAGTACGACAAGCATCGACTAGCATATACGGGCTCTCTCTCTCTCTCTCTCTCTCTCTCTCTCTCTCTCTCTCTCTCTCTCTCTCTCTCTCTCTCTATATATATATATATATATATATATATATATATATATATATATATATATATATATATATTCTGTGCATATATACGAATGTATTTATGTGTTTAACAATGTACACATCAGAATTTAGAATTAAAAGGGCATTCCAACTAGATTTTGTAAGACTTGACGAGGGCCCTAGCATAGTGGGACGAAACCTAGTATAAATTATAGTCGTTAATGTCTGCCAGTTGGACGTGTTGAACCCAAGCCACCACTACATGTAGACAGTTAGATAAGCTCATTAATATTGTGCTAAAATAAGTTCTTATCTTGAAGAATGTTTTATTTTTAAGTCATATAAAACCAAAACAAGCTAGTTTTATTTGTTGAATCAAAGAGCCGCGACTTGTTAGAATTAAATGTTAATTAATGATGGTTGGGTTAATTAAACTTATATACATTAATTACATTTGGTTCATGATCCTTTGATATATCTTTGATACTTGTGAAAGCTCTTAAGTATAAAAGTCACACGTGAGGGACGAGCATGAGATCAATAAGAGACAAAGTTTAGTCATATATTGTTGGGTAGAAAAATCTTAGTGTGGGCAAAGAGATGCGACTATTGGAGCAGATTCAATATCCATATCTGTTAGCCTCACTATAAAGTTGGATTAGGACTCCCCAATCCTCCACTTAGGACTCATTCTCTCTCCTTATGCTTCTTTGCTCTTTATGGTTTTTGAATTTTAATTGTTCCTCATTTCATTCTCTGGCTTAGGTGACTGAGGTGTGGTTGAAGGAGGCTTCAGTCATGTATGTGTTCCTGCCCATGTGTTTGTTTTATTATGAAGAAAAGTGTTTGTACATGTGTGTGCCTAATAGTATGACCTTAATTTTTCTAAGGTAAGTTTTCAAGGATGACTCAAACAAATAAGTTATTCTCTTATTTTCGTTCCTACCTTGTTTGTTCCATGTTATGTTTGTGTATAGATTTTCATGGATCTATTGGTTTTGTTGATGTCGGTATGTATATGATTATTGCATATTGTCATTTATACATATAATCTTATGATTTTTCTTAATAATATTAGAGAAATTATTATTTATAGTAAACATGTCTTCATCTGTCACTATCTAACCTAAGGTCGATTTAACTTGATGTTAAAAAAAATTCAGCCTCCATTTTAAACACTTGTAACAACGTATGAAAAATTGGTTGATGATGTTAGGGTTGCACACATTTATCAAATTGGATTATTCTCAGCCTTATGATATTGACATTAAAAGCTCAGAAAAAATTATCGAGTGGAAAGATAAGGACATCTTATATCATTATTATATCTTATCAGTGTCATTGAATGTATTGTTCGATTTATATAGTTATTTCTCTTCCACGATAGGGAAAGATTTGTAAGTTATTGTAGATCAAAAATATAACATTGTAGACCTCATTCTTGAAAAGTATTCCATGGCGAAGTTTTTAAAGTATCAAATGGTAGAGAAAAATATGTGACTAAGTATATACATGAATCTTAGTTCCTATGTCATGGACTAAAGGAATCTGAGATGAAGTTTTTTGATAAATTTATTGTTATGTTTATTATTTAAAAGTTTCTAAGTCTTTTTAGGGTTTCAACTTATATATGAAGAATAAAAAGGATAAGATGACTCAAGATGATATAATGATAGATATAATAATAGAAGAAGAACATAGAAGTAAGAAACCATTTATGTATATTGATAGCGCCTATAGGTTCAACATGACGGTTGGAAAAAGACAACCCAGTGATCCTAAGGAAGAATGAACAGAGTGCAAACCAAAAAAAGATTAAAAAAAAAACAAAAAAACAAATCGTATTGGATTTATAGTCACATTGAACATTGTACTAGGGACTCTCATTAAAAAAGACAAGAAACTTGTAGCTACTAAGAGAGTTATGATCAATATGGTGACCACCACACCTTCATTTAGTAATAAGTATTTATCTCTTAAACCTAATATCTTTCATATTTACAAGTCATACTATTAGATTGTAGATATTTGGATAATTATACACGTTTATACTTATCGATCTCTGTTTGTGACTTACTAGGCCTCCTCTGGTAAAGTCATGAGCTTAGGGGATTATTCGACTGTGAAGTTAAGGAAAAAGGAAATGTGGATTTAAATTTTTTTTCGAGAAAAGTCTTATCTCTTAAAGAAGTTAGGAATATTCCTACAATTTGGTGAAATATTCTTAGTAGTCTAATTTTAATTAGGGAGGGTTTAAAGTTAGATTAAAAATTAATAAAGTTATAATTACATGACTTAATAAAAGGTGTTTCTTTGTGAAAAACTATTTGTGTGATGTTGAGGATTTGTTTAAAATTTACGTAGAACTTCTAATTGATTCTTGTATAAATTTTAATGTTAATAAAGTTTATACTTCTTCTTATTTTATTGCTTACAATATTAAATCATATGACGTACAACATGCGATGTTGAGTAATGTTAATTTTGATTTCATAAAATGAATGATGAATTTTAATCGTATCTATAAGATTGTCATAGGTAAAAAAATACAAATACAATATTTGTGTGTAAGCAAAGCAACCTAGAAAATCATTCCATACAATTGATGAAAAATAAAAAAATTTGGATTTGATGCAAATTGATATTTGTGAATTCAATAGAATGACAACTAAGAATAATAAAAAATATTTTATTACATTCATTGATGATTATAATAGATATTATTATATTTACTTACTTAAAAGTAAAAATGAAGCTTTAGAAAAGTTTAAAATTTTAGAAATGAGACAAAAAAATAAACTGGTAAAATACTTAAATAATTAAGGTATGATGAGGGACGAAATATACCTCAAACCTATTTCAAGAATACCATTAAAACAATGGTATTATAAGTAGTGTTATTACTCCTTATTCACCTCAATCTAATGAGATAAATGAATAAAAAATAAAACCTTGTATGATATAGTTAATGTTTTACTACAATATTTTGGATTAACTAACTATTTATAGGAGAAGCTTTGAATTTGGCTTGTCATGTTCTAAATAGAGTTTCCTATAAGTATAAAAAGGTAGTCCCTTTGAACTTTGAAAGGGTAGAAAAACCAATGTCAATACATGAGATGACAAAGAGACAAGTTTAGTCCTATATTGATAGGTAGAAAAATCTCATATATCCTTTTATATAGTTGATAGCTCATAAACTTTAATTCAAAGAGCTTTGAGAGGACATGGATGACTAACTATACACGTGTATTGGGTTGAGCTGGGGTCTTGGTTTAAAAATTGTTTTCGATCTATCTTTTGTACGAAAAACTTTTGATCTAACAATCAATTGGTTTCTAGCATGGGAATGGTTGTAGGCGAAGAAATGAGACTATTGGAGTGGATCTTATATCTAGATTTGTTGGCTTCACTATAAAGAAGGATTATGACTCCCTAATCCAACAATTATGACTCTCTTGTTCTCTCTTCTCATGCTTTTTTACCCTTTGTTATTTTTTGATTGTGCATGTTCCTCCTTCCATTCTTCGACTTAGGTGATTGAGAAATGGTTGAAGGTGGCTTGAGTTAAGTATGTGCTTGTGCTGCATGTTCGTTTTATCATGGAGAAAAAACATTGATACATGTGTGTACCTAATAACGGGATACTTGATTTCTCTAGTTAAGTCCTCAAGGGCGACCTAAACAAATAAGTTCTTCGATTTTTGTTCTTTTTTTGTTTGTTTTATGTATAGATTTTCACATATCTATGGGTTTTGTTGATATCGGCATGTATATGATTATTGCATATTACCTATTTATGCATGTAATCTTACGTTTTTTCCCTAACATGACTCTCCTCACTCAACACGTTGGGTCACCTGGTAAGTGGGTGCCTTCTAACTTAAAGATTATGGGTTTGATATATTACATGTATCCAGTGGCGGATCTACACATAGGGTTGGGGGGAGGGGCCTGCTCTCCCTGAAATTTTGATATTTCACTGTAAAAACTATATTTTTTAGTGAATACATGGTTGAAGTAACACTATTTTCTAGATTCGCTATTCCATGTATATACAGACATATAATGTATGTGTGTGATTCAGATCCAAAAAAGGATCATGTTATTAAGTAAAAATCTTTAAAGACTCGATGAAGCTAAATTATGAGATAATACCCTTTATCGGTTTTGGCTGGCGCAGTTTAGATGTGATATTGTTCAAGAAGTCAAGAAGGGCGATGGTGATGAGGAAGAAAAGCTCTCATTTATCGCGCATTTTTGAATGTAAGTTTGGATAACCAGATGAATCATAGTTCAAGTGTTGCTAATTGGTCTGCATTTACATCAAAGTTCGTTGTGTACTTTCATACAAGTCTTACTTCCGCCATTAAAGCTCCCATTAGTGTACCAATTCAAGATGTGTTTATGGAGTTCTCTATATAATGGAGAATAGGGCTCAAGTCAGCTGAGTTGCGTGCAAGCTACTCAAGATTGAATAAAATATTAATCTCAAATTCGGTTCAGTCACATCATGTAATATATATATATATATATATATATATATATTCTTTATTTAAGAGAATTCATAATTACATGGGCCAAGAACATATTACACCCATAAGAGCCTCTCTCTCTCTCTCTCTCTCTTTTTGAGCAGTAGATCTTGATCTTAGACAAGCTCTTTAACGCGTCATGATTGGGCATAAAGATTGAAGCTTGATTGAGCTCAAGTCCGATTTCAAGCTGAAGATTTTCTGGAGAAGTTGAACCAAGCTTGCACTGAAGCTTAGTCGAGCTCAAGTCCAATTTTAAGTTGTGAAACTCCTTGGCCCCTGAACTTGGAGTGTCCTGCAAGTGATTCACAAGGTTTAACGAGCAATTGATATTTCACGATCAAAGGTGTAGTATTTCTTGTACTAGCAATTTTTATATATAGTATTAACAATCAAAATATGATCGAAAGAAAAAATCTCTTATTTGATATGGCTTCTTCTTATGAATTTCACTGAAATAAAAAATGAAATCCTTTGATCTCTCAATATCAATAGGTTTTGTTTCGTTCTTTAAGAAGTTGACCCAAGCTAAAATCATACAGCTACTTGATTTATGTATATATATATATAAGAAAACTTGGTATATGCTAGCATACTTAAGTGTTAGTAAATTTGAACAAATCTTAAGCATTGATCTTTGATTATAAATAATTAAAATTTAAAATTTAAAAAGCAAAAGTACTCATTTGAATAAAGTGTACCTGCAAAAGTATACATGTATTTTTTACTTTTTAAATTTGAATAAACTATTTATATAAAAATAAACCATTGAAATTTATTCGGATTTACTAGCATCTAAGTATGTTAGTATATATATATAAAGAGAGAGAAGAGCGGAGAATTCAAAAGCCAGAAAGAATCCTTGTTTAGAACAAGAAGCAATGGACCTTAATTAGCATCTAAGTATGTCATTCCTTGAGATTTATTCAAGAAAATCAAGTAAATTTTTTGTTCAATAATGATTTTTTTTACCAATTTGGAAAAATGAGATCGTAATGAAATCCATACTCGTATCAAATCACAATATACAAGTCTTTATGTTCCTCCAGTCGTGCATACTCATAAAAGAATTGAATATTGGGTCGGTTAGCAGACCAATTAAAGCATACGTTACATATTCGCGTTTACATCTAATACCATCAACTACTTGAGTCCGGAATTGAATACGAATTTATAAAAGGAACGACCCAAAGACTAACGTGCAAGGCGGCTACTCACGGTCACAGGATGTCCCACCTAACAAGTAGGGGCGGCAAATCGTGTCATCGGGTCGGGTCACTTAGGCTTCAGGTGAGAAATGGACCGGCCCATGCCCTATTGGTCATATTCTTTAGTCTTTGAACCCAGACATAACCTCGTTGGGTTCAGTAGGGTCTGAGCCAAGGGAATTGTGACCCCGATATGTATAGACATATACTACATACTGTGTACATTTTTCATATATAATTAAATACATTGTACATGTTTCTGTCTTACATGTATTATTCTGTATGGAATATATGTACCATATGTGCGTTATATTTGTATAATGGTATATATGTACAACAACAACAACAACTAAGCCTTTTCCCATACTAGACGGGGTCGGCTACATGGATTCTTTGTTTCCATAGATTCCTATCTTGTGCCATGTTAGCAGTTAACTCCCAATAAGCTAGATCGTTCTTTATTGTTTCTTTCCAACACTTTTGTGGTCGTCCTCTACCTCTTTTAATACTTTTCAAATTTAGTTTTTCTAACCTTCTTACAGGTTCATCTTTTGATCTTCTTTCTATATGTCCAAACCATCTTAAACGATGTTCTCTTATTTTATCCTCTATTGGTGTCACTCCTACTTTGTTTCTAACCTCATTATGTATAATGGTATATATGTATGGTATATAATATACACACATCCACATACATTACATATATAGGGAGTCCTAAATGCATCATGTATTTTAATGTATAATCTCAGATAAACATCTCCACTATTCAATCTTTGATATGAACTATAAAGATTTTAGTTACTCTACATTTAATGCACATAGTATAAAAAATTTGAAATTCTATCAATATCCAACATGAGTAGTGTTTATGCAAGATTATGCACCAAAAGACATTATGCAAGTAAGATGTCCTATATAATTATGTAGGTGTACAATATGTATTGTACGCATAAGATATATAATCAGGTGAGTTTCAGGTTTCCTTCTGCAGACCCAGACTCGAGCCAGGTGCTAAAAATCCTGACCTAGATACATATTTATGGGTTGGGTCTGAAACTGCCACTTCTAGTGCCAAGTATGTCTCATTTTCGAGCTAATACCAGATCCCGGATTCAATTTACTCGGTATTTGGTATAAAAACCATACACAAATATTAATTGGCATTTGGGTTCAGATTTTTTTTTCGCGGATATATCCGATATATGTCTGAAATATCTGCTGAATATTGGTTTCCCGACTTTGTAAATAGTCAAAAGGAGAAAGCCAAAATTCCTCTCGTCACAAGAAAGTGACTCCGGGAAGTTGCTTCGAGATGGGGCATTCATACGTCAAAGATGAAGCTAACACAGCATATGCTTACGTACATGCATAATTTGCATGCCTCTCCCTCTCCTAAGCAATTCTTAGAGATGGAAAGTGGGCTGACCCAGTCTCAGTCTGCCCTCGAACCAACCCGGCTCGGTGGATCTGACTTGAATAATATACATAAATAGACTTAAATAACTTTTTTTATTTGTTGCAAGCACACCATGGGAATCGAACTCATAATGCGTGCCTCTTTCGAGTTGGGAGCCCTGCCAAGTGAGCTAACACCACGAGTGAGTAATACGCACTAACTTAACATTATTAATTGTGATCTCTTGCCTTTGGACTTCGGCCCCACTTGTATAAACCCCAAAAATATGGAAAAACTTAAGGTTATTAGTATATGTGCACAATTAATGTATAGTTTGCATCAACTAAACAACCCAATAAGATGGGCTAACTTCGCGAATGGAATTAGATAATATGATACTTTCGTACATGTGAAGAAATATGTAACGCTAAATAATTTGGATTAATAATAACGCTGAACCCAGTAAACGGAAGACTTCGTGTTGCCTTCACTTAAAAAAGTCATCATTTTACAAATCAAACTAACAACAACTCGAATCACTTTTTTGAAAAAGCTATTTTTTCTTTTTGAATTTGAACTGTTCGATAAAAAAGATGGCCGATTGAAATTGTCAAAAAAAGTCAAGATGAACTCCCATTCTTTTTTTATGTATAAATATTATTATATATATGTGTATATATGTATTTCTTGAGGTTGGCCTCTTTAGAGCAAGTACAATTTGTTCAGATGCACGCCACAAGGAGGATGCAAATGTCAAAGGACAAGAAGATTCATCACAGGATGCATGTATACATCCTAAGAGCAAAGGTCATTTTCTCGAAGAGACCTTTTCTCCCATTACTTCCGTCATTCCTATTTGTTTATCGATGTCAATTGCCTGAGTCACGTCCCACATTTCCTTTTCTCTTTCTTTTTTAAATAAGAGGTGATAGACTAACACACGGATACCGATGAATCCAAATCAGTAACCATAAAGAATTCTCGTCAATAAAGCATTCGTTTTCATGGAAGATCTTTTATGGAAAATAGAATGTAGACATTATCTTTTCTGAATTTTATTCAAGTATGTCATCTCTATGAGGAACAATGTGTTTCGTGTTGTGTGTGTGTGAATGCATGCACACGAGAAATAATCTGAAATGGCCGAGTTTGTGTATGTGTGTGTGAATGCATGTATATGTGTTTATGTGAGAAATAATCTGAAATGGCCGAGTTTGTGTGTGTGCACTTACGCGTATTCCCGTACCTTTTCATTGAAAGATGAGGGTCCGGCTTGACATCAGAGTTTTGATTTTTGAAGCTTGACGATCATACATTCTAAAGACACTACCTTTTATTGTTTGGCATTTTCTTGGGAAATGAAATCTTGTGGGATTTTAAAAAATTTGAACTTGATTGAGAAAAGAAGTGGATTTTTTTGTTTTCATAGGGCCCAATAATATGCCATGCTAGCAGTTAACTCAACATAAGCTAAATCATTCTTTATTATTTCTTTCTAATTCTCTTGTGTTCTTTCTTTTCCTTTTTAAATATTTTACCATCTAATTTTTCATACCTTCTTAATGAAGCTTCCTTTGATTGTCTTTCTTATAGAAACCTCAAAAATTTCTTGCCTCAAATTTAAAAAATATTAGACTGGTTGAGACAATGGGTTGTTCGTGCCACCCTATTCTAGCAGCCTAGACAAATTTGGTTTTTCTTTCACTAATAATCTTTATTAGTAATTGTAAAGCTAGAGATGTGCTTTGTCTTTTGTTACAATGGGTTTCATGAAATAACCTATAAATATTAGTATTTACAAAAATATCTTCAGTTAATGGTGGTTATCATTGATAGATCAACATTGTGGAAGTAATTGTAATTTTTCTTTTTTTGGTCTAAGCCATGGGTATCCGGAAGTCCACAAGAACACCACCTAATCTGGTTTGAGCCCGGTTGGCCCGCTATGGGGGTAAAGCTCTCTCAGCTGGTTTTCTCCATTCGATAGACTTGAAGTAGTGACCTTCTTTAAGGGGAATGAGTCCCCAACCATTCGAACCAACCAAACGTTTGATTATAATGTTTTAAATGTAAAGAAGAGCTTGCACCATCATGTAGAATGACCCTGCCAATTATAATTTTTTTTTTAAAATCGAATATATTATAAGGTTTTTAGGATTTTGTTGGACACTGTATAGAATTTTGTTGGACATTTATAGTTGCTCAAACACTTGTTGAAAGGACAATTAGGGGTGCGACCGAGCCAAGTATGTCCCGATCGAGTAGAAGTGATATCTACCAGCTCATTTAAGAGATATTCGCAACTTGAACTCCACTTGAACTCAATTCATTAAGCTCGTCCATTTTAGAGCTTGAGTGAGCTTATGGAAGGTGTTTCATTAAGCTTGGTTCGAGATCAAGTTCGGCGGACTTAAATTCTTTCAAACTTGATTGAACTCGTGAAAGCTCACACTATTCAAGACCGAGAGATTAAAAAAATCTTCAATTTTGCAGGACAACTTTAAATGGCAAAACCCAACAAATCCATGCATTCTTGTGGTCATTGACCTTGTGCCTTGGGTAGAATCAAAGGTCAACAGCAATATGCGCTTTGGCGACATATTAACTGAAGTTTCATAATTTATGTATATATAGTGATTGAACGTTGTTCTTTGTTCTTTTTTAAAAACTCTTATATTTTTTAAATTATATTCATATCACCGAAAAACGAAAAACAATGAGTAAGTATGTCAAAAAGTAAACATGATACAAATTTCATATATATATATACATATGTATATAATCCTCGCCCCATGCAGCCATGCATGCTGGCCTCATTTGGCATGATGAGCAATTTGAGTTTCTTGCGTCATGTGCGAACCCAGCTCAAATTAATGGATTTTGTCACACCACATGATCCTATAGAGGGCAATACCATCCTACCCAGGAATGAGGACCGGTGGCACATATAGACTTTTGCAGCGTGGGGTGTGGGTTGCCACACAATACATAATTAATCACGATGCGACCTACTCGGTGCTGTGTGTGCTCGTAGAAGCCGAACTAAAACTTCTTTTGGTACCAACTATGGACATGATGACCACCGTGCCTTAAGATGTCGACAAGAATAGCCACAACATGGCTGAGTAGAGCCACTCATTGCACAAAGACCACCAATAGCTCACCCTGCTTGGGGTTTGACCCACAAGTTGAAGGTCATGAGTTCGATACCTGATGCGTGCATCTGGCCTCGGCCTCCCTATCATATAACCAAAAGAAAAATCACGAGACATATTCGACGTTCAATGAAGAGTGAAACTTTAGCCTTTCGTCATTGTTTTCGATTACAAACTGGCGGGGAAATTTGAATCTGGCGTCAGTGGAGTTAGTTCAATGGCGGATCTACATCAAGCTGATCAGGTAAGGTGTTCGTCCACAGAAATTCAAGAAATCAATTAAGAAATGTAATAGTTTCTCATGGTCTGCCTCACTGTCGGTACCACAATTCTTTCGACCTCGCCACTACTTGACTCACTGGTTGTAGTTGTAGTTGTAGTCGTGTTTACACACGTACGCTTGGGTGGTTCTAAACCGCCTGTTCTGATTCTCTTGGAACTAAGAACCAAAAACCAAATCAGAACCAGGCCAGTTTTTCGGTCCTGTTTTGAGTCCCAAACCATTAAAAACTGTAAAAAAACATAAAAGTTTTGAAAAATAAATAAGGGGCATGAATTGCCAGTTTCGGTTCTAAGCTGGTTCAGGCTTCCAGCCCGATTTGGTCTCGACGGTCTGGTTTTGAACCAGACATTTCTAGTCATGGTTGTCGTTTGGATGGCTCACATCACAGATTGGATTGGAGTATGGAGCAATGGTCGCACTTAAAACCTTGACAACTTTTCCATTAATGGTCGAGCTCGATTCCCGAAAACGGAGAAAGTACAAATTTCGGAAACGAATCATTGAGCTCAAGAAAAACTTCTTTTATTTGAGTAGCTCCAGTACCAATATAAGAACGTACCTTTTGAACCAGTTATTCATAACTATGTGGCTCGTGTATAGAGCCAAGTGCACTGAGTGCTGGAAAGACAATACCGCTATATGAGGCAAATTCTTCTCACAACACGGTGAGTTTAACAAATTATATATATATATATATATTGATAAATTGAGTTGAACAAATTATATATATTGATAAATGCTCATACCTATCTATGCCCAAATTTATTTAAACAGATTTGAATTTAAAAAAATATATTATTGTACTTTTTATATTTTATATTTAATGCATTATGTGCATTAAATAAATTTTAAATATAAAAATCTCCACCATTGAATATATTGATTCAAAAGTTAAAATATTGAAGCTTATTTAAGCATGGATCTGTATGTACATGGATTATGATCTTTGAACCACATATTGATCTAGCGTTGGTCACCTATATAAAGGTTATTTGTCCTGCCAAATTAGTTTGAAGAATATCGTCTTTTGTGTGACCAAAGAGATAGAAAAAGTTGATTCAATCACCGTAAAACTTATATATATATATATATATATATATATATATATATATATATATATATATATATAAGAGCATAGGTATGTGTACACTCGTCCATACTTAAAGATCTTCACCTTTTGATCAGTATAATCAAGGGTAAAAATTTAAATTTAAAAAACATTTAATTCACATAGATGAAAAAGCACAATGATACTTTCTATTTTTAAAATAAAATCTCTTTCTTAAGTGAATTTGAGCATGAATGAGTGTGCGCATATACCAATCTCTCTCTCTCTCTCTCTCTCTCTATATATATATATATATATATATATATATATATATATATATATATATATATAGTCAGCCTGTGACGACATGACTCACAAGAATGAGACGCCAGATCACCCACTTTTGGACACCTTTTTAGAAAAGTTAACACACAAAGGTGACACGGCACAAGGGCAAGTTGAAGTTTCCATGTAGACACATCGACATAGGTTCGAAAAGTTTCACCAACCATTAACGAGCACACCATCTTAATATTGAACGCATCCATTTGAATGATTGACAATGCACGAGTCAAAACCATGTTGCTTTCATCGACTTAGGCCTCACAGGATGCATGGATATCTTAATGAAGTCAAGCTGCATTAACTTAATTTGTAAGCCGTATCCTGACTTATTTGTTTAGTTGTTCTAGTGTCATACAAGAAATCTTCTCTAATTTCGACTCCGGGGGTGTTTTGTCATGCCTTGATGGTTTAAAATTCACTAAACCGTATGATCTTGAAATAATCAAAACACCACAATCGGGTCGGAAGACTGTCTACTTGCTCTAACCTCAAGATCTGGATCCATTTTAGATCCAATTACTATCTATAATGGGCCTAGACTCTTGACTGAATTCAAACCCAGTTTGTGTCTGAAACCATACCCGAACCTAACAAGTCTAACAGTGTCACCACGCGACACGACACAAGACGGACAAATTCACCTACCACTATGCACTACATAATTGTAGACACACTTTGATGCATGATTAACATACAAATCTTAGTTTAAGGAAACAAGAGAAGCCACACATTCTCCACCCACAAAACCTGTTTATCATGAAATACCCCTCAAAAATTTGAAAATTCAGATTCATCCCCACAACCAACCTCCCACTGCTCATAATTCATCACGGATAACTCCGATCACCTATTGCAAATTCCCTGGTCTGAGTATTTCTATAATTGCATTTTACAGGTAAATTAAAAGCATATATTTTAAGCGCAAGAAGCCACGACTCTTTCCGCTTTGGGGTTGATCCGAAACCCTTCAAGTTGAAGGAGGTCATGAGTTCAGTACTTGGGGCATTCATGCCATGAAACCGAACCAACTAATTTGGACCTTGGTGGGACTTTTGATCCGGTTGGTGTGATCTCGTACTGACATATTGACTCAATTCGGATCTTCCTCGAATCAAAACGTACCCGATCTCCATTTACATTTCATGTGAATTATAAATCTAAAAAGGAAGTACAATTAAATCAAGGTATGTCCCTTACCTGAAACTTTGAAACTCAAAGATGTAAATATTTTAATCAAGATGATCAATTATTCAAGAATTTAAATTCAGGATTCATTAATGTCGATGTTGTTGAAACAAATTATGATTCAGCAAATCTGCCTTTGGGGCAATTTGGTGCAGAACTCGAAGGCTAAAACCTTTGGATGGAGGTAATATACGGGGCTTTAGCTCGCAGAAGAGGGTAGCAACCACGTGAATCGAATCCCTGACTGCACCTTTGCCAGCCAGAGGCCCTTTGCACAATGAAAAAACTCCCTTTGGGATGAAGAAAGGAGGTTCTGTATGAAGCTTCTGATAAAGTTATTTATATAATAATTTTGTTGGGTTGTCTCTCAAAGATACACAAGTTACACGCATCATACTTTTGTCAAAGGTATATCATATACATTGCATTCCTAGGAGAGTTACAAAAGAGTTTGACTTGAAGTTAAAAGAAATCAGGCACGTTCGGCTCACTTGTCAAATTTATTTTGGATTCTAGAATTCGAGAATCTACACGTTTGCTTCACTATGGCTTTTAAAAACATTTATTTTAAATTTTTATTAAGTTATCGATGCTTGAATGCTCTTTTTATGTTTCCCATCAAGTTTTTTATTTTTAAAACTTATATTTCAATGTTTTTAAAGTTATTTTAAACTTTTATTTCAATTCAGAAAGTTGCATGAGTGCAAATGAAAAGCTAAAAGACATTCTTGTTACAGGCAAGCACACAAAAAAAAAGTGGACATATAAATATACATGGGTAGAATCCTTTGATATATATCATCCACGATTAACTATCCTTAAAGATTTCAACCTTTTGATTAGTGAGATTATAATGGTATATTAAATACACTTGCTACTTCTTTAAAGATGAAAATCTAAACTATGATGTTAAAGATTGAAAGGTTGAGATCTTTAAGGAGACGATGAATGTACGCTACTCTCTCTCTGTATTTATGCATGGATGAATTAAGCTTGAATCATACTCTCTTTATATATATATATATATATATAACAAGATCGACTTAGGCGCCCCAGGTACTAAACTTGTGGGTTTACTAGAATGCACGAAATGGCCACCCTGGGAGTACTTTAGAGAAAAAAGAAAAGAAACGTTGGGGGCACGCTCTTCCTACAACGGTCAACTTGCGTTTTTGGCGCCGACAGGAGCGCGCCAAATCCGAGGCGAGTGTGATGCTCTATTAAAAGATTGCTTGTGTACTCGCATGGAAAAGGAAAGTATCTGAACGTTGACGTCATGTGGGCTCCACTGTGAATGCTGCGACCTAATTGGTCGATGATATAGTCGAGCATTTAAGAAGATTACAATTCTGCTCTTCTTTCCAGTCACGCCTTTGATTGCGATTCCCGTCATCTTCCATCCTCTCTCCCTCTCTCTCTCTATATATGTGGGGTCCAGTCATGAAGTTCGTCAAGTCAATTTCGATTAGTTAATTGATTCATGCAGCTTTCGTCTGTTCTTGTTCCTCAATTTGTTTATGCCGGTGTGGGATTCTCGTCGTACCTTTTTGTGGGTTTCGTTAAATTCAAGTCGCCAGTGTGGGGCTATCGTCGTGTATATTCTGTGGGTCGCCTGAAAATCGACCGAGGACTTCAACATAGTTCCGCTTTCCCGAGGCGGATTCAGGCCCATAATCTCTAAACTCGATCCGATTTCGGAGTCGTGGGGTTATTTCTGTGCGTTTTCGATCGATTTTCAGCGTTTAACGGTTTTCGGTTTCGGATTAGGAGAAGCATGAAGGAGGAAAAGGGGAAGAAATTTGAGTATTTATGGTTCGTCCTCTTCGGGATCGCCTGCTTCGTCTTCGGGATCTTCTGGAAGCATATCGAATCGGGGACAGTCTTCTCGTTCTCCGGCAACTATGTGGAGTCTGTATTCTCTATTGATGAAGGCAGTGAGGCTGATCTCATGCGGTTCATCAAGGATGTAGAGAATTCGTCGGCCTCCACGGTGAAAGAAGGTGACAGGATCGAGCTTTGCGCACCGCATATGGTGAATTACGTGCCATGCTACGACAATTTCGACCGGATTCGCAGTGTCTTGCTGCCTCATGTAGTCCGCCAGACTGGGCGTGATTGCCCGGACGAGAGCAATTTGTGGTTTTGCTTGGTTCCGGCACCGAAGAAGTATCGCAAACCACTGCCCTGGCCGGCGAGTTTGAAGGAGGTAATCTCCGCGGCTTTCTTCCGTCTTGTATGGACTCTCATGAAAGGGTCTGCAGCAGCTATTCTGATCCAGTATCCTCTCTTTCTAGTTTTTAGTTTTTGGTGTAGTTCCTTAACCGTGAACATGACTAAGATAGCACATCATGTTGTTCATTGTCATTCTCCTAAAGGAGCCTTCTTGGTGCTGATTCCTTGTTCTTTCTTTGTCTGTCGCCCGTACGGAGCGCGAATTCTGTAATAGTAGTTACCTAGTTTACCACGCACACACATACACATATGAGAGAGATTGACAATTTGGTTTTACTCATAGAGGAACACTTTGCTGGCTATAACAGTGGGTGAAAAACTGTGCATTAGGATTTCCCTGCCATGGTTTCTGCAACAAAGAAGCCTTTAACAAGCACTCACTTGCTTCAGTAGGGGAAACATTTACCCAAAACCAGGAGTGCAATCGATTAGCATTTGAATGCAATGTGAATTAAGTCTACGATCTCTGTGTGTGTTGGGTGTTGGGTGTTGGGTGCTTGAGGTATAATGGTTTCTCGAGTAGCTAATAAGTGCTGTATTCCAATTACCCATGCATTTCTTTTTTGGATATGTTCAACAATAGCATGCTAAGTGTGAATCATATAGTACGTAGGCATCATTCATGTATGCTATTGCTGGGTTATATTTGGTAATTTTGCTTTGTTTACATAAAGGCGATACCTTTTAGAGTTGGAGTAAAACCACTGTAAGTAGAATCCACAATATTAGTGGAAGATTCTGCATCCACCACTGCAGCTCTTGCTTTCTCATGGGAAACTCCAGCTCGAGGAGACATCTCCGGATGGGCCAACTTTGATCATTGTACGGGTAGTTCTGCCTTTTATGCTATTTAAAGTTTAAGCCATTTGCAAAATAATTCATGCCAATTACAATTATAAAATGGGTAGAATTTCAGGAATCATAAACAAGGAATCGTATGGGATAAGTGAGTCAAACACATGGTATAGGTACCACTATACAAGCTTGCCTTTAATGTATATAATCTGTTTGTCAATATTTTTGTTTCATGGTTGCTTTCAGGACATTCCAACTTAAAAGCTTATGTATCTAATTATAATTGCTAAACAGGTATGGAAGGGAAATTTCCCACAGTCGGGGCCAATAAACTATGCAATCAGCAACAAATTCCTTGTACCAGAGGGGGAGAAACTTAAGATGTTGGAACATGGAAGTGAACATTTTTTGCTGCAGTTCTGGCGCAAACTGGGACAAGTATATTCATGTCACCTTCTCTTTACTTCTTTCCATATTCAATATTTCATCATGTATTGAGCACTTTGGTTTTTATCGTCGGGTTCTAAAACTACATTGATCTTGTCCAACTCAGGCAGCTCCTGATGCAGCTCTTGGTGGCAGGAATAAAACTGCCCTGGAAATTGAGTCTAGCTTCAGTGGAGTTGGAGCTACACTTGCTTCCCTCGATGTTCCAAATCTACTAATAGCAACAAAAGAAGTATATAAAGATCAAGTACAGCTTGCACTCGACCGTGGTCTTCCTGCTATGCTTATAGATTTTGGGACATATAAGCTTCCATTCCCCAGCAAAGCTTTTGATTTGATTTATTGTTTGAAGTGCAATATTGATTGGACGGAAGAGGGTAAGACATTGATCGGCTATTGTTGAATTACGTTTTCTGAGCTTACTGTTATCTGAAAGTAGTATAGGCATCTTTTTTATTTTCTCATTACCTAGTTGCTGCCTTTAGTCATCTATACCAGGAAACTAACGAGCAAGGCCCTAAGGCTGCGCAGTATAGCAGCCCCTACCATGGTCTCTACTTAAGGGATTAAGTAAGGTTGCCTGCAAATATGATGTTAGAAGTTAGAACTATCTAAGCTTTTTAGGTGGTTATGCCCTTTCAGGTTTTGACTGAACTGCTGTGTTGATGTACGCCACCACATGTATGATATTTGAAATGTTTTACCTGTAATTATTTGCGATTTTCAACTTTATGTTTATCACAACAGATTGAGCAAAACTAGGGATTTTTTGCTTATTTATTAATCTTTCAAGATATTGATGAGAGTTATTTGAGATTGGTTGTAAATTAGTGTTATGGTTTCTGGTCGTTTACAAATCACAAAATGGATTTATTTTTCATTTTGCTTCAAAATTGTGCTTGGCTTCGGCTGCCTAGTAGGTGATGCCCAGCTTAGGCCTTTTTTGGTGAGCATCCAAGCTCTTGGAGCTTTCATGTTACCTGAATCGTTTACACCACTGGCTTTGTGTCTTATACTTTTCTCAGGAACAGTAAAACTCATAGTCTAATAATATTTTCTTATTATTTTAGTACCTTGACCATCAAATATCGCCTACTAATCTCTTCTTTTAGATACATCAAATCACAGTTCCTCAATGGTTAATGTATATATTATTTTCCACTTCTAACCTGCTTCATTACTCTCTGAATGTCTTGCTGCTCCTCTTCTTGTTTTGGCAGAAATCACTCTTTCGCTCAATTTTCTATGTTATATTAAAACAGTCAAATATTGGTCAACTACAAGAGAGAGCATTCTAATACATCAGAAGGTTTGATACAACTTAACTTACAAATAGAACTAAAATGTTAGAACTTCATAAGCATTGACATCACATAATGATCTCTAACAATACATTTGTATACTACCCATTTTCAATCAATGAAGTCCTTTGCTTCTATTCCTAGTTGTTTTTCAACTGAAAGAATCGTTTTCCCACGTTTGATGCAGTGACATGGTTCATGTCATGCTGTAAATTTTATTTCTATGATGCTTGCCTCTTCATGTAACTCCGCTCATGTAAGGGATCACCCTTGCATGGCCGGTCCCAATTCCAGATAAAGGATGAGGGTTGCATTAGGCTTCCGATAGCCAGTGTGAAACTTTGTTGGATTTAACATGATTCTAAAAAAAAAAAAAATCCATGTAGCCGACCCCATCTAGTATGGGAAAAGTTTTAGTTGTAGTAGATGCTTGCCTCTTCCTGTGTCAATCTATGCATGTACATACGTGGATATATAACACTTTTCATTGTGATTGTGCCATGTTAACTGTGGTATACTGTGGTGAAGGTGGCATGCTGCTTCTTGAACTCAATAGGATGTTGAGTACTGGAGGTTATTTTGCTTTAGAGATGGAGTTGTCTGCGGACTTGGATGCCTTTTGGAGAGGTAGGGTTTTCTACGTTTAGCAAATTGTTACCCGTTCCTTCAAGAAACTTTCATCACCTCGCACATGGATCTGCTTGGCCTATTTATAAATGAAAGACATTTTCTAGGTCTTAAGATTCTTTTTCCTGTTAAAGGCCAACTAACAATAGCATAGTCTCGTAAAGACATTGTTTTCGTCGTTGCTTACAGTTCATTGGGTTTCATTATCCTTTCCTTATATTCAATCAAATACTGCCAAATTACTAAACATCCACTCATTCCTATTTAATCACAAGTTACCAAACTACGAACAATTAGTTATCCCACTCAGTTTTTTTGCAGATATGACAAATTTAACGCAACAGATATGCTGGTCAGTTGTTGAGAAGAAAGAAAATGTTACAATCTGGAAGAAGCCTACCGATGATGGCTGCTACAAGAATAGAGGAGAAAGGGCACATCCTCCACTATGTAACCCATTAGACAACCCGGATGATGTATGGTAAGTCTCAATTTTATAATAGCGTAGCTCGTTCTTTGGTACACAAATATAAAGGCTTAACAAGTACACCCGAGAATCAATCTTTTCTGGTGCAAGAGATCAGTTGTGATCGATCTCTTCCATGTACGATCAAGTCTCCCTCAGTAGTCTGGTGTTTGTCTTGAAGGATCATCTTTGCTTCTTGCTAATTGCCCGTGCACAATCAGTACGGGTGTTGTTTATCGTTGCTGTCTAAAATATTTTTATTCATTTTTGCACGGTTCATGGATTTATAATTTTATATCAGCTTCCAATTTAAGTGACAAGCTGTTTAATGGCAGTTGTGTAATTCATAATTACCTTCAATATTCTCATGCAGTTTCATGGAATCCATGGGTGGATAAATAAGTCCAGCTGATTATTAATGGTAATTAACATGAGAGTAAATGATCTTGCTCTTTTCTTGTTAAACGCCAAGATAACACAATATCGAGCTCAATGGTGACTTAGGATCCCTGTAGGCAGCCCGACTTAGTGTGGGAAAAGGCTTAGTTTAGGTTTCAACAACAACAATCACTAAGCTTTTTTACATATTAGATGGGGTTGGTCAAATGATTTCTTTGTTTTCATAGAGTTCGATCAACAATTAACAAAACTAGACCATTCTTTTTGTTTCCTTCCAATACTCTTGTGGACTTCCTATTACTCTTTTAACACTTCATTTAG
Organism: Brasenia schreberi; assembly: GCA_036023115.1. NCBI lineage: Eukaryota > Viridiplantae > Streptophyta > Magnoliopsida > Nymphaeales > Cabombaceae > Brasenia > Brasenia schreberi. Next base: position 6,809,544 of record JAYKKT010000087.1, read on the forward strand.
ATTATGGATTTATTTTGATCCTAACATATCATAAGCAGGGGTTTCTCATACCATATGGTACATCATAAATTAGTAGTGCTATTGGGGATCCGCTATATCATGAAGAGCTCCTGAATATGTTTTTCTTTTTAGTATCCTTGCATGCAATGAAGTGTTTCCGCTATTTTTCGTGTTCCCCTCATATTTGATCGTTCTGTATGTTGTTTTTCAGGCATATGGAATTGAAAGAGTGCATTTCTCCATTGACTGAGCATCCTTCTATGACCTCTCAAGCAAACCAATACACTTATGTACCAAACCGGTTGAACGATGTAGGCCTAGAAACCCATGTATCAAAATTAATGGCATTTAGAACTGAACAGCGATATTGGAGGATGGTTGTCAATGGCTACTTCAACAAGCTTGGATGGAAAAACCTGAAGTTCCGCAATGTGATGGACATGAGGGCTGGCTTTGGAGGGTAAGTTTTTCTCCAATTCTCTGTTTCATGCATTTGATATTCCTGTTCTGCTTGTATGAATTTGTCACAAGAATCTCTCCATATCTGAGCGTCGCTTCACCTCTTTCAGATTTGCAGCTGCATTACAGGGGAAAGACGTAAAGTGTTGGGTGATGAATGTGGTTCCTACAAGTGGGCCTAACACACTTCCAATAATTTACGATCAGGGATTGATTGGTGCTATTCATGATTGGTACTAGTTCTCACCACTTTCAAGATCATTTGACTTTCTCCCTGTTGAAGCGTTACTTTTGAACTTTCGTTTCTGGTGTTTGTCTACAAATAGGTGTGAGGCCTTCGATACTTATCCACGAACATACGATCTTATCCACGCCGCTGGAGTTTTCTCTATCGAGTCTAAGAGGTAATATTATTTACAGGAATCTCTCTTGAGGTACGAAAGACATATGCTTTCGTTTATATATATGTGTGAGAAAGAGAGATTACATATTGCCTGGGGAATTCAGATTAATAATGAGCTTTTGTTTATTGGATTCTCCAGGTGTGATATGACAGTGATTCTCCTTGAGATGGATAGGATCTTGCGACCCGGGGGACAGGTGTATGTTAGGGATACGCCCTCCGTCCTTACCGAAGTTGAATTGCTAGCAGAGAAGGTCGGCTGGAAAACGATGACCATTCGAACTCATGAAGGATCTTATGGAACTTCAACTATTTTGATTTGCCAAAAATTATTCCTGCATTACTAGATACTAACATAGAAAATAGCATAGGATCTTGTGATCAACAAGACAATGAAAGCATGATCCCTGGATGTTGCAATTAGGCTACCTCTGTTTTGAACTTTTCATAATTCATATATTGTTGTTTGAGTGGGTGATGTCTTTTTAATTAATTTAAAATAACAATATCAGTGAGTTGTTTCGATTGAGAGGATGGGTTGATGTAGTCAAAGTCTATAATTGTCTATGACCAACTGTTATTTCCTTTTTATTTTCAACATTCCTGTATTTTCAATTCATCAATGACATATTTGTAATATGCCTTGTATTGGATGTATTTAAGTCTCTTAGGGCCTGAACCCTAATGAGGATAGGATTAATAAGAGAGGGGTTACTGATACAGCACAAGTCTGATTGACAACCTATGATTCTACTTCTTAATGTTGCGTGTAATCAAGTGCGATTCATATGAAATTAACATGGTATCAAAATATTAACGCAGCAAAATCAAGGTATGTGACAGTGTGAAGCATACTACAATAGGGCACAACCGATTGGAGTTGAGGTAAGCCAACAATGGAGTCTTTTGTCTTGTGTTCAAGGATTGCGTTGAGTGTGACAGCCTGCACATTGTGGTTAAGGAATAGATGAAAGAAAAATATATAGGAAATAGATGCTTATATGTAGTTCTTGGTTAACCCAATCAATGACTTTTTTATTGGAAAAATGTTGATGTTCATGAACATCGCTAGTGAAATTTGGAAGACTATAGCAGAGACATATTTTAACAAAAAAATATTGTCAAAGAATATGACCCATAACTTCACTACTAGCAATAAGATCGATTTTCTGTTCTAAGCTGATCGAGTTTCGGACACAAAAGCACTCTAAACCGGAACTGTCTGCTAGAGAACTAGACTGACTCGTTTATTCCTTTCCTCTACAATACAAAAGATGGAACAAAGAGTTCTCCCTTCAGTTTCTGGCTCAGTTCTCCTGTTAATAGGTTGCCAAAAGCAGCCGACCCACTTTAGGGTGAGGCAAAGCATCCGTCTCACCCAAAACCTGAAATATTCTTAGGTTTGTGATTGTATATAAGGAAATACAGTACTTTGTGGACGTGAAATACAAGTGTCTCGTCCCAAAAAATTCCTGACGTGAAATACAAGTGTGTCTCGTCCCAAAAAATTCCTGGACCTGCAACTGGTTGCAACCATTTGCACTCATCCCTTGTCTCCTGTTTCTAAATATTCTCCTTGTTTAACTTGCATAAATACTGGAAGTCATGCTCGACTAAATATTCTCCTTGTTTAACTTGCATAAATACTGGAAGTCATGCTCCACTAAATATTCTCCTTGTTTAACGTGCAACCAATTGCACCCATCCAGAGGGATCGATAATTAATTGAGTGGATTTTCTTACTAAATCCAAATATTATTTACTCAACCGAGGTGGGAGTATCTAACATGATCGACTCGGTCTTACCTACCAACTGACAATCGGTTGTCCGGCACCAGCACAAGGAGCCTGACCGGCCGATGCGAATGAGTCATATATAACAATTTATATGTTACTAACTGGTCCCAGTTTATATTTTTTTCCATTATGCTGAACAATACTAAGTTACTTTCTAAATTTCAGATTATCACGGAGCATCAGAGGATTCTAAAAGATCTAAATGCTATCATGCCTGTAGCTTTTGTTTCCTTCGATTCAAGGTGGGCTGCAGCAGTATGTTCTCTAACACAACAAATCAAGAACCCAATACTTTGGCTAACAGATTGGAAACCCGAACCACGCGATGTATATTGGCAGAACTTAGCCATACCATTTGTTTCTCTTAGCATTCGAAGGCTTATTATGTTGTCATCTCTATTTGCATTGGTGTTCTTTTACATGATACCTGTTGCTTTTGTGCAATCACTGGCAAATTTGGATGGTTTGGAGAAAGCTGCCCTCTTTCTTAGGCCCGTCATCGAATTGTAAGTATATATCATGATTATTGTTAAATTTTTTTCTTATCTTCATTTGTTAGTTCCTCAAATTTTTATACGAATGCCTTTCCCATTGATTTACTTACGTATATTTAGTGTATCTTGGTTAACGAAGGGATGTTCATGGAGAGAGGATCCCTCACTTTCCCGTGGAGACCTGCCCCGAATAGGGTGGATTCGGGGAGTGAAATCGAAGGATGGAGACAAGGAGAGGGAGAAAATCCCCAATGAGAATCGAGGTGGGGACAGGAATAGCAAGTTCTAACCTCGTGAACCTGACACCAATCTCTCCTCCCATTAGTTCTAGAAAGTTTAGGTCCCTCAGAGCCATAATTTGCTTCGATTTACGTAGTTTAGTTCAGAGTTCCGTAGAGTTCTGGTTCTCGACTAGATTTTTCCATAAAATTAGTTTACGATGAGTAAGATCCGTCTTTTCTCTGATGTGTCGCCACAGGAGACATGTCAGAAGTGAGCAAGATCTGATCTTCCCCCAACAAGTCTCCATGGGAGATGCAAGGCAGGAAAGGAGGCCTTCTTGGTCTCCGTCACGAAAATAGAGACTTTGATCTCTGCCCCCGTCCCATAAACATTCCTTTACCGTAGATGTTCAAGGTTACTATTTCAACAAGCACATTTGCCTAAAACAGAGGGTTACATCTCTTCCTTTTTTTGACAAAAGGATGCATCTAATGTTGATTGACATCATAAGTTTAACAGAAGATAAACATTATGAAGCAACAATAAGACAGAAAAACACTTATTTTGAGTTTTGATGACAATCACATAAAGATGGTTGTAGTAGAAAATGAGGATGTCGAAGTGGTTGTGGGAGTTAACAAGGAGAGATGGATGGTTATTAATTGCATAATGCCGGTTGAAGTGTTGCTGTGTGCAAAGCATGATGACGTTTTAATTAATAATTGGAAGCTTTATCACATTTCCTAAGTTAGCTTAAGTTGCTCTTATATATATTGACAGGAAAGCTGTCAAATCATTCATCCAGGGAAATCTTCCAGGACTCGTACTAAATCTTTTCTTACTTATTCTCCCCACTATATTGATGACAATGTCTAAAGTGGAAGGACACATCTCATTGTCAAAGCTAGAAAGACAAGCATCGGCAAGTACTATTATTTCATGTTGGTTAAATCTCCTCATTTTCTACTACAACCATCTTTATGGACATTAGAAGATGTAAACAGTGAGACAAGTCAGAAAATATTATGAATATCTGGAGCAAGCAACATCTATTTGAAAATAAGTGTATCACCTATGTCAAAGATAGAAATAGTGGAGAAGAAAGTGTTTGATTTCTTATGGAGAGTATCACTAGAATATGATAATGTAAAAAACAATATATTAGGCAGAGAGCAACTATCATCCATGAGTATTGTATATTCATTATTAATCACAGAACAAGACATGAGAAATCTTGAAAATTCTATTCGGAGGCCAATCACAAAATAACATTTGTTAACAGGTAAGCTCCATAAAGTGGAAGAGGTAGGGGATATCCTGCCACAGGAAGAAGAGAAAGAGGTGGCTTCCAAGGAGACTAAAAGGACAAGCTAAAATGCACTCATTGTAGAAAGAATAGGCATATAATAGAAAAATATTAGGACCTCATCGGTAAACCTCTTTAATTTAAAAACAAAGCTTGTATTGTAGATGTTTTAGAAAAGAAGACTAAAGAAAGAAAAAATTCATCACTTGCATTTGTTATGAAAAGGTTAGAAGGGAGCCAACTCAATAATACCACAAACATATCTATGTAATATCAAGCATAAGTTGTTGCTGCAATGTCAAAGGAAAAGACCTTCAACTATAAATTTGGTAACATATGTTCTTCTGTGCTTCGTGTTTGAATAATTGAGTTAGGAGGTTGAGATCATATGATAAGAAGTAGTCATAGTATATATGAATATAAAAAACTATATAATGAATAGGTTAATGTTCCAGTAAATTTATTATCTATTACTTCTTTAGTGAGAAACTTAAGATACTTAGTGACCTTCATGTTCTTTGGTTGTGTGTTTCACGACCTTAAGATGGGAGAAACGTTTTGAGATGGTAGTCTTAAGATAGGGTTATGTATTCTTGAGAAAACGTTTTATCTTATACAAGTACTTGGTGTTATGGCCGATAGAAGACTTGAAGATCTATCTTTGTGGCATAATAGATTAGGGCATTTATCTTTATCTAAGTTGATGATATATGTAGTAATTTGGGAACAATTAATCTTAATGTTATGTTTGTCAATGTGTTGAAATGTTAAAAACTCTTTTCATAAAAGTGACTCAAGAGCAATAAAACCATTTGAAATAGTTCATTTTGATGTATGAGATACATGTTCTACTTTGGCTATTAATGATCACCGCTACTTTGTCATTTTTATTGATGATTATTCAAGATTTACAATGATTTATTTAATGAAGTCAAAGAATGAGGTAGAATATTTATTTCCTTCATTTCATAAGATAGTTGAGGTGAGAGAACAATAATTCTACCAATGGAAGAGATTACCCGTGGTCGATATACAAGAGGAAGAGTATGACCTGAATCTGCCCATTGCACTACGGAAAGGTAAGAGAGCATGTACATATCCGATTAGTAAGTGTTGGAAAATGCGAGAGCACCCGAATATCACAAAATAATAACACACAGTGACAAAGAATATGGGAGATTGAAGGAGGGGGTGGACCTCCAATGGAGGCCCCCCCCCTCTCTCTCTCTCTCTCTTTCTTATTCACAATCTCTTAACCCTAATACAACCTACCAATCCTTATATAAGGAGCTATAAAATAGAAAATGACCAAAATACTCTTAGTATAGAAAATTACCAAAATGCCCTTAGTATTTCTGGCAATTACAATAATACCTAAAAACATCAAAAAATTTAAAACAAACACTAAGAACACTAACTATACGTATTCTTCAACAGTAAGTATATTTATCTTGAGAATATATCTTCTAGTTATAAATCCTTTGCTACAAATGTGGATTCTATTTATATTTCATTGAATTTTGAGGATGTCAATAAATATGTTGAGTAGTAGCTAGTTATGAAACAAGAACTTGATGCCTTGAAAAGAAATGAAACATGGGATATAATAGACTTATCACCAAGAAGGAAGACAATGGATTGTAAATGGGTTTACATATTAAAGTAAAAGCATATGGAAGCATCAATAGGTACAAAATGAGATTGGTACCAAAGGGCTATAGCCATATCTATGGCTTGGACTACAATGAGATCAGTAGCGAAATTTACTACCGTCCTGATGATTATTAGTATGATAGTTAACAAAAATTGAAAACTCTGATAGTTAGATGTTAAAAATGTATTCTTGTAGGAAAACCTAACAGATGAGATATATATTGAGTTACCTTTAGGCCTGAGAAATAAACATGGAAGATCGAAGGTACGTAATTTGAAGAAAGCCTTATATGGATTAAAACAATCCCCTAGGGCTTAGTTTCAAAGATTCAATGAAGGGGTTATAAGCCTTGGTTATTACGAGAGTGTAAATGATCATTCATTGTTTTTAAAGCATGGTAAAAGAATCTCTATCCTCGTAATTATAGGTGATGATGTCGAGGAGATTGGAGAGCTAAAAAAATGATTTCATAAGTTATTTGACTTAAAAGATTTAGGAAGACTTCATTATTTTTTGGGTATTGAAAATTTCTATTCAGTCAAAGGTATATTCCTAACTCAGAGAAAATATACCTTGGATTTGTTGAAGGACATTGGAACAACCGATTCTAAGCCATGTGATGTACCAATGGAAGTGAACAAAAAATTATCTCAGAACATGGATGAAAATATAAAGATGAGAGATACCAGACACCGATGGGAAAACTAATTTATCTAACTATCACTAGACCTAATATTACCTTTGGAATGAGTATTGTGAGCACCCTCAAGATGTCATATGGAAGGTGTCTATAAAATCCTCAGATACCTAAAGAAAACTCGGGTTATGGAGTGATGTATACTAAATATGGACACCTAGAATTAGAGGTACACACATATGCAGATTGAGCAGGTTCACTTGAAGACCGAAAATCTAATATATGATAACTAATCTTTTTTTGAGGCAATATTGTATCTTGAAAAAATAAAAAACAATCAGTTGTTGCTAGATTAAGTGCAAAACGAAATATAAATTAGTAACCCATGGTTTTTGTAAAGGATTATCTCTTCATACACTTATTAAAGATTTAGGACAAGAGATACAATTACATATCTATAGATATTGTGATAGTAAGGCTACCATACAAATTGCATTGAATCTTGTTTATAATGAGAGAACAAAGTATATAGAAGTGGATTGTCATTTTATTCAAGAGAAGTTAATGAACAAATAATTTCAGTTAATTCATATGAGATCAAGTGATCAAATGACAAATATGTTAACTAAAGCAATACCCAAAAGAATATTGTGGATAAGTGAGGTGTATGTAGTGGTTTTAACCCAACTTGAGGGGGAGCGTTAAGAGAATCGACCGGATGCAATCAAAGTTTATAATTGTCTATGACCAACGGTTTATGCTTTTTTTTGTTTTTAAAGGTTCTTGTATTTTTAATTCACTAATGACATATTTGTAATATGCTTTGTGCTGAATGTATTTTAATCTCATGGCCTCAACCCTTGTGAGGATAGGATTAATAAAAGAGAGAGGAGTTGCCGATACCTGCAAAGAGGCTTATTGACAACCTATGACTCTACTCTTTAATGCTACACGTGACTAAGTGTGGTGTGAAATTAATAATTTCATCCAATTATAAAGTAAGTGACCACATACTTTTCCTTTTTTCATTCTATTTATTTTCTCATCATATCTCTTTTCACATTCGTTTCTATCAACGATTTCTGTCTGCGAGATTCTTCTCTTTGTACCATGCAAAGCTCCAGTGGTCGATCCAGAGCCAGTTGGAACTTAGTCACTTGGGTTCATTCTTTCTCCTTCCAATTGACATTCTTGTGGACCAGATGATGTTGGCACATTAGGTTGGACTCGACGGGGCTGCCAAAAAAACTGAGTTGCTTATCTAGGCTTACGCTGAGCTCATTTCGTCTTGAATCAGGAACGTAACAAGATAGGTAGGCTCGGCTAGTCTAGGTCAGTAAAATGGGCCGCGAATGTCAGGCCCGTCTCGATCCTGCTTGCATAGTTGAGTATATACAATTAGAGATGAATGCAACCTTCTTGGTATCCTGCTTATCCTAAATATCATCTCTCATGAAATCGAATAAGATTTATGCTTGAAAAATGAGATTTATGCTCGTTCATGAAAATATCTATTGAAAGAAATCAGCTGGATGGTAGTCAACGTCCACGTAATTTATTTATTTGTTTGTCGACAAAAAGACACTCCACCTATCAAATATAAACAATTCCAGAAACATAACTAATGCACGGGAAGCATGCTAGAGAGACATCCCATGCTTCTATTTAGTTGATTGCTTCTTCCAATTGTGAGATGCTGCTGATAAAGATCTGGAAGCCCTGGCACATATCAGGCAGAAGGCAATATTCATTCTTTGCATGGTAAGTTGACATCAAGCCTGTAAGGACCATCAGAAACAAGAAATTAGGAAAAGAAAAAAGAGAACATCAGAAAGCCACGGGAATCCCAATTATAATCGCATTAATGTAAGTTATGTTGACAATTTCTTGTTTCCTTTCATGTTATTATGAATACGTTGAAACCAACACCAGATCAAGAGATCCTCATGTAACAAGCACCGTCAAAATTGCAAGGAAACCTACCATATCCAGCAGTTTGCACGTCGATTCCTTCATCCTGAGAAATAAAGAGAAAAATATGATGGTTGACTTATGGCAAGGTATTGTACTATTATCGTATTTGAAAATAATGACTGGAACGAACCTGTAGTTCTCGAATTAAAGGTAAACTCCCCGTGATTGAGTATGGTTTTACATATCCAACAACTTCTTCTGTTGCTTTACACAAGACATGGAAGCCAAGAGAATCAAGTTTACACGCAACTGTGGTCATCACGGCCACATCAAATGAAATATCAAGTCTGAAAAGATAGAGGAGTCAAGGTCATGGAATGGTGCAAACGGATCATCGAGCTTTGAGGGAATAAGCAAATCTCTCTCTCTCTCTCTCTCTCTCTCTCTCTCTCTCTCTCTCTCTCTCTCTACATATATATACTAACTAGGATGAAGCATGATGACAATAACCCAGTTTTGTGGAAAATTCGAAGACAGACCTTCCTCTTAAGTTTTGGTCACGAACAATGTACTTTGAGACAGGTCCCCTTGTATCCAGCTTATCTATATTGTTGTTTGTCACCCACATATTCCTCTAATTTCTTCATGACATCTACAGTGCTGAAAAGAGCAGAAAGAATCCAAAATTTAACTAGACCAAATCCAAAATAGGCACAACTATTAAGGATGTCTAAATGAAGCTAAATATTTGCTATCGGACTGGAAGCTTTCAAGTGCAAAACCGGTTGTGGCATACTTGCCTATAGAAGGGAGTCAACCTGCAAATAGAAGAAAAAAATATTAGAATGATTACCGCAAGCTACAAACGAAGTTACGATCTTCAACTGGATAATAGATTACTAACAAGAGTTACAACATTGAAAATGTTCAAGTTGAGAAAGAAGAACCTGCTGCAGGGCTCATGACGCACATGAAATGCCAAAATCAACAACAAAGAACAGTAAATTCTCAACGTATAAGAACAAGAATGAACCAAGCATATCAAATCACTACAGCAGAGTAACATGACACAAGAATGATCATTGGATTCACGTGACAATCCTGATAACGTCATTGGTGAGTGAGCAGAATGAAAACAAAACTCTGATGAGGAAGACATGCAACACAATCAATAACGACATATACTTCATGTATGAAATAGTTTTCAAGCTTAATTCACAAGTTGAAAAAATTATAAAAGATGAGCGCTTTGTTAATTTCTCAAGTATATGCTACCTAGCTTTTTCAGGTTAACTGACCACTTGAGAATATAAAAATGGCGCATGCTTCATTCTTCAAGTATTCATAGTGAGAACAAAAATCAGGTCTGCTAGTGCTAAATAAAAGTGAAAATGAACTAACCTGACATCTCCTGAAATTGTGCACTATACTGGAATTTGATTCACGCCACCTCCAGGGTCTAGAAAAACCTCAATGCCTTGGTTCATTGATATGCACAAGAAAGGGGAGCAAAATATGAAAAAGGCGTAACTAACATGCACCACGTTGGGGGAAACATGGTATAAGAAAAGTTCCGAATTCCAAAGCACAAGTCACTTTGTTTCCCTCTCCTTCCCTCTCTCTCCATATACTTTTGTTTCCCAAACGTTGAGGTTTGCACAAGCAGAGTTTCTAGATATTCATCAAACATTTCCAACCATGATGCGGTTTTCCAAATTTGGGAACCTTTAAATGCGCTTTGTTTCTTAAGAGAACCAACAGAAATTTCATACTCAGGAAAACAAAGATCAACTTCTGCATTGCAGAAAGATATGCGACTTCACATGGATATTCATTGCAAGAAAGGGTAGGAAGTTTTCCATCATCTCCAGGATGAAATAGTCATGCCATGAGGATAAGAACATTACAACTCCATGGTGTTGGCTTCATAGTTGATGGTGTGGCAAACCCATAAACCTTTTCCATTTGATGTGGAGGAAAATCCCTGTAAAACCGTAACTGGATTTCCTTGAATGCCTCCATGGCAGGCTCCAGAGAATTGACAGTCTGCAGACATATAATTGAAATGTTTAAATTCTTCTTTTTCTTGCAAATTTTACACACTTTCATTTCTTTTTATGAGAAAATTGTACATCACACATTGCACTGCAGTTTAACCGCAATAAAACGCAGTTGCATGTACTGTCATGAATCTTGAAGATGTTCTAGGAAATTGCTGAAAGTCATGAGCGAGCCTGTTGGTTTTCAGATGTTAATCGTACTATAAGAAAACACAAAATATCCCAACACGCATAACCAGGGAATCATGTGTAGCTTCTGGAGCCCCAACTGAGGTTACTGGGTTTTCAAATGCTGGAGAGTTACCCAGTTAAAAAGAAAAGTCGACACTCTGCGCCATTTCACTTTGACATTTAGATGCACAAGGAACAAAAACAGAGAAAGAAGGAACCTTCTGTGGAAGGCCACTATGAAACAGTTTCCCAGTTGCTCGGAGTTTCCACACAATCATTCCACCTATACCAAATTACCAATACAAGACTGTTTGTCTGCTGTGTCGATCCAAAATCTGGTAGGAAACAACAGAAAGCATTCAAAAGACTGTATAATACACTGGAGGGAGTGCTTCATTCTTGACAAGTCACCTTTCTATCATGATACTGCTGACTACACCAGAACATGGCTTGAATCTTTTCCACATAAATCATACAACAACAACAACAACAACTAAGCCTTTTCCCATACTAGATGGGGTCGGCTACATGGATTCTTTGTTTCCACAGATCCCTATCGTGTGCCATGTTAGCAGTTAACTCCGCCCATATAAGGGATCGTCCTTGCATTGCCGGACCCAAGCCCGGATAAAGGAAGAGGGTTGTGTTAGGCTTCCGACAGCCTGCGTAAAACTTCGTCGGATTTTTACAACATGGATTTCCACATAAATCATATGTATCAAAATTCATAACACACCCACACTGTGAAAGTATAACACAACCTTTTCAGAAAAACGGACAATAAATTTAGTCATCATTATGTTTCGTGATATCAGGAAATCATAGTAAAACTAAAACATGCCGACGTGTCATAATGCCATCAAGTTTCTAAGGGAGAACCATCTCATGCCACAAACATTGAAATTTACCAGAAGATGGCTTTTCAATAGAGGCTTATGCTACTAAAAATTTCATTATTCTTCAGTTCAGCAGACATCAGCGACGTGGTTCACTGGAAAAAATTCATTTCCTGCTATCAGCGTTGCAGTCATGGAACAGCAAGGTTTCATACCAGTTTTTTTCATCTTCAAGACAGTTCCCAAGGACCTTAACATGGACTCCACCTTACGGTACACCTTTTTCTTTATGATAAAATCAAGTAATGCTGTAATGGTACCAACCAAAGCAAGAGGAAAGAACGATATGACTGAAGGATTAACAAAATTAAAGGGCACAACATGTCCACAATGTGCCACAGTCTATAACACATACACATGAAAAGCAGATTCCATGAAACTATCAATGTAAATATGATAGGTACTAAAAGCTATAAAAGAAATAATGTGCAGGCACAAGTCAAACTTGCACAAGAATTCAAATGAAAAGATCATGAATGTGATTTGCATGCAAATGTAACAAAAGATATTGTGAATAGAAAAGCTTAGAAAATAGTCCGAAGACACTTCAATGTACAGTAGCTACACATGATTTCATGGATACAAGAGAATAATCTGAACTTTCTATATCATTAGATCTGTTAAGGACACGTGTAACAGACTTACAGAGGGCTATCTTTGAGTTTATTAAGCAATCCCTCCTTTACAAGGGCATCAACTCCAACACCTAGCACTGATGAATTCTCCTCATTTGTAATAAATACAACAACCACCGTAGACTTCAACTTTGGTTTTGTGTGCCCTAATCTTTTCATTAGTTCCGTAACAAGAGGCATGTGTCCCAAGCAATCAGTTGTACCACGGCCACACAATTTATCGCCATCAATGCTCAAGGAAAAAGGATCAAACTCCTGAAGAAAAGAAAGTAAGAAGCATATCAGATCTCATTGATTTATCAAATATACAAACTAGAAACCATCCAGAAAAACAAGAAATGTCTACACAGTTCATACTTAAAAGAAATGTTTGAGATTATGTTTGTACATATTGGATATTGCTGAAACCAGGAAAGACCACGGAAATTGAAAGGAAAATCATAAATAATTTTCATAGTTGTGCAAGAGTTCTTCTCCTTTTACTTGAGAGTAAATAGCTTGTCACCAGTTGGTTATGACTTTCTAGTTTCTATTTTCTAGTCACAGGTTGTGATCAAAGATTAAGCCTGATAGAGTTCTCCAGATGAACTACACATCGTTTGGAAATTCCAATAGACCAGGAAAAAATCACATGTCCCATTGACAACAGTGCGAAGGGAGTTATGAAACAGCATCTAGCTTATCAAATTGCGAATGAATTGAAACATAAAAAAAGAGCTACAATACTAGTATCGACAAGACAAGAATAAATACAGTGTCATTTCTATCCTCAAGTAATTGAAACCCCTCTGACAACAGGAGAAGTCCATTCTTCGAGTTATAACTTTCAACTTTGTACTTCCCTTTAAGAGAACAAGTTCCCACCGTGTTCTCAGGATCAAACATCTTTAACAGATATACCCCGTATTGAACTTGCCAGAGAGATCTTCCAGTTTTCAGCTCCTAACTTCGTACATCCTTTAAGAGAAAGAGTTTGCACCTTGCTCTCAGTATCAAACATCCTCCACAAAAAACCTCGTATGATCTTCAGAGAGAGAGAGAGATGAATCCGACAATAGCAACTGATACACAAAAGAAAATAATCGCAAAGCTGAAGGGGAAACAAAGGAAGAAGAGAACAATTCTCGGAAACACACACAAACAAAAAGAACGCATAATCTATCCCAAGAAAGTGCATTAGATCCTTCCCCTCATACCCTTTCTACCAACCGCTCAAAATCACACCATCAACATGCTTAATAGGAGAAAAAACAAAACCACCATTGAACCAACAACGAGAACTCGACAAAGAACAATCACAATCCAATCAAACACATAAAAAAGAAAACTCCAATCATCATCATCATTATTATTTCCCAAGGAAGGAAGAACAATGTGGTAGAAAAAGTGAAACAGACGAACCCATTCTTCAGGATTGGCTGGGACTACATACGTATGGCAACCAACAAAAGACAGGATCTTCCCCAGAACCGAGCCGGGATACTCAACGATGAGGTTTCCTCTCCCTTCAACGAAGCTAACGTGGTTCAGAAGAAGGGGTCCGCCTTTGTCCTTGCTGTACGGCGCGAGGGCGTCGATGACGTGCCGGACCACCCTCTCCTCCTCCGGCACCAGTTCCGGAGGGTTGTTCTGAAAGTACCTGGACTCTCCGATGACCTTCGCGAGGAGCGACACGAAAGACTCGCAGTCGAGAGTCCCCAATTCTTCCTTCAGTGACGACGACCCCATTTTCGACTTTCCCCGTAAAAACAACGACAACGAACAACGTCAACCAGAGGAATAAACTCGGAAAAAATCGAACTGAATGCAAGAACCGGTCGAACTCGATCTCCAGAGAACCAGAGACCTCTCTCTCTTTTCAAATGGAGGCGACCAAGTGATCATTATGAGTCAACGGGTCGGGCTGGCCTCTGATCCAGTAGATTCAGGCCCGAGTTTAAAGTGGATTACCTGGATATGGGCCCTACAAGGTTTACGGTTTACCATGATACCAGCACACGAACAGCCAGCCACCACTCTCCTGGTTCGCAATTTGGATCTGGTCCGGACAAGATCACCTTCGGGTCAGCAAACAATGAAAATCACAAAGAACCCTATAAAACAAATATGCATTTTTTTCATTATTAATTTGCCTATATTTAGAGTTAGAGTTTGGATCGGTCGCTTTGGAATAAAGCTGATGTAGGGAATCTGCACATTTACCAATTGGGTGGCACCCAACCCGAAGAGAAAGAAATCCAAGTTCAAGATTGGCTATTTAATGAACCCCACCCTCTCTTGCTTCCAGTGCGGAACTAATGGAGCAATGGATGCCGTTCATCTTGAGACTGTTCAAATTTAGCTATGATCTCAACCGTTCATTTCATGTGCCTCAGATGGCGTTGATTTCAAGCAAAACTCGTTCAGTTGTACGGCACATTTTTTTCTTCTTGTTTGGGGAAATTCTCTTCATACTTCCATTTCTTTAATAAGAATGTTGGTTAACTAGGCTGATCATTATGTCCCATTAATTTGTGTTGCTTTTGAGCTTCTATGCTTTTTCTCATATTTGGTAATGCTGATGGTTTCATAAGTTTAAGCGCATTTAATCTATTTGACTGCATTCGCATAATTATTCTTCACAATAATACGCGTAACTTCATTAAAAGGGGCCCTGAATTCATACCTTTTCTATGAAAAGTCTGAAAATGCCATGTATCGGTGTTTGACTCTAATCCATTCCATCCAAGACAATATATATATAATTTCATCTTTTCATACATAAAAAAAATAGAAAGAGGTAGAGGTAGAGTAGAAATGGCATCTCTTATGCCAGTGATACCATCTTCTCCTGACATTTGAATCAAACAAAGGTAACTGAATGGGATTGGGATGTGGATGAACTATAATGAAATAGACTTCTGTGAGGTTCCCTCTAGAAAATGGGGTATGAAATGGAGCCACTAAGAAGAAGTTATGGGAGTTACGAAAGAAGCGTCGCACTTATAAATGAGAACGGAGTTAAACTATGTGAGATTTACAGTATATATATATATACACGCGTGTACGCATAGGTATGTTTGTTTAGCCTAGCTATCATATTGTCTTGTTAGTTAAACTAATTCATATAAATAACGACACAAGTTTCTGTAAAATAAAGAAATGGGGACTACAGTTGCAAATGTCTTCGCACTTGCCAAGTGATGGCATTGTCTGGTCTGAATGCAGTAGATCAGGAGTTCGATTGCCTGCAGATTGTTTCTAGTAATAACCCGTAAGGCGTACTAGTGCCTAGCGAGATAAATTTTACCTTTGAAGAGAAGATAGCAATAAGAGAAGAATCCCCATTTCATGATAAAATTGTGCAGCAAATCTTTGTCTCAAAGGCAGTCATTTTCACTTGAATTGGTTTGCCATTCGGAAGTAATTGCCACCGTTCTCGTCTCTCTCTCTCTCTCTCTCTGGCACACACACACAGACACACACATATTGTGAAAACTGCAAACCGGCAGTGTTAATGGTGATAACCTTGGCATGGAAGTTAGTCTGCTACGTACACTAATTAATAACATACCATACAAAGCATTTTCGAATTGTCGACTTCAAGAATCTGCGTTGTAGATCTTCGTCTGCCACACACTGCGCGCGGAGATTGACATGCATGTATGGAGAGGCCAACATCCACACGTGACTCTTCTACTCACATCTCTTCACTATCCATTTCGCAAGGATCTTACTACTACATTTCAACACACACATAATACGACCATATTTCACAAATACAACAACAATGAAGACTTTTCCCGCGCAATCTTATCTCATATCAATAGTTATCTTTTTCTTTCTTCATGACCCAAATTATTATCCACATGTTTTGTTCTTTAGGTTATCATCTTCATTAGAAGTTGACTGTTCCATTGATTGTTGTGAAAACTTATGTGGAAGTCAACCTACATCAATAGCTCCCCAACGTTGCACAATTAGAACTATTATTTTCTTTTGTTTGTGATGAAAGGTCGCAGACTAACACAAGCATGCGTCCTCCTGAAATTGAACTCCCCACCTGTAGGCATCCGAGGACCCTATTGGTGAGCTAATGCTCTGAGTGCACAATTAGTATTGTTAAAAATAATAACAATAATTATTATTGTTATTATTATTATTATAATATCTGATCCCGTCTTGTCGTCCAATGTCAGGAACTGGAATGCAAAATTAGCACCATATTGTCCTCGGAGCTTCCACTTTTGTCTCTTATTTCCCTAAAAAACTCTTTCTTCTGAATAAAACCTTACCCTGTCTCTCTCGCTCTTCGCGTGTTTTCTTCATTAGCTAGCTATATTCTTTGTGCTTGTTTGGTGCAACAATGGCTGCAGACCTCGGCCTGAACCCTGCAGAACAGCCCGACCGCAGTTCAGGCACTGGTCAGTGGGTGTGGAAACCATGCATGTCCTGTGACGATGCTGATGACTCATGGGAGGTGCGTGCCTTTGCTGAGGACACCAGTAACATCCTCGGTGCGACTTGGCCTCCTCGCTCCTACACCTGCACGTTCTGCCGGCGAGAATTCCGGTCAGCTCAGGCTCTTGGCGGCCACATGAACATCCATCGCCGCGACCGTGCCCGCCTACGCCATCTCCCTCCCGCCTTTGTCCCCACTTTCTGCAGCAGCGCGCCCAACTCTTCTCCGTCCGCTGCTGCCTCACACCTTTTCTCTCAGCGGGACTTCCCTGCTCATGCAACCGCTGCAGACGCCGGCCTTTGCATGCTTTTCACCTTTCCTGGCTGTAGTGGGCCGACGGACTTTAGGCAGGGGATGGCTGGGTGCATCGACTCTCTGGCAACGCTTCTTCCTGTTTCTAACTGCACATTCGGAAATAATGCACCTAATTCGCGGGCGCAGTTATCTGATCCATCTCTCTCTTCTGCTAACAATGGAATCGGATACGTGGATAATTTCTCGACGAAGGCCGGGAGCACGGCACAGATCGAAGACGTCGACCTTGAGCTCCGTCTTTGACAAAAACTTTGTCAGTTCCGCGAATGAATAATTAATTGAAAAGAGAATTCTTGATGGTTTGGCATGGATAAGAATTCGAACGTGCTGTCAGATGCCGGGGGAAATTATCCCAGGTTGGTGCAACAAATCTCTCTTTTCATTGGAATTTCATACTGTCTTTCGTTCCGTTTAAGTTTCACATTGTTGGTCATTAATTAGAAATGTGAGTTGTGAAAACATGGGCGGCTCACCGCGAGTTTGTGTCCCAAGCAGAGTAAACAGAATCTGACATTCAGTGCAAAGTCACGGCGATTATCATTTCTTGCATGGTGCTCTCTCTGGAGATTGAAATCAGTTGACCAACATGACCCCCTTTTTAATGGATATATATATATATATATATATATATATATATATATATATAGAGAGAGAGAGAGAGAGAGAGAGAGAGAGAGAGAAAGTCTATGTGCCAATGAGTGGCTCTACTTAAGAGTCTAGCGTGCAGGAAAACAGCTAATGAACGAAAATGGCAGCGATTTCAGATCCGGGCCAGCTGCCCTATCATCTTTTGGCAGCACTGAGACTGCCCCTGTAGGCTGCGTGAGCCTAGTTAACTAGCGCATGGAAGGGCTTCCACAGCATTATACACAGGTCTGAACCGTCCCTGAGAGTATATCTGTTGGCTTAAATATGTAGTGTAAGTTTAATTACGGATGAATATTGTGTCATTGCAGTGTGTTCAGCAAGACGAACACAACCAAGCGATCACAAATGCAATTAAAGACTCTTGAAAACACTAGACCGTTGAAGAAATGCTCTCATTACATATATTAAATTACTTATGTAAAACACATAATCTCCAAATCATGGAAATCAGGCTCTTAGTGTTGCATGACTGACAAAATCCATAAATATAGGGTTCGAGTTTGCTCAGCCGTTGCCTTAAAAGTTTCTTTTTTACTGCATTGAAAAGCATGGAGCAGCCCCATGTATCATTATGGCAAACAGAATCCATAAAAAATTGTCTTAGAGGTCGGATTTGCTTAGCTGATCAAATGGAGTT
Organism: Brasenia schreberi; assembly: GCA_036023115.1. Lineage (NCBI taxonomy): Eukaryota > Viridiplantae > Streptophyta > Magnoliopsida > Nymphaeales > Cabombaceae > Brasenia > Brasenia schreberi. Next base: position 6,828,233 of record JAYKKT010000087.1, read on the forward strand.
CAGACTGTGGATTAGTGTTTCTTTTGAAGGGAGACAAACTAATTTTTTTAACAGTACTTCTGTCCTTCCATGTCCTCTACTTAATTGCTTAATCATTCCATATTCCTTTCCTCTTCAAATAAAGATTTTGATTCAGAAGCCATTTCACAAATAAACTTCGTTAAAAGCTTTACAACAGTTGTTTGGATGTGTTTGAGTTACGAGAAGAAGCATCATAATCCTTTATAAGCCTATATGTAAATAGAATCTCATTCCACAATTTAGTAGAAGCAACTCCCCCCCCCTTTCTTGTGGATGCACACGCCATGCAAAACAATAAAGCCTTTCGTCCTTCTAAGTTCAAAGGCATTATGAGGAGATGAAATCATGCAAAGAGGGGGAAAAGTCTTATCTCACACACAAAACACTGCTTACGAAAGCAGCCTGCAGCAACAGATTGAGAGACATTGCCTCCACCTTCCAACCTAACTCAAATTATGTCACCTCCTAGTCATTAGACGGTTCATCTCTCATTAGCAATAAGATGCTCACCCTTTAACAAACTTTTGTGAAAAGAATGGTGAAGAGGTCTGAATTTAAAATGAATGTATACCAATTTCTCTCTATATATATTTATTTATTTAGGTATGGTAAGTGAGGTCGCAATCGATGCATGGTGAGGCGTGTACAGAGGCTACGAGTGGGGATTGTCCTTCTGGTTCGAACGGTTTCCTCTTTTGAGAAAAGGAAACGAGAGAAGACAGGCATACAAAGAAATCTTCTTTTGCAGACAGTCCCCTCATCATCTTTACCCTTGACAGTACCGAGCTAAATAATCTGGACCCTTTTTCTCTTTTTGCCCTAGGGGAAACGTAGCAATATTATGGTCTCAACAATCAACAATATGTCGAAGTAGCAAAACATGAGAAGTCGGTTTTCTAGCTTTTACTTTTTCCTCATGCAGTAATCTACTGAAAGCTGGGGTTGCAGAAGCTAGCTGCACACCACACGGTAGTACCACAACTCCAGTGCTTAACCAAGATCACATCTCTCTCTCTCTCTCTCTCTCTCTCTCTCTCTCTCTCTCTCTCTCTCGTAATCTACTGGATTCACAAAAGACACTGTCGTTGGGTTTTAATATCTGTCAGATATATCTGAAAAATAGAATTCAGATCTGAATTAGAACCAGATTAGCAAGATGATAAGGTTTCAGTTGGCAAATCCAATCAGCCATGTTATGTATGGATATTGGTTATGCTCGACGCATTGAATCGCTACCAGAAAGCCTTGTCAAAATTTCCAACCGCTTATCGGATCATATTGCTAAGATCTTCAAAGGATCGACCTATTCAAAACTATATATGGTTGGCAGTTGGCGCTGGTAAATGAATCAAAGTGCTCAAAGATTTGCTATGTTCAGCTCATTCACGTTCGGTTTGTAACGTTAACCGAGCTGAACACGAACAGTGTGTTTTTAGCTCACTTGGCTCATGAATCTCGTCACAAAAGAACAGGTGCTTGTCCTGTCATCGACTCGTAGGCTCGTGCAGACCTTCTCTGTACTGCTTGGCAAAGAATTAAGACAATTAGCAAACCTGGATAATCCCTCACTATTCTGTCGTAAACAGTTTAACGGTGACCGAACAGCAAAGAAATTTAATTCTTAGCTACAACAACTAAGCCTTTTCCCATACTCCACGGGGTCGGCTAAATCGATTCTTTGTTTCCACACATCCCTATCCTGTGCCAGTTAGCAGTTAACTCACAATAACCTCGATCATTCTTTATTGTTTCTTTTGGAACACTTTGGTCGTCTCGTACCTCTTTTAACACTTTCTAAATTTAGTTTTTCATATTTTCTTAAATGTTCTTTTTTTTATTTTTTATTTTTTATGTCCAAACCATCTTAAACAATATTCTCTCATTTTATCATCTAGTGGTGTCACTCCTAATTTGTTTCTAATAACCTCATTATGTATACACTTTTTCTTGTATGACCGCTCATCTATCTCAACATATTCATTTCTATCACGGATATCTTTTGTACATGTTCATGATTAACCGGCCAACCTCAATAAATATCATGTGAAGGTCTTTCTTTTTTGCTCTAAAATATTCCATAAGATGTCTCAAAAGGTGAATCGCTTCAACAATAGATCCGCCAGACATTAATCTAAATTGGTTCTGTGTTGTACTTGATACTTGTCTTAACTTACGTTTAATAATTCTTTCTCACAATTTCATAGTATGGCTCATTAACTTGATACCTCGATAATTCGTACAATTCTGAATGTTTCCCTTGTTCTTATATATGGGTATAAGTGTACTCACTCACCGTTCCTCGAATATCGTTTGGTTTCTCCATATTTCATTAAATAATCTTGTGAGCCAAATGATTCATATTTCTCCTAGTATTTTTCAAACTTCTATAAGAATGTTGTCTGGTCTTACCGATTTACCACCCTTCATATGTTTAAGAGCCTCTTTGACTTCATGCTTTTGACTACGTCGATAGAAATTGTGGTTTATATATTTTTGTAATTTGACTAACTCTTCTAAGCCAATAATAACATCTTTATTTTCATTAAAAAGCTTATAAAATTAGTTTTTTCATCTATTTCTTATATCATCATTTGCCACTAGAATTTTTTTGATCCTCGTCTTTGATACATCTCACAGAATTAAGATCTTTAGTTTTCTTATCTCTAGCCCTACCTATCCTAAAAATATCTCTTTCACTCTCTTTTGGGTTGAGTTTTTTATATAAATCCTTCCAAATTTTAACTTTTGCTTCACTCATGGCCTTTTTCGCTTCCTACTTTGTTTTCTTATATGTCTCTAAAATTTCACTAGTTTTCCTAGCATAATGTAATTTATAACATGCTCTCTTTGCCTTGATTTTATTTTGTACTACTTCACTCCACCACGAAGCTTCTTTTTGTGCCGGTATACCTCCCTTAAATACAACCATATTGTTTCACATGGACTTTTTGTTTAATTATATCTTCTTTCTTGCTTTTGAGGTTCCACCATTTAGTCTGAATAACTCGATCCACTCTTTTCTTCTTTGTCTATTTTTTATTTGTAAATCCATAACTAAAAGTCGATGTTAGGTGATTAAGCCTTCTCCTGGAATTATCTTACAATCGTTACAACACGCTCTATTTTTTTTCTACAAATAAAGTAATCAATTTATGTTTGAGATGAGCCACTCTTATAAGTAATTAAATGTTCATCTCGTTTTTTGAAGATTGTATTAACTATAAAGAGATCAAAAGCCATAGCAAAATTTAAAATCTCCCTACCTTCCTCATTTATATCCTCAAAACCAAAGTTTTCATGAATACCTTGATATCCTAATGCCTTTTTACCGACATGACCATTTAAATCTCGTCCTAAACAAATCATCAACCTTTATGAAATCTTTTGAATCACCTTATCTAACTCTTTCTAAAAAGTTGTTTTTATAATATCTTTTAATCCTACTTGAGATGCATATGCACAAAATATATTCAAAACCTCTGCTCTTAACAAAATATATCTTTTAATCCTATTCTGTCACCATATCATTGTATGTATACTACACTATCCTTTAAATCTTTATTTATGATAATACCAATTCCGTTTGAAGCACTTTCTTTACCCGAGTACCATAATTTAAAACTTGTATTCTTTATCTTCTTTGTTTTTTTTCCAACCCATTTTGTCTCTATGAATCTTTTTTCGAATCATAGTATCTACCACCTCCATTAACTTAGTGGATAATGTTATGATATTCCAAGAACCAATACGAAATTTATTATTAAGACTAGCTACTTTACATGTTCAAAATACGGAGACCCTCTCTGAAAATTATTCATTTCATTCGGGTAGCAATGTAGCAGGACTAACTTATTTACCCACACCCGTCCATGATGTGGGAACCCCTAGTACAATTGATTCACTACATTCGAGCAAAAATGTAATGACCCTTACTTACTTATCACTACATTCTGACTTTGCAACGCGTCGTTAGGCAAGAACTCCCCAAAGCAATGCTCATAATTTTTGTAATCCATATTATAAAAAGTCGATGAAGTTTTATGCTGGTTGTCAGAAGCCTAACACAACCCTCCTCTTTTATTCGAGCTTGGGACCTACAATACAAGGGTGATGCCTTACATGGGCGAAGTTAAATTTAATTCTTAGCTCATTCCAACAAATCCTTCAATAGTATCTATAGTTAAACGTTAGCTGATCCATCGCTATGTTTATGTAGCTTGTCCATAGCAAATCCTTAATTTATACACTTTAACCACAATTAACCTGTATAAGCAACTCAATAACAATTTAATAATCAATATAAAACACTACAAACTCGATTGTGAATACAATTTCATTGATTGAAAAAATATAATTACAATGAATATGTAGTACTTGAATCCATTTTAAATATAATTTCATAATGACTTTCTTCTTCCCAGACTGTTTTTCTCCATTTTTCTTGGCCTCTCTATTCATCCCGTTTGCCAATGTCTCGCTGTTTAAGGAATCGGAATCATTAACATTATTAAATCAATAGATCTTGATAGATTGTCACGAACCCACAGAGGATTGGCCTTGACCTGCAAAACCGAAGGGTATGAAGTTAAAATGAAGAATTCAATATAAAAACTTGTCAACAAATAGGCTATCAGAAAACGAAAGAAGATGAAAGTTGAGCATGTACATGGCTAGGGCATGCTCGGAATCATGAGTCTCTGGTTGATTTTGAGGCCAAAAAACTGAGATTGCAGATTCGTGTGGGTTGCAGCCACCAATAACTTTTGTTCTTCATAAATGATAGGCTTCTGTTGACTAGAGTCCTCTGCATTTCGTCAAGAGACAGACCATCCAAATGTGACCCAACACAAGGGAAACAGTGAATTTTGTTATCCAAAAAGACTTCTACATCTCTTTACTAGTTGCGATGTCTGGATATCGTTTAGCAGTAATCAAAATACATAGGATCTTTGTAAACGAAATAAATACATAGGATCTAATTGAATTTGCAATTTTCAGCTAGTCTCTGAAAAATTGCATCCTTGCAAATACAAAACCCAAGATAATTGAACATATAATTAATGCATTGATCTACCATAGAAAATACAGAAAATGGGCCTTTTATATCTAAAACAGAATCTGACATCACACTTCCAACTATAACAATATATCTAAAATCTGATTGGAAAGGCCAGTAGAACCAAGTTGGCAACAATTCTCATAATCTTGCTTTTGTCTCTTAAAATATCAGTAAAGCAACAGTAGTATCATGAAAAGAATATATGAAGAGAAATAATCATGAAAAGCAATACGTATATGTTCAAGGAAGGCACCTTGGATGGATAGGTTAACTTGTGATTGTGAATATAAACAATCAGGTGAATTACACAGCAGTTTACAGGAAAGCCCCTCGAGTTACTTTAGATGGTAAGATAGCTCAATGACTTTTGAAACTGTACTAGAAGTCATAAAATTCTATCAAACAAAAAAAGAATAGCCATTACTATGTAAATCACATGCCGGAGGCATGTGAGACAACTTCATGTGTAACCTCTCACAAGGGACGGAGATGCATAAGAAAGGAAGAGGGAGGCGGTTCAGCTGTGTCTCATGTTTCCAAATGATACCCAAAGGCTTATAAGTTAAACCTACTAAATTTGGAATGAGATAAGAACCTCTATGAGGAAACCAGAATTCCACTTCCTATTCATTGTAACAAAGGCACTGTAGAGGCATGAACTATATTAACAAATCTAGAAAATCCATTTCCTCCCATTTCAGCGAGACCCCCCTTAAGCATGCCCCTAAGCATTACCATGAGGAACAGCTACTTAGAGCAACATTATGTTTCACTAATTAGAAGCAGGAAATTATTCAAAACTCTACCTTGAATGGTACTAAAAAGGTATTGACATCATGAAGCTGATATGAAGTTTAAAAATGCCAAATACAACACATATTCCAACTATAATCTCATGGTACTTGTGTAGAGGACCACATGCCTAGGCAAAGACTGAAGCAAGACGTACTCAATTTACCTCTACATGTTCAGTAAGTGTTCCATGGACCTATATGGGGAACGGAAGACATAATTAGGGTAGTAATTATGAATTCTGTGAGTGCTCTGCCAGTGGATACAAAATTGCTGGCTCTGGGTATGGTATTGGGAAAGGTTAAGTTTAGGGCAGGTCCATGATGGTAAGGATAGGAAGGTGGGCTATTTGGGATTTCTAGACAGTAATTCGGTAGGTAACTGTAAGGATTATAGCAGGACTTGAGAAAGTAATAAGTGAACCGACCTGAGGGGTATGCGACTGAAATAAGTTGGCAATATCGAGGTGGACAGCAGCAAGAAAGATATGAAGAGAAGTCACACACGTTCCCAAATATGAATAGGCAATGGACAGATAGAAGCATGGCAAGTACAAATATGCTGCCACAGGAAAGTAAATACTTGACAGGAACTGCACATAACATAGACTAGAAGTTAAGCAGGCCAGAGACTAACACAGGATAGTGATGATGAAGAACACGAAAACGATCAGGCCAAGCACAAAGCACAGGATAAACATCTAACATAAAACACAGAACCAATGTCTGAACATGACCTATATATATATATATATATATATATATATATATATATATATATATATATATATATATATATATATATAATGGGAAAAGAAAACTCCAATGCAGCGTGGATTTATCTATCAAATTCTATATTGCATATCAAACTGCACAGAAACAGAAGCACACAGTGCATCAACCCGAAAATAATGACTGGGCTAAGCTACAAACATAAGATTGAGCGCATGATCTCTATGTTGCTGAGGTGGACCCTAAATAAAACTCAACAGGGACACAGCGTAAGTTCAGCATAGAACTTGAACAAGACCAACCAGAAAACCTTGCAAAAGAAGCTAAGGGACAACACATACCTATAGATGTGAACTTTATGCAGGACAGGCATGAATTAACGCAGAAAAGAACTGGCATGAACTCCTATATGAAATTAAACAGAAGATGGAAGAAGAAATAGTTAGCACACATACAAGGGACGAAAATGTGATCTAAAGAAGATACATGTATCACAAAGAACATTGAAACAAAACATAGTGCTGAACATGTAGAGGCACCAAAACAACCAAATCAAATAACATGCAAATCAAGTCAAGATATTATATAACCACTGGAGCTTTGCAATATTATTGAAACAGTAATGAAGCTGCAACAAAACCTGCAACGGGATAATACAGGCATAATTTCATCATGAACTACCACGTGCAATATAATGAACATGATGCCTTCAAGACTAGGAATGGGTTGGGTAAAACTGAAAAGGGAGCTTGACACAAGCACAACTTGCTAACGTACTATGCATACAGAACAGTTGATGAGAAGGAAGCTTCATACCAATCATAGGAAGTTCAAAAAGAGATCAATACTAATCTTCCTTCTTTTCCTGAATGAAGGGAAAACCACAATTCTAACTAGAATATGGTTCTTGTGCAAATGCGAATAGATTCTTGAAGGCACCTGATGATCTCACCTTCCAACTTGATTCCCTGGTACAAAATCCACTACATGCAGCCCAGCAATAGGCATCAGCAGACTTCTATCTTCGTAGGGGTCACAAGGGCACCCTCGTTTCGGGCCTCCACCACTTCTAAGGACCACACTTCCTTCACCTTCATCTTTATCTTGCACAGGTGAAAGTGCATCCAAATCCTGTTCCTGTTCATCACCAATCACAATTAGGAAAAAGATAATTGTAAAGCAAAAAAATAGGAGTAAAAATCACTTGGAAATTTCAATACACCATTTTGGCTATGGTATCATACACCCAGATTCTATAGAAATCCAACATTTTATAAAAATCTCATAATCTTTTATACGCAGCAGCATCCATATGACAGATTGGTTATACCACAGATGCATCCCCTGAAGCACAGATTGACAATAATGCATCGCAACAAAAATGGATGAGCCCATTTGAATAGTAAAAACAGTTCTTGTTGAATGTGAAATCCTAACAGAATCACATCAACAATAACAACAACAACAACTAAGCCTTTTCCCATACTAGACGGGGTCGGCTACATGGATTCTTTGTTTCCACAGATCTCTATCGTGTGCCATGTTAGCAGTTAACTCCCAATAAGCTAGATCATTCTTTATTGTTTCTTTCCAACACTTTTGTGGTCATCCTCTACCTCTTTTAATACTTTCCAAATTTAGTTTTTCTAACCTTCTTACAGGTTCTTCTTTCGATCTTCTTTCTATATGTCCAAACCATCTTAAACGATGTTCTCTCATTTTATCCCCTATTGGTGCCACTCCTAATTTGTTTCTAATAACCTCATTATGTATACGGTCTTTTCTTGTATGACCACTCATCCATCTCAACATCTTCATTTCTGTCAGAGACATCTTTTGTACATGTTGATGATTAACTGCCCAACACTCAGAACCATAAAACATGGCAGGCCTAACTGCTGCTCTATAATATTTACCTTTTAATTTTAATGGTATCTTCTTATCACAAAGAATACCTGATGCTCCTCTCCATTTTAACCAACCAGCAACATCTCCATCAACTCTTCCATCACTTTGAAAAATTGACCCTAGGTATTTAAAACTTTCCTTTTGGGGAATGCAATGTGTGCCAATTTTAATTTCTATGTCCTCTTAAGTAGCCAAATGATCAAACTTACATTCCATATATTCTGTCTTTGTTCTACTAAGTCGGAGGCCTTTGTTTTCTAATGTTTCTCTCCATAGTTCCAATTTTCTATTAACTTTTTCCTTAGACTCCTCCACTAATTCAATGTCATCTGCAAATAACATACACCAAGGTACTTCATCTTGAATATGTTTTGTTAACTCATCCATCACCATTATAAATAAGTATGGACTTAAAGTTGATCCTTGATGTAACCCAATATTAACTTCAAAGAAGTCTGTCGTTCCTTCATGAGTCCTCACACATGTTTTTGCACCATCATACAATGTTCATCTCATTTTTTGAAGATTGTATTGACTATAAAGAGATCAAATGACATAGCAAAATTTAAAATCTCCCTACCTTCCTCGTTTATATCCCCATAACCAAAGTTTCCATGAATCCCTTGATATCCTAATGCCTCTTTACCGACATGTCCATTTAAATCTCCTCCTAAACAAATCATCTCCCTTTGTGGAATCTTTTGAAACACCTTATCTAACTCTTCCCAAAAAACTGTCTTTATACTATCTTCTAGTCCTACTTGGGGTGCGTAAGCACAAACTATATTCAAAACCTCTACTCCTAACACTAATTTCAATGTCATGATTCGGTCACCATATCGTTGTATGTCTACTACACTCTCCTTTAAATCTTTATTTATGATAATACCAACTCCGTTTCGGGCCTTTTCTTTACCTGAGTACCATAATTTAAAACCTGTATCCTCTATCTCCTTTGCTTTTTCTCCAACCCATTTTGTCTCTTGTAAACTTAGAATATGAATCTTTCTCTTAATCATAGTATCTACCACCTCCATTAGCTTACCCGATAATGTTCCAATATTCCAAGAACCAATACGAATCTTATTATCTAGGACTAGCTTCCTTACCCCCCGCATCCGTCCATAATCAAAATGCGGAGACCCTCTCTGAAAATTTTTCACTACATTCGGGCGGCAATGTAGCGGGACTAACTTCTTTACCCACACCCGTCCATGATGTGGGAACCCTCTCTGCAATTGATTCACTACATTCGGGCGAAAATGTAGTGGCCCTTGCTTACTTCTTACTGCATTCGGGCTCTGCAGCACGTCGCTAGTCAGGGACGCCCCAAAGCAATGCTCATAATTTTTTTAATCCATGTTGTAGAAATCCGACGAAGTTTTACGCTGGCTGTCGGAAGCCTAACACAACCCTCCTCCTTTATCCGGGCTTGGGACCGGCAATGCAAGGGTGATCCCTTACATGGGCGGAGTTCCTAACAGAATCACATCATGCTCACGAAATATATTCATAAAAGCACAGTAGTACAAATATATCTTTCAACAAAAAAAAAGAACTTAATCAACTTTTAGAATCTAAACTATAAATTGCACACCAGTCGTAAATCCTCATGTCACGACCGGCGCTAGAATGCCTACAACCTACCAAGCCTTTCACCAAGGATGAAATGGTTCAGCGGAAACTTAAGAGTGATGATTGGGAGGGTCGATTGGAGTAAAAGCAAATAAACTTGAGAGTAAATAAGAAAGCAAAGTGACTTTATTAATGGCAATAAAGGTGTGTGACCCGCGACACGCTTATAACTTAGATGCACGACTATTAATAAGTACAAAAGAAAAGGCTGCTCTCTCGCTACAACACGGGCCTAAGACTAAGTACTAGAAGTTGGGGGCCTCGTTACATAACCATGATGCAAAAATTGCAGTGTGAGGGTCCCCGGGTCACACTAAGAACATTTGTGGAAAATGATAATTTGTACATCCAAGTTTTGTTCATATAAGACAGCATATCATGTTTATGAAACAGACTAGCTGAAGAACGAGATGTAAATCTAATAAGGCATCTTGAAATGAAAAAGAGACATTGGCTGAAAACTTTTCAAGAGAGTATAAAGTGCATCAAACGAAACGGGGAACCGAAGCTGAGCTCATGAGTTTATCATTCCGCACTCTCTCTCAGAGAAGAACCTATAGTAGTGGCACCGCCACGTGGGCCACATGGCATACTATAAAAAGAAAAGATCGATGAAGACTAATGGGTGTGATTTGTTCAAGCATTGCCTCCATCCCTAATAGAGTGGGTTAATCGATCATAAGGTGAAGCCAAATTTGTATTTCTATGCATACACTACAGAGACGCGCTCTAGGTAAAGCGAGCGAAGCTGGAGCTAGTGTCACCACCAACAGCATTGAAAACAAGGCGAGTTTTTGCATGAGATCCAAGCAAAGGTCCACAATCTCCTTGTCAACTGAAAGATACAAATATAGCAGATCAAGGAAAAGTTAGAACATGAAAGATATTAAGAAGCGGAGAATTAGAAAGATATTCAAAGTGGTCGAAATTGTTAGGGCCGTTTCGTTGCCCATCAACAATGAAGATGACGCCAGCCCAAATTACACCCAAAAGAAAAGAGAATGACAAATCAAAGAGATCCTAATGCAAGAAAGGGGAGCAGAGATTTATGGACAAATAGAAGAGAACGACAAGCTGAAAGAAAATGAGAAACCAAATAAGTGAGCGAAGTTTGCAGATTGATGAAAGAGGAATACCTATACAAATAAGATGGGCTTCGTTACAATCCGACAATTTGTTTCCCTTCATCTCTATCTCTCGAAAAGCGACCGAAACGGAATCCCTATAAAAAAATCCCAAAGTAGATGAGTTGTAGATGAATCTCCTCGACGCAGAGAGAGAGAGATCAGAGATTGAGACAGAAACCAGAGGGCGCGAAAAATTGGACGCGGTGTCCCATCTTTAGTGGGGTAAAGCATTCAAAAGCGGGGAAACTTCCCCCGCTAATAGCGGTTGATTTAGTTTGGTAACCCATCGCTAATCAGCTACGGATTAGTCGCAGTTCCGTAGCTAATCCTCGCAAACTCCCACTATTCCTGTAGTGCACATTCAATAAACACTAGATTATTTACAGGTGATGAACATCTTTATCTGAAATTACAAAAAAACAGAACCTAGAGTTCAAACTGGGCTAAAAAAACACGTCCAAACGGGCACAGACGAGTTCAAACAGCTGATTATATAAGAACTCTCTTATGAAATAACGAACAGAAAAAAAACTGTTCGATAAAATAAGAACACGAGCCAGCTGATAAAGGAAACAAGCTGAACGAGAGCAGCCCATATTCGGATTCGTTTACCAGTCAATTGGCAGGTCAAAATTAATATGATTTTTTGTCAGTAGCTCCATAGCTCTTAGATGTTCGTTCTAATGTTCTTTTTTTTTGACAGTTGCCTCAAATCACTTACTTCACTATCACTTTTTGACTCTCCATAACTTCTATGCACAAGATTTTCTCCTACGGATTTTCCTCAAAGAAAAAAAATTATATATCTTGATCAGTTTAGAATCCATAGACGTGGCTGTTGAAAGGCTAACATATTTTTTTAATTTAAACTTGAGACTGATCATTACAAGAGTGATCTTATATAAATTGGGAGTGGTACCAATTGATCATAAAACAAGGAGTAAGGATAAGAAAATGATCAAAAGAAGTTTCGTTAAAAAAGTTTGAAAAATTAAATGGTAAAAATGTTTTAAAAAAACTAAAAATATTGAAAAAATAATAAAAAGTATTAAGTTAACCGTTAGCATACTAATCAATACAAAGGAGATCTTTTATAAATTAGAAGTTGTACCAATCCATCATAAAATGAGGAAGGATAAACAAAAATGATTAAAGGAAGTTTCGGTAAAAAAATTTAAAAAACTAAATGATAAAATTGTTAAAAGAAAAAAATGAAAAATATTAGAAAATTAATAAAAATTATTAAGTTAACTGTTAGCATGGTACATAATAGAGCATGGAAAAGGCTCGGTTGTTGTTGGTTATATTCGAAAACTTCATCAATTCCACGTTTATTTGGTTTAACTCATCACTAAAAACGTGTAAAGAAGACTTTATGAATTCTTACACGCTCTTTATGGTATCATATCGGAATTATTTCTTTCCCATCATACTTGGTTACTTGCATCAATTTCTCTAACAAAAGAAGTGAGACACTCGAATCCCTAAAGCTCTCTTCTGGTCGAAATCTTACCCCATTATATCATACTTGACTAGAAACTTGAAGCAACAAAGTTAAGCCAGCAAATTTCCCATTAAACCACAACCAACATTAGAAGATCTATAACTGAATGTGTTGCTGACCTTTAGTAACTAAAGCCAGACGTTTATGCACTAATTAGTTATCCTGATTTTCTTAGATCATAATCCAGTTTCTTGCACAGCGACGTCGATTCGTTTTCAATACGGAACGAGCTGGACGTCTGAAGTTTCCTGGCAGCTAAATGAAGATCGTTAGCAGATCAACTCCCCTCGAAACTCCAGCAGAATCTGCATTTGTGCAGCCATCTGATCTCACCTGCGATCAGTATGCGATCAAAATCATATAAGTGCAGTAACTGATGTTATCTTTTAAATGATTATGCTGTTGCTCTCAGTGCGTGTACCCATTTTGAAGTCAGAGAATTGTTGCTTTCCTTTTACAAGAAATGAGATAATTGTTGGAAAATTGATAATAAACCCTATTTGTGCAAACATTCAAAACTACCATTTATTATTAACACAAGTTTTTCAAACATGTTCTCTAAAGAACTGGCATCTCCAACACAACATGATCGTGATAGAGCGCAGACGATAATTTAAAACGCGATTCTTTGAGTGTTTTTGACAGTTTCAGATGTGTTATATGAGCTAGACCAATTTAGGTAATAGCTAGGAAGAAGGCTGCCTTACTCACGCATAATAAAGAAGGTACACCCGATTTTGATTTCGTGGTGCACACGCATTAGGAGGATTTTATAAAAGTTTAGCTTCATAAACATAACGTTTTATCAAGTAAAAACGGTAGGATTGGCATGGACGGATGGAGATGATCATGTATACAATACATTAATTTAATAGATCAACCCTTCTTATAAGATATAACAGGTACAAATCCAGGTTTATTCTTGAATGGAAGAGTTGGCGCCTTATTTTTCTTCTTCATAGATGAGTTCAAAAACATTGAGATCACATGCTCTTCGTTATCGATCATCTTTTTTAAAGAGCATGCACCATCTCTAACTAGGAAATCGGACAAGCATGTGACACTATTAATTATTAAAATTGAGCCTTAATTAGCTTCATATAGAATACAACAACAACCAAACATTTTCTCATACTAGATAGCTTTATCATGTGTCATGCTAACATATAACTTAATATAAAAAAGATTGTTCTTTATAGTTCTTTCAAACACTTTTGTATTTGTTATCTTCCTTTTTTAACATTTTCATAATCTAGTTTTTTATATATTCTTATGAGAGCGTCAATTAGTCATTTTTCTACATGTCCAAATCATATGAAACGATTTTCTTTCATTTTGTCTTCTATTTGTGCTACTTCCAATTGGTTTCTAATAACTATGAACATAAAATAATCACGTATATTTTACTCAAAAGGAAAGGAGCCAAAAAGAATCGTTTAGAGAAAAGACAAAGAACGTACGTGTATGTTCCTATGTAACTTAACTGAACATACAAAAGTAGATATATTTGCAGTTAAGTTTTCAAAACGACATTAAAACTTGTCAGAAAAAGCAGACCTGCCATGGAGTCAAGGCATTTGAATAATGTATTCATCATCAACAGCAAAAATGTAGATTTTTGAAATTAAAGCGGGAGGATCAAACTGTGTGGTGAAAGCCTGCGTGCGTGCGTGCATATATGCATGTGAACCAAATTTGAAAAAGGAAGGGAGAAGATTGATGGAAATGAATTGAATTATTCTTAAAGAATCTTTTAAATGGATTGATGGCTGCTGAGTGGATTCAGAGCACAAGAGGCCATGGGTTGGCAAATTGAAGTCTCGATGTATGCGTCTGTACTTTGTATACCTTATAAAGACAGTGAACGTGGTTGACCACGAGGGGCACGTGATGGCATCTCATGTGCAAGCGCCGAACTAGATCCGCTGTTACTGACGTCAAAGTCCTCTCTCTCTCTCTCTCTCTCTCTCTCTCGGAGACACTAGAAGAAAAGGGAATATATCTGACGCCCAAAAATGTAGCATATGCTTGCTTCACTGTCGATGCTATAATGCCTAGAACTTACAGTGGATGATACAGGATGGCCTTCCTCATGCAATAGACCCCCCAAAGTTGCTTTTATTGTAGTGCGAGAGAGAGAGAGATTAAATTATGTAGTAAAGTAAAGCTCGCGATCTTAGTTAGAAGAACGAGAGCTCTTCAACTACTACACACACAGAGAGAGATGGTCTCACGTTATCCGTCGTGCAACTTATTATCAGATAAGGTTGGATGACAGTTGGGTTTTCGTTAATTACTAATTCGTCATTGTGGGCACACGCTACACACAACTGTTTTCTACGGTGTGTCGTATTTGTTGGGTGTATTTTCAAAATACTAAATATTATACTACATGGCTAAAACTCATTAGTATTTCCAGCCATATTTGTAACATTAACAGCGACTTTGTTAAATAATAATTATGCTCATTAGCACATGTAGTGTAACTCTTGTCTTTTCCAGCCATGTTATGATATTAAGAGTCACTTTCTTAAGTGATAATTGTACTCATTAGTAACAGTGGTTGTAACTCTTGAGATTTTTCCAACCATATTTTGGTATAAAGACTCATTTACTTGAGTGATAATGTTAGTAGCACATGAAATGGATGTAACTCTTGAGCAGTTAGCAGGCATTAAGAGTCACCTTCTTAAAAACAATTATGTTCATTAGTAATATATCATGAGTTGCATTCTAACAATGTCTATATATAGTGGTATTGTAAAGAAGATTCATCCAACTTTTCTATCATTGTATGATTCTTTTCCTACTTAGTTTTCAAGAGAGCTTATAAGTTCAATTGTATAATTGGGTTTGCAACATCATCATCCTTTGTCGATTTGTCTATGACTCGGTCATGTTTGTGAAAGATGAACTGAGGGTCTTCGTTGCATCATGAATGTATTTATCGAGGTCCATTATATTTGGTTATTTAATACCGATGGCAACAAATAAACATAAATGTTAGTGCTTATCATGCCTCAAAAAATAGACTATCATAACCTTCTTTTCTGGGTGTTAAATTTAATCTCTTGGGTGCCAACTACTTAAGAACTGTGCCACCCATAAGAGCTAAAATTCAACAGTATTTGCACGTCAATGCAATTATGAGACATAAACTTCATAAGGATCGTGGGTGAATGTGTCGCACACACATATATCGAATTCTTACTACTTACGTAGCCTCATCTGCCTGAGTTTATGCAGTTTTAGACACTTAATGTTGTGTGCGTGTGCGTTAAAAATAATTTGAGTGTTTTGTTCAACAGTGCATAGTAGAAAACGTGTTCTATGTCACGAATTTCAATGACTGAACGGTTTTCAAATACTTTAAAAGTTAAGAGCCGATAATGCAAGAATTATGATGATTGATTAAATCTTTTCTCATTAAACCACTTAAGATTCATGTTTCCTAAACAATTTGATCATTCTGAAAGCATTTGTTAGATTACTTAGTCTAAAGCTTTTGCTTGTAATTTGGGTTAAGCACATGCTACAATATCCAGAACCGAGTATCATATCTCGACATATCGCCAATGAGCAGACGAATTAAACATGTCCCTGGCCCACTTGAAAGAAGCAAACTGCCAGTTTAAAACTTTTCCTGCAACAAAGTGTGCTTTTCTTTCTTCTTGACAAAGGGAGTGCGTTGATCACACCAACATGTCTGTTCTTCCCCCTTTTCTTGCAGAAACAGGCAAAAGCCTGTGCGAATGTCCCATTTTGATACTTCTTACTTTCAAAAGAGTACTCTCTCTTAGCAGAAAAGATTCAGTCCTCTGACATAAATTCATTCAATGTGCTAAGTTGGATGGCAGTGATCTTATATAGGATGGCTTCATAGTATCTCAAAGATAATGATCCTTTTTCACTCTCAGCTACAAATTATATGAACCATTAATGTTCTTTCATCTCTCACTCTCTCTAAAGTTTACCAGTGCACAAGTTTGGAGCGGTCATTGGATGGTCAAATCAAAATCTTGTAGTCTCCACGCTTGCTCCGACTATGTTGATCTCTTTGTTTTAAAGACCAATTGTTTTTGGTGTGCCGAAAAAGGAGAATGGTACCATTGTAGGCATGCATATAGATTACTTCTTCAATACCCAATATTAACTGGGGATAGCGCAATCCTCTACACATTGCTGTTATATTTCTCACATATTATCCTATTTGCTGGATAAACACATCATTCAGAGACCCGACCCATATGTAAGTTGTTGGTGGGCACTTTCGGCCCCAATAACAGCAACCATGAAGTGGAAGAAGGCCCTCTTCTTAGATTTCATGAGCTGCTTTTAAAAAAGATAAATATAAAAATGAAAATTATTTTGTTTTTATAAAAGATGCAAAAATCTCTTATAAATAAATAAGAAATAACTTTAAGGAAAGGCCTCGAGCATAAAATATAAGAAGAGAAGAAGCTAAGTATAAATACAATGCATATGCAGGAGAAAATATATAAAAAACTTCGTACTAGGTTTCTTCCTTATGAAATCCCTATGAGAGAAATCATACAACTATCGTCTTTTTAACTTCTCTCTTCTTCCTCCTTTTCTTTATTCATGGCTGCTGTGAAGAAGGACTTCTCTTGCAACTACTTCTAGTTTCGGTTTGGCATTCACGAGCCCACCTCATCCATTACAAAATCAAGGGTGGTATCAGAGTCTCTCAATTCTAGACTGCATTTGATCAAGGTATGCAGTTTATCCTATTTAGAACAATAGGTAGCTAGAAGATGTGTAGAAAAAGGGAGAAAGAAAAAAGAGGGTTAAAAAACTCTCATATGTATTTTTTCGATCTATATCTATTAAAGGGGACAAAAAACAGTTATGTTTTCAACATATTTCCATCAAAAATAAAGAACGAGAAATAGGGTATTCCTTGTAATAGAAGATATGCTATAAGCCACCTTTGATGAGGCAACCTGACGCACGTTATAGTTGATATCCGAAAGTCATCTACTCTTAAGCGGCCTGAGGTGAAAAACCGAGAAAGGCAATGTGCTTGAGCGAGGGTTTGGGCCATAGCTGAAAACAAAAAGAGTGTCAAAAGTGATCTTATTGTCTCTCCAGTTTCCATCTATGTGTGCTACTCGCACTGTCTCTCGTTATCTTCTTCCCCAAACATACTTTCTTCTCTTCTCTTCACGGTTAGGTGTCTCTCTAAGAACCAGAGAACAATCTCTGTTTTTTTTATTAAAACCAGGGGTGAAAACAGTTGGAGCCCCTGGTAGCAGTTTCGTGAAATAATAAGGCAAACACCGCCTCGGGCAACAAATTGAAAAGTTTGTTCTAGCCCTTCTAGATGCTTAAATAACCATCAACTGTTGGACTAAATTATCATTTAGTCTAGATATTTTCGTGTTAAAAGACCGTTGTTCCCTCGTTGTAATATGATATTACAGTCTACCATTTAACAAATTATGGATAGGTCCAGATATTTTTAATGTCAAATGTCTTTAATAACCCTTTACGTCTTAATTTATATATTTGACCTTTGGCATTTACTTGAAATTACAGTTTACTAGTACTATGAATTTACATTGTTGTCCCCATACATTTCAAAAATTATAGAGTCCATTTTAAAGATTATTTTATAGTTGTGTCCCTGATTTTTACTCAAATTTATAGTTATACCAACTGATGAAATTACTTTGATGCCCATGGATATTTAAGGAGAATCATGTTAGCCTTAACTTCAGAGGGTGTTGATTATGTACTTAGGAAACCATTTTATCCCCTATTCCAGGTGCAACATACAAAGAGAAAAAAAATATAAGATATTTTTAAAGGATAATATTATAGAGAAGATTATCATGTTAACTTATATAGATGTTAACTTGATTAGGATTTTTGAGGAATTCAATACCACTAAAGAGTTGTTTGACTCTTTAACTACCAAATATAACACTACAACTAAACTTAATATTTAACTACTCTTTCAAAAGAATATTTTTTAAAAAATGAAAGAAGGGGATAATGTAGTTGAAAATGTTAACCATATATTCATAATGACTAGAGATTTAGCTATAACAAAATAAATCATTCCTAAAACAATCCATATATTTACTATCCTAAATAGTTTTCCTCCTTCTTAGAACATAGTAATCACAATCCTTAAACTTGGGACTAATTTTATCCTTTCTGTACTCTCAATGAAACTAGTGATTTAATGAGAACATATAAACCAAAAAAAAAAAGTTATTGAAGATAATTTAGGGTCAAACTATAGAAACAACCAGAATAAGAAACATGGACAGGAATCTGCTTCTCGAATAAAGTATTTCAAATGTGGCAAAATGGGGCCCTATAAACGAAATTGTCCCAACAAAAAGAACAATCGTGGAAATATAAAGTGTCTCTACATAGATCGTCCTGTGATGTTAGTTGATCGACTCTACATTGACCTGATACATCTTAAAGAGAGAAGAGAGAGCGATGAATCTAAAGAATACAAACTTAGGGAACATCAAGTTTATATGAGAAATAATACCTTTTTAACAATTTTGGGATTGAGTCTTTTAGGATTTTTATATAAAGCACATCAATTGTACTTATTGATGTATTGATTGTATTATCTATTAGGTGCAATCTTATGTCGATCCCTACCTTAGTAAAGAAAGTGTTTAAGTTTAGGTTTATCCTTAACAAGGTTATTGTGAGAAAACATTGTACAATATCTTTTTTAGGATTATTTAATGCTTACCATGGTTTGTTGAAGTTAAATATAAATGAAAATAAAAGTTTTTCTTATGCTTATATTGATTGTGCCTATATAATTGATGTTAATGTATGGCATAAACGATTAGGGCATATAAGTTTTAAAAAATTAAGAAAATTAACAAACTTTAATTAATTTTCTATTTTTTTGAAAAACAATTTTAATAAGTTTGAAGCTGTATAAAAGAGAAAATTATCAGAAAATCATTTTTCAAATAAATAATTAGGGCAACAACCTTATTAGAAATTATTCACACCGATTCGTATAGACCCTTTAGGGTAAGATTTCATCATGAAAATGTTTATTTACTAATTTTTATCCATGATTATTCAAGATATATATATATATATATATATATATATATATATATATATCAGCACATAAATTAGAGGCATAGAAAGTTGAAAATCAATTAGGACAGACAATTAGAGTCTAAGTCTGATCGAGGTAGTGAACACACCTCTACAAAATTCTTGGAATATTGTAAAGTTTTGGTATTTCTAAACAAAATAGTATAGTAGAGAGATATAATGGTACCTTGTTGAATACGGCTAGATCAATGTTAATTGATATTTCTCTTCCCAGGGTATTTTACGAAGAAACAATAACTCCATCTATAAATATATTGAATAGAGTATCATGTAAGATTTTATTCTCTATACCATAATAGATGTGGTTTAGAAGAAAATCATACATAAGTCATCTAAAGAGGTGAGGATATATAACACATGTGAAGATCCTTAACTAGTATAGGGATAAGTTAAATAGTAGGTCCATAAGATGTATTTTTTTTGATATCCTAAAGGTTTTAAGGGATTAAGGATCATGGTTTAATGAAAAGTGACAATACTAAATTCTTAGAAGAAACTAAGAATGACATTCTTGAAAATAATGATGAATGTGTTTATGATCTAGTAGATTCATATCTATCATCATTTGAACACATGAGTTGAAATCCAAATGTCCTTGAAAGTGTGTAATTCAGTAGATGTAGATGAGTTAATTGATAACATGTTATATCAACAGGATATTAACTCAACTGAATCACAAGACTAAGAAAAACTATACAACAACAACAACTAAGCCTTTTCCCATACTAAATGGGGTCGGCTACATCGATTCTTTGTTTCCACAAATCCCCATCGTGTGCCATGTTAGCAGTTAACTCACAATAAGCTAGATCATTCTTTATTGTTTCTTTCCAACACTTTTGTGGTCATCCTCTACCTCTTTTAATACTTTCTAAATTTAGTTTTTTTAACCTTCTTAGAGGTTCTTCTTTTGATCTTCTTTGTATATGTCCAAACCATCTTAAACGATCTTCTCTCATTTTATCCTCTATTGGTGTCACTTCTAATTTGTTTTTAATAACCTCATTATGTATACGGTCTTTTCTTGTATGACCACTCATCTATCTCAACATCTTCATTTCTGTCACAGACATCTTTTGTACATGTTGATGATTAACTGCCCAACACTCAAAACCATAAAACATGACAGGCCTAATTGCTGCTCCTTTTAACTTTAATGGTATCTTCTTATCACAAAGAATACCTGATGCTCCTCTCCATTTTAACCAACCAGCATTAATTCTATGTGTAACATCTCCATCAATTCTTTCATCACTCATTGACCCTAGGTATTTAAAACTTTCCTTTTGAGGGATGCAATGTGTACCAATTTTAATTTCTATGTCCTCTGAGGTAACCAAATGATCAAACTTACATTCCATATATTCTGTCTTTGTTCTACTAAGTCGGAGGCCTTTGCTTTCTAATGTTTCTCTCCATAGTTCTGATTTTCCATTAACTTTTTCCTTAGACTCCTCCACTAATTCAATGTCATCTGCAAATAACATACACCAAGGTACTTCATCTTGAATATGTTTTATTAACTCATCCATCACCATTATAAATAAGTATGGACTTAAAGTTGATCCTTGATGTAACCCAATATTAACTTCAAAGAAGTCTATCATTCCTTCATGAGTCCTCACACATGTTTTTACACCATCATACATGTCTCTTATAAGGTTAATATATGTCAATGAGATACCTCTTTTTTCCAAAGTTCTCCAAAGAACCTCCCTCGGTACCCTATCATAAGATTTTTCTAGATCAATAAATATCATGTGAAGGTCTTTCTTTTTTGCTCTAAAATGTTCCATAAGACGTCTCAAAAGGTAAATCACTTCAATAGTAGATCTGCCTCTCATGAATCCAAATTGGTTCTCTGTTGTACTTGATACTTGTCTTAACCTATGTTCGATAATTCTTTTCCATAATTTCATAGTATGGCTCATTAACTTGATAACTCGATAATTCGCACAATTTTGAATGTCTCCCTTCTTCCCTCTTCATTCCTTGGGCATCTTTTGGTTTTTCTATATTTCATTAAATAGTCTTGTGAGCCAAGTGATTCCTATTTCTCCTAGTATTTTCCAAACTTCTATAGAAAAACTATGGATGAGAAAATTGAAAAAATCAAGTTTGAAAATTGGCATATTTGTTAAAAGGAAGAAAAGTCATAGGTTATAGATGGGTTCTCAAAAAAAAAAAATCGATAGAACGATCGATAGTTTAAGGCGATATTGGTTGCAAAGGGTTTGTCATAAAAGACACGATAGATTATGTTGAAATATATTATTCTGTTATAAAGTATGCATCCATTAGAATTATTCTAGATATTTTAGCATATTATGATTTGGATTTACTTCAACAAGATGTAAAGACCGTTTTTCTAAATGGTGATTTAGATAAAATCATTTATATGGAGCAGCTAGAAGGATATGTTATTAAAGGCTGGGAAGATAAAGTATATATGTTGAAAAAAATCCCTATATAATCTTAAATAGGCACCTCATCAATGGTATTTGACCTTTCAAATTGTTATTTTAGAACTTGGGTTTATGGCTAATGAACTTCACTACTATGTATATGTTTGGAACCGTGTGAGCCACTTTGTAATTTTATCGTTATATATATATGACATATTGTTGTCTGAGAATGACATTGCGATGATTGTCAAAATCAAGTGAGACATCCTATATCCTTGGTATAAAGACTTCTTGTGATAGAGATTCTAAACTTTTAAGTTTAATTGAAGAGATATATATTTATTATATCCTCAAGAAATTTAGAATGGGTGATTGCAAGCCTACAATTATACTCGTTGCTAAAGGAGCTAAATTGAGAGTAAGGTTGATTGTCCTGGTGAGCGAGAAAACAGCCTAATGTTTCTTATGCACAAGCTGTGGGTAGCTTGATGTATGTGATGTTGTATACAAGACCTCATATCAACTTTGTTGGTGGTCTTTTGAATAGATATCAAAATGATCCTAGTTGGCAACATTGGGTAGTTGTGAAAATGATCTTAAGATATCTTAAAAGAACAAAAGATTTAAAACTCTATTTTGAAGCTAATAAACTCTATTTTGAGTAGAATACTCAGGTGCTTACTTTGTTGGGAGCAAATATGATAATAAGTCAACCTCAGATCAAATATTTTTATTTAGAGGTGGTGTTGTTTCTTGGACTTTAAAAAAATAGGGTTGTATAGTGTTTGCATACATAAGAAGTTGAATATGTTGCTTATAGTATAGTTGCAATGAGTGTAGTTTGAATAAGTCGTTTCATACGTGATTTGAAGCTTGATATACCCAACAAGCTTGTTATCATTTATTGTGACAACAATGTAACAATTACTCTTATTAAGAGTGGAGTTGATAGCTTTATAAGCAAATATATAATGACTACATATCACTATATTCATGATATACTAAGAGGAATGAGATATTTGTATCTTATATGTCAAATGAAGACATGTTGGTTGATCTCCTTACTAAAGGCATTTTAGAAGATCTTTTCACTAAATATGTTATGCACTTGAGTTTAAGATATGCCTAACATTTTAGTGTAGAAATACACACCATTGATTGTCACTCAATCGCCTGTGCTAACACACATTCACCCAAAAAATGGTTGGTATTAGGCAAAAAGGATGTTAGTTTATTCGCCTAGGCTTTCCTTCTTGTTTCTTCCTTTTCTTTTTCCGGAAAGACAGCATCAAAGAATTTGGAGCTAGCTCTTTTACAAGGGAATCCTATCCGGCGGTGCATTTCCATGACTCCGGTTAAAACTTGCAGGGTATATTGAAAGGGACGATAATGGTTACACACACAGATCATGATCAAGAGATCGATCTTACAAACTTTTGCAGTTTTTTGCAGAACCATGTCTGTGTTCTTCTCATGCCCATGAAGAGGATGATGTGCTTTGTCTTAATCAAGAAGATGATCGTGATGATGATGTTATGCATCAGCACATACGCACCTGGAGAGAGGGAGAGAGAGATTATTATTGTAAGAAACAAGTTGGACCAATATGGTGATTAAAATAAAGAGCCCATCATCATCATTCACGTGGGCACATCCCAATCATGGTTGCACACCCCTAAGCATCTTTGATTTTCTTAACCCTCTGGCTTTTTTTAATTGTTTGCACTTGCATAATTAATCAAATGATTCCTTAGCGATTCTCTAGGCTGGCCTTATGTACTGTCGATGGGGACTTTTCATAAGATATATGGTGCCTGTTTTCATGCAAATCCCAAGTTGGACATGGAGGTAGGTTAAAAGTGTTTGTCAACAAGCTGCAGATAAGACCCAAGCCCAAAGCGAACGTTGTAATTTGAGATTGAGACTACTAAGAAGAAGTTTTCTTTTCCCTGTTTCTTTAAGAAGAATTGCGAATAGAGAATCAGTTTAATCAGTGCGCATTCATAAACTTAAGCACCTTTTAGGTTCTTACAAGGAAGCTCCTTCTATCAAACTTAGAGAGTCAGTAATTGTAAATATAATTGATCGTTGGTTAGTCACGATCATAGTTTCCGAAAATATGCTTAAATTTGTATATCATATCTATGATGGTGGAATTTAGTTTGAACTGCTTCTTTCCATAATAACAACTCGTTTCTTATAACTATATTCACACCTTTTTCAAAATTTAATATAATATGACACAAGATCAAGCTCAATAGTGCCTAAGATTATCATTTTAAATCTACTCCTTTGTTAGGACGAGGATAAGGAAGGTCATGCCATGTTTCTAACTTAATTTTATATATAGGCTTTTGGGCCTAAAAATAACTTAATCAAGTCTAATCGAGTTGTCTTTTGAAACGAAAGTTTTAAGAAATCTTTTATATTCATTTTTATACATTTTATCCAGAACAATAGGCATTCCATATCCCAATTTGTACTTGAAGCACACATGACTGTCCGACACCAAATCATTGAACAAGAACATCTAGCTATTCATTACTTTCTCGAAATAGAAACATGATTTTTACCTTCCCAAGATTTTTCTTGTGTTCTTTAAGGAGTTTAAATAGTAAGTCTTGAAAAGATTCTGGATAGAAAGCTTGAAGTGTATGTCACACACAGATACATACATATATATATATATATATATATATATATATATATATATATATATATATATATATATATATATATACATACATACATATATATATATATATAGAGAGAGAGAGAGAGAGAAAAAAACTGGATCATGGCTATCATTGCTTTTCGGTGTTATGAAGATGAAAAATATAAGATTTTTTAAAAAACGATGAAGGACAATGTTATTATGTTCTAGAAAAACAATAGTTAGAGCGTATGTGACCAGCGTTCGTAGTGGCAGAATCCAATCTCTCTCTATATATATTGCTTGTTACGTTCAATAATGCTGAAAACGCCAATGCTTTAATAGGAGGTTCATAAATTATATGTGGCAGTCAAATTCTAAACTCTCTGTATAGGACCCCAAGTTCCTTTTCCTTTTCAAGTCAAGTCATGATTCGGACTCGATGCAAGAATTAAAAGGGGATGTAAATGAATGTCATGGATTAAAATAGAAAGTTATACTTCTGCTTGATCTACTTCTGCAAGACCTAGGAAGAATAGACATTTAATATAAACACAAATCGAAACGCAAAATAATGATTACAAAGTTGAGGTGATGCATTTTTATGAAAACGAAATGTCTAGGCACCTTGCTTTTTCATTTTGTTTAGCCGAAATCTCCAAGATATCTCCATTTAGTTGAGTACGTAATAGAAAGTTACTGTTTAGTGGCTGCCATGCACAAAGTGTCATGCATGAGAAGCTGCACAGATTCAAACATAAACAACCAAAGGAGGTGGATAAGTTTCTTTGAATATATAAAAGAGTTAGAAACTACACCCAGGTTACGGTTTTGCCCGATCATAGCAAATTTCAAGTGAAAGTAAAGAAGGGTAATATTAGGTAGTGACGACCACCGTAAGGCTCGGTCGAATCTTAGGCCCGAATTAATGCATAATAAGCAATGCCTTTAAATAACTAAAGAATCATCGGAGCAATTCCTACATCAAAGACTCGAAGTTACTACAACTACATCATCACCTAAATGTACCCGAAATGGTAGAAAGATGAATCTTTGTTTTCTTCAACATGCTGGGATGTGACAAAGTAGGTTGAAGAATAAGTTCATAGAATTGGCATGTGGAACACTGAGATGTGAACTTGTAGGCTCATAAAATTTGTGGATATAATGATGAGCACAAAGATTCACAATTTTTTCAAGACATCAAGTAGGTTGGAGGATAAGCTAAGAACAAATATTTATTAAAGAAATATATCTCAAGGAGATAGAATGAAATCTTCAACAGACAAAATTAATGTATATAGTAATATCTCTCAGACTTTCATAAAAGGGAAAAAACACACACGGCCAAATTAAGATGCAATAAAATTTGCTATCCAATACTAAAAAGTTCGCATATCTCTTGTAGACTGTATTCTTTTACTTAAAATAATTGCAAAAGAACAAATACTTTCCAGGGCTGCAGGTAAACTTAAGCAGAATTTCAAAGGCTATATATGTGTTATATGTGAGTGTATATATTATATATATATATATATATATATATATATATATATATATATATATATATATATATATATATATATATATATATATATATTCTGTTCGGCCAGAAAACACTAAACAATGGGTTGACTGCAAACAAACTCCCCTAGAGAAAAGACTGATATAGATTGATAGATGTAGAGAGAGACCACAGAAAGAAATTTGACAAAATTAAAAAAGGAATCAGCTTCCTACTTATTGTGCATACTAAAATCATTTTATACGAAAACCAGAAAATAAATTAAAGACCCACTGATAAATATAGGGAAAGGAGGATCTTCCCCTCCCACAAACATACACACTAAAAGAGCTTTAAACAAGTAGACGATCATTGTACTTTTAACCTGAAGAGATCTCCGGGTCCTATTCTGCTTGAAAAGGGCCTCATCTCATACACAGACAAGACCCCCATTTGCGCAACTTGGGCTCCTTCTTTGCACACACAGATAGAGATTTGTGACGTGTGATGTGGACGTGGTGGAGATGGGTTGGTGAATAGTCTAAGAAAGGATACCATCATCCAATTTTTTTCTTTATTTTCTGCATTAACCAACTGTCAGTTCTCATTTTACTCAAAGGAGATTAGAGAGAATCAAAACAGAGAAAAAAAAGAGGAGATCACTTTTCATTTTACTCAAAGGAGAGGAGAGAAAATCACAACAGAAAAAAAGAAGGGATCAAGTTCGACCAACTCACTGAATCGTCACGGAATTTAAGGCCAATTGAAGTGTAGAGACACTATTTTTCTCCTCTTCCTTCTTCGATAGCTTTCTCTCCCTCTCTCCCTCTCTTTCTGTCTGTTCTCTTTAACACTGAGAGTTGCAGCCTGCCCGAGATGGGCTCATGTGGGGAAGGACAGACTGCCCTGGTTTTCCGGGAAGGTTAATCAATTCCCAATGAAGATGATTGTTGGCTCGTGGCCGACACCCCACCCCACCCAACCCTTTCTCTCTCACGCCATTTGGTATGAATGGGGTATATCATGGTTGGTCTCCCTACGTAGGATCCTAACCGTCCAATACATTCATCCAGAGGTCTAGATCACCCCATGCAGTGAGTTCGATGACTAAGATCATATTTTACAGAACACAAGCCATCATATCCAAAATGATATACATCTCCAACCCCTTAGCAATAATGACGTTCGAGCATCATTCTGATCATCATTTTCTTAATGATTTTGAGTTCACAATCTCTAAAGCTCGATCAAACCGCTGGAAGTGGGTTCAACAGGCCGGCACAGATTGTGTGGTACATGCAAACTTCGCTCCACACACTCATCACCAACCACTTGGACCATTTATAAATTAAAGCTAATTTCCACCTAATATATACTAACTATTGCAACATACTACGACTATATACGCATTTGAGGATCTTCACTTTGTTGGTTCTTTTCTATGGCATAGAAAATTCACACCTGCATCAAGAGACTTCCTCTCACCTTGCGATGTAAACCGGAGGCGGCCCCCGTTTATGTATATTTTCATATGATCTTGACTTATATGCTTCGGGTAGACAAAAGGAAGCCAAAATCTTACATAAAATAATCTATGATGTCACAGAAATTAAGCTAGTTTGGTCTTCTATTGGCAAGCTTTCTCTACCATTATCGCCTTTCTATTCTGTTTTAGGTGAATTAGTCAATTAATGTCATGTTAATCGATGTGTTTCCAGTCTGCAAATCGAGACTTAATTAGATTTGAAAGGTGGTTGGTGGACTTGGAGCCAACAAGGCAAAGGAGACAGCCAGCTCAAACTGGTTCTGTGGCTGCATGCAGGCACAGCAGTAATAAAATTGACTGAGGTGACTACCCCTGATTTGACTGATCTGAATTTTTTTGCATATTTGGTGTCTAACTTGATCAATGCGGTGTTAGTTGTTAAATATATCGAAATATTGTAAAATAATGGAACTTTTATTTTCTGTCCGTCGCGTTGGCCAAGATTAAACCCTAGCCATAAACTTGCTAAGGAAGCCTTTGGACGTCAAACGTCTTAAAGATTTTCTTTCAAGCCCTTATCGGCAATGTAAAACCAATTATGAAAACCAGTGACGACATACTCTCGGTCAGCCAGGGGGACATCATGGGCCCTGCTCGCCGAATCACCCACTTCCCCCCACCCCCCCACCCCTCTCTCCCTCTCCATGACCTAACCCTAAGGCACCATCTCTCTCTGTAGATGGCTTAATGATCTATTATTTTTATACGCAGCGTGTGTTTTAAACCATCTCCCTCTGGCCCTCTTCCATCCCATGTACAGTTTCTGTGCCATCTTCCTACAGTCTGCTTGGAGTACGAATCCTCGAGTTCTCCTCGGACCATTTTTTTATGCCTTCACGCACCACAGGCTAAAAAATAAGCTGAGAAGGATTCAAAAGGAAACAGAAGGAAATTCATCTCCCCCTCGATCCCTTCTTTTCTCCCATATTATATTTCTTTGTTTTTTGTTATCGCGTGTTTCGTTTTCTTTTTCCAAGGAAAGCGCAAGCAAAGAAATTTTTTTTTTCCCTCCTCCTTTGGATGTAAAAGAGAGATCCAATCCATGGCTGGACTCGATCTCGGGAAGGTGACGAGGTTCGTCTACCACCCTTCGCCGCTACACCACTGTCCTGACCTGCAACTGCAGCAGCGCCACCAAGCGGATGTCTCCGACGATGACCGCTCTAATCCGGCGACAAACAACTCCGGCCAGCTGCATCCGGACGACGAGGATCACATGGGCTCAGGTGGAGGCAGCGGAGGGCTTGAATTGGTGACTGCCGGAGGGAGCGAAGACGTTGTCGCGAGGCGGCCGAGAGGTCGGCCTCCGGGCTCAAAGAATAAGGCCAAGCCTCCGGTGATCATCACCCGAGAGAGTGCCAATACCCTCCGAGCTCACATTTTGGAAGTGGCCTCCGGCGGTGATATATATGACTGCATCACCAATTACGCCCACCGGCGGCAACGCGGCATCTGCGTCCTCAGCGGCAGCGGCATCGTCACCAACGTCACACTCCGGCAGTCGGCTGCAGCCGGCGCTATCGTCACCCTCCCCGGTCACTTCGAGATCCTTTCCCTCTCTGGGTCATTCCTGCCGCCTCCAGCACCGCCGGGTGCCACCAGCCTTACTGTGTTCCTTGCTGGCGTCCAGGGTCAGGTAGTTGGTGGAAGTGTCGTGGGTGCGCTGATTGCAGCTGGTCCGGTCATGGTCATCGGTGCGTCCTTCACCAACGTTGCGTACGAGCGGCTGCCGTTGGAAGAGGAGGAGGCGCCTCCCGTCCAAATCCAGCCACCACCCTTGAGCCAGTCGCTGGGCATGTCCGCAGCCGCCGACGGGCAGTTTGCAGACCCATCCTCCGGCTTGCCCTTCTTCAATTTGCCACTGAACATGGCCAATTGCCAGCTGCCAGTCGACTCACACGGTTGGGCCGGCAATTCCAGCCGACCACAATTCTGAAGGTTAAACCCAATACTGGAGAAGAGGAAGGAGGAATCCTTAACTCCTTTTCTTTTTCTACTTTCTTGATCTTTTTCTTCGTCTCCTTTGAGCTTGCTGTGCTTGTTATTAGAAGGAATTGGAAATGTGAGGAGTGGCTAGTTTGTTAACCAATCAACGAGAAGCGTGCGTTGGAGAAAGGTTAGCATGTAGATTTATGGTGTTTGTGTACAATAGTTTTTCTTGCTTCTTTTCCTCTCTCTCTCTCTCTCTCTCTCTCTCTCTCACACACACACACAGTAGTTCCTGTTCTTTCTTTTTATGTATCAAACGTTTGTGTTTCATAAGCAGAGGTTAATTTCTAGGCTTAGTACTTGTTCTTGGAATTGCTGTATGTTATCGTCATCCATCGTTGCAACTTTATGTTCCATACGCTGCCGTGATTGGTTCTTGGAACTTGTGGTGCAATTATAATCGCCGTCGCTGTTTAGGATTCGCAACAACCTTAAAGAAGCAAATGGTGGTTCTTGTTTGTATGTATATGTTGAACTGGTTTTCTCCCAAAACTAACGTGTTTAGTCTAGGACAATTTCATATCTAAACTTATCGGACTCTGCAGCAACTAATTCCTCTACTTAGTCAGTTTCTGAAAGATTGAAGATCTTGTTGATGGTTGGCTAAAATCATAAACAGAGAAAAAGATTGATTGCAGAGAATGCAAATCAGACTGAAGACTGAAGTTCGGTTTCTCCTTTTCTGCTGTACGTTGATGGTACATGCTATGCATTGACTCTAATTCAATTTAGTCTCCATCCTTTCTCCTAGTTTATTTATTAAGCCATAAAGAGCTAGCTAGCTTCAGTACTGTGTAATATCATTGATCACCTTCTTCTTAGCTCATTCGTCAATTTCCCGTCACTCCATATTTTATTGTGTACTCTGTGCAGATATAAGATTTATCCGTTAGGAAACTATCAAGCGGTTTTTAGAGACTTGGAGCTTTTTACCGTTAATTAAATAGGGACAACAGGAGTTTACGACATACCAAAAAAAAGAAAACTACGCCGTTAGCTATAAGGTTTATATTTCATTAACAATTGAAACTTCACAATTAGAAATTAATTATAAAAACCTCATGTCCTTAAAATATTAAAAATTTGAGGTCAAGTATAAATTTGGAAAACGATAAGATACTTTTGTAAAATTTTCCTATCTTAGATGAATGTATCGCACAAACTAGTTCATTGATCTTACAATACCTAAATTGCATTTGCAATGCAGGGTAAATCTTTGTTGATCTCAATTGAAGATGCAATACACGGATCTTCCTATTTCTTGAATGTGAAGTCTTGCATATAGTAGAGCCGTGTATCCTTCAGTTTATACCATGGTGATATTTAAAGCATTCAAATAATCGAAAACAGCAGCTTGGTTTCCCGATCTTCATGTCGGCCCCTAAAGAGGAGATGGATATTAGGTGCCAAGATCTTGAATCTCATCCTGTTATTTTCCTCAATTGATGCAAGAGATCTATATCTTATATGTGAAACATTTATTTGGATCATAATAATAAATCAATCAACTTCCAACTCAATAAAGTCACCTCAACGTGTGAGAGTTCAAATTCTCACTCAAATTGTTAAATGCACATACTTGTTTTCTGAATTCTTTTTTTCTTTCCTTTTGTTAGTGCTTTGAAATGACCTATTCATGCGCTTTATGTAGCTTTCTAGCTTCTCACCAAAGCTGAAGAATCAAAGAGATAACTACATCACAGGGACCTTCTAGGAATAGTGGGTAGGTCAATTATGATGGATTATTTTACACAACATATGCTAGATGATGACACCAAAGTTAGAATTCTTGGTCGTACTTGCAGAGCTAAGAAGTGATCATCTTCAGTGGAGAGGGAGCGGTGACCATTTAGCCTTATACAATCTCTTCTTTCTATTCTCTTCCTCCTCCTCAAATACTCTCAAGTGAAGGTGAAGGTAGAAATAATGAATAGAGTTGTTTTGTTCTCATAGAAGGTTGCGGTGAACAACGAAGGAAAAGTGTTCCTTTTAGCAGTCAAATATTTTATTTTCTGGTGTTATGCCTTTTCAAGATTAGTCGTTTTTATCGGTGTTTTGGTTTTGTTTCTCACTATGTAGTTTAGGATTTTATATTTTCACTCAATCCCCAGTGTTGTGTTCGCATTGTTCTTTAATTATATATTGTTCTACGGGGTCCCCTTTGCCTTCTTATTTCGTGAATAAAGTTTCTATTTTTGCTGAAAAAATAATCTTAAAACAAATCTCTTAGTAATTAGTTCTTGCTGTCATATAAATCGTACAACTGTCGTAAATCTCATAGTGGCTTAAAGTGACTAATATTTGTGTATCATGGAGTGAACAGTATAAACAAAATGTGTTTTATGCGCACTCGCCCAGGCGAGTTCGTGTGTCGTGAGACAGATTCTCAAATTTGTTGTCTATTTTAGGTCTGGCAGATTAGATTTGAACGATTCAAATACACACCATTATAAAGCTAGCCTGCAATAAATGATGATATGATCATAAAGCATTCTAAAGACATATATAGCTAGGTTACAATATTTTCTGAAGGTCTGATGCAATAAATGATGAAACCACGATTCAACTACAACCAATGTCTTGTAGAGAAGATGATAAGTAATAATTTCTGCATATATTAGAAAACTTTAAACTAAACGTATCATATCCATCAACGATGAAGTATTGTCCAAAGTAAGACCTACTTAAAAAAAGAAGAATATATTGTTTTATGTAAGGAATCTTAGTAGGTTAAGGGGGAACTTTGACAATATAAACGATGAGCAAGATTAGGAAGATAAAGTAAGATATAATATCGCATGTATCAATAAATAAATTAGGAATTTTATTATGGGAAACATGCAAATTAATAAAGGAACTAGAAATAATGTGTCTTTAAGTTTGTTAAAGATTCATAAGGGATCAATTACGCTATGTAAACAGGAACAGTGCACCCAGAGCGTTATCTCAATGGCAGGGCACTCTAGCGCCATTGCTACTGGTGGAGAGTTTGACTCCCGGAGGGTGTATCAGTGCATGTGTGGGTGTCAGGCATCGGCCTCCTCTTATAACCAAAAAAAAAAAGAAAAGAAAAGGAACTGTGAAGTTGAAGGTTGAGAGTTCGATACACCCAGGTAGGGTTCTCCTAACCTCATCATTGCAATCCAAAAAAGAAAACATATCTTATTTCGTAAAACTATCTATTTGAATATGGGGAAAGGTTTTCTTTATTCAAACTTTAGGTTACTTAACAAAAACAAGTTGGATGGAAAAGTAAGGAGCTCTTCCACCAATGTTCCTAAAAGGTACCTTAAATTTCTTAATATCTAGGAAGAAGTATGGCCAGACAGCTAAATTAGTGGTTCATACTTCATAAATTGAGGATAATTTCTTAGGAAACTTCTTTCATAATCAAATTTATTAATGGAAGAAACGAGGTTATTATCGATACCTGCCGTCTCAATTTGCATCTAAGTACAGTATAGTTTTTTTAATCAATATACATACATTCATTTATATTTAATGCATATCGCTTATTATCTTCTATTAAAGATATAAGTAGATCAAGAAGTCTGTTAGTAGCGACTTTCAGATTCCAAGAGAATGGTTCTGTCTCTCTTTCTCTGTGTGTGTGTCTGTCTGTCTGTCTGTGTGTATGCATGCATTCAAAGAGCTCTTTTCTGAAGTCTTAGTGTGTTCATGATAGAAGTAAGGGAAATATTTGGTGGTTCTCGGGAGAACATGAAACGTTAGCACCATGCTTCTGGAGGAAAAAAAACTCTGCAAGTTTGGATCCATTAAGTTGGATTTGGTAACCAAAACAGGATTTAATCAAAAATCGAATTCAAATAGATCTACAACCAACATTTGCATCTGCAACTGAATCGTTCAGGTGAGACCGAACTGATGACAAATATTAAAATTGATCACCTGATAGCAAATCTGGTTTAAGTCAGTTTCATATAACCGGACTAAGGGAGGCGTAAGGCTTGGTTTTGGTTTGTTTCAGTAATACATCACCCAGGATTTAGGCATGACTTTGAACAGTTAAACTATGTCAAACCTTTTACAAGACTTCTCTTGAATTGAGTTTCCATCAAAACTCATATCTTTCGCTACTTTTATATTGATTGCAGAGGCTACGATCTAGCGACAAAGAGAAGCCAGTTTAGCAAATCCTTGTCTTGCCTTCTTGTCTAATGTCATTTTAAGAGAAAGAACATCGAGGCCTCAAAATGAGCACCAAAACATGCATCCCCTTTGGAGCATGCAATGCCATTTTCTATCATGAATGACAGGATATTTTAACAAATCTTTTTTCGCTAAATTTTCTATGCCTTGTATTATAACAAGAAAATCGTTTTTTGCATTAAAAAATGGTTTTCATATTAAAATACATAACATCTGTGGTGAACAAACTTATCCTTGCACTCTAAAAGTTTGTGTAGCGTGTGAGGATCACGAGTCACACACATACGATGACGAGTCACTGTGGCATCTCTCTCCCGTACTGGACACGAATCAAAACCTATACGATAACAGGTCCTTCTGACAGCCAACTCTTTTTGTATGTGAGCGCGCGCGCGTGTGTGTGTGTGTGAGAGAGAGAGAGAGAGAGAGAGAGAGAGAGAGCCTGTCGTTGCTGATTAAGATTCGATATGTGGGGCCATGTTTGCTGACGGTGAATATGGGTCCCCACCTACATCTGTGCGGAGAGTGCATGATCAGTTCCCCATTGTTTCTGATTCACCTAACATGGATCATCAACGAACTTTACCATGTAGGATAAGCTCAAAGTGCAACTCAATCTTGACTTTCATCCTCATGCACCAATTCTCGTCCCAAATGATGATTTCATTTTTCGATTTGTTTAAAATTTGAACAGATTATTTGCTATTTTTTGAACAGCCACGTGTCATCTGGCATCTTCATACGATTTGAGTTCCTCCAACCTGCAAGGATTAAATGTTTCTTTATCTGTGCAGTTAACACTCACCCTGGAGGCGCTTATTTTCGAGGTTTTCAAGCTGTGAAGCCTTATGTTAGAAGACCACCATATCTGCAGTCATTTCCTTATGGTTATCAGCAAGGGCTTTTGTATTCTCCGTATGAGTGGGTCTTCTACTGTTGGTCCATAAGATATTTATGGAGCTCTCACTGAAATACACCGATGCTTTACTAGACCAACATATATCTCGATATACTTTTCTCATAAACTATTTTATAATCATGAATGCAGGAGGTCTCGTAATGTAACCATCTAATGAAAAATATAAATACAGGTATGTAACATATGGAGCAGAATATCCGTTCTCACATAGACACGGTTCGCCAGTATCTTACAGAGGATACCAGTACCCTAATCCAGGAAATGTCCGGATAACTTCAGCTGCATATCCCAATTATACATCTAAATCGTTCACTTTTATCTGCTTATGGATATGATTCACAACAAGGGTCCAGTATCCCCGATGAAAACTTCATCCAGATAGATTCAGAGAATGCTGGCATTGTGCAAACTGCACAGGAATCTGAAGTTTATTTCACAAGTCAAAGTCCCTATTCTATAACAGGTAAAAATCTTTCAAATCTTTCATGCTGTATCTCATTTAGTAACAACTGCACATAAGCTATTGTGAGCAACTTGCACGAAAGCTATTGTAAGCATCAACAATTAGTTGATCCCTGAAGTCTGAACTGACTGCAAATAGACATGGAAGACTTATGGGTAGTCACCTGGACATTTGTGTTATATTACTTATATTTAAAATTTGGATGATGGTGAAGTTTATCATTATTCTGGACACGTTGGTTCTTTTGAGTTGTTTTTATCTTAACATTAATCCGATTTCAAGGTCGTTGAAATTTTTCATGCTATTTCTGTTGTTTCAGCTTCTTCACAGTCAACACTTCCTGCTCATGGTGAACAACATGTGCAAGGTGCAAAGGGATCGGATGGGCAGATCGCCTAAATGGGTATAGCAGAAACAACTTGGTAAGGGTCTTGTGAGAATGCTTTCTGTGGTAGTCAAGGTCTGAAAGTAGCTGACGGCTTCGTGCATATTGACGCTGGAGTTGGATGTCATGTTTTGGTCGACACTCTAAAATCCCCTGTATAATGACTGCCTAACCTTCAAAACCCGGAAGTGCAAAGAAGTAGCTGAGTCTGTAAGAACTAAGCCAGATTCTCAGCTTCCTTTCAGCTCCGACATTATCCTAATTTGTAGGTTTTAGAATGTGCGTCGTTCTATCAAATTGATAAGTTCTGAGTAGCTTTAGTAGCTATTTCAGAATGCTTTAGATCCTTAACGTCAACTTTTGCTGTAGTCCTTTGGAAACTTACGGAAGTTCAGAATACTTGCAAACATATCCAGCAATGAAAACATGCAAATAAATGTCTTTATCTTCATGTAGAATTTCTAGGTCCTCATCAGTCGGATAACAAAGATGACTCTTATCTTGTCTGGTTAGATCCGACAGTCTAGACCTCGAGTTATCCCGAGGTAGATCAAATGTTTTCAAGCATATGTGTGTATGAAAAACTTACATAACTGAATGAGCTTTACATGAGCTGAGCCGAACTTAGACACACATTGTTTGTCTTCAGCCTGTATAGCTTTACAGACCTGCTCGTGTTCAGTTGATTTAGATCACTAACTAGACATGAATAAGTTCATCGTGAGCCAAACCGGGTTGAACCATGAGCAGCTCGGTTTATTTCCAAGCCCTACAAACATAACTCTATGGGACTCCTTGGTCTGAGAAGCAGAGCGAAGACCAATATTTTAGGAGAACGTCGTCTGGCCTCAACATGAATAAAGTCTGGGCTTGCAGGTACTCCTGCGTTGCCCTCTTTTTTTCCTTCAAACCACATAGGACCTATGTGACACAGGAACTTGTCAATTGTAATCATGTCGGGCTCTTACCATGTTTTGAACTGTAAGAAGCGTTAAGATTCAAGAATGAGACCTCAGTGCGCTACGCCCCTTTCTAATGCCATACTTGAGTCCACATCAATATTACGAAATATAACAGCATTACTATCAACGATGAACAGAAAAAATCCGTTCAGGACTTGGGACCAAAACTGAGCAAAGGGAAGCTTATAGACTAAACAAAACCATATCAAAGCCTTATCCCACATTAAAATGTCGATGTATTTTAAGTTGTCGATCATGCTCAATCTTGTGAGCATTTAACTCCCAAAATGTAGAACTAGCCTCAAGATTTCCTTCTCTATCTTGTGTCATATTAGCATTTAACACCCGTTTCCTGATACTTTTGAGGCCTTTCATGGTCTATTTCTCTTACATTCCCAATGAAACTCTATTTGGCCACTTCTCCTAGTGATCAAATCATCTTAAACATGTTTTCCTTCTTTCTTTTGCTCAGGTCATTGTATCATCCCACATCTATCTCAATATCTCTCTTTTTTTTCTTTCCTTATCTTTTCTCCATGTTGATGTATGATTACCCGACACTTGATGGCATAAAGCATTATTTATCTCGCTATTACATTTTTTTCCATCAAAAATAGAACTTCATTCAAAGAAAAAAAGACAAAGTCGGCTCCGCTAGAATAGCATACAACCAGAAAAAGAGAACTCCCAATATAAAAAATCTTAGATTACATAAAAGTAATACAAGTATATCGCTAGCTTAATCATAATCGTCATCCTTGCACTGCACCGCCACAAAATGAATAGCTCTACCACCGATATTCGACACAGGAACAACTTCCAAGAACCACAATAGAATCCTACTAGCGCACAACGAGCCCTATTACGGCCCAAAATTGCTCTATCACCCCCACCCTCACCATTTATCTTTCAACTCCGTGCATCTTTCTATCACATGATTCCAACCTTCATTAATTTCATGTGCATGTGAGATTTCTATAAGTTCTACCACCTTAAAAGAAAAATCCTATAAACCAAAACCAACTAAAATTGGTTATCTCAGCTTTAGTGCTCAAGTTAACCACAGATGCCGTTCCCATCAATTTGGTGTTTGTGAGTGCACCACCCGCACCGTCATCCAAACTCATCAGCATATCTAAAGCCTTAAAATAGGACAAGTTGAGCGCCATAGCCAGGACTCCCTAGCATGATTAGCATGCATTTGAATAATGTTCTTTTGGGCAACTTCATTCTTTGTGCCTACATAATTTTCTATACTAGCAGTTAACAGCTTATAAGTAAAATAATGGAATCCCATTCATACTTTGGAGCTTATATGCATAAACAATCCACCATTGGTATTGGTGATCATGTGAATTTTGTTTTTGGGCCCTGCTTTTCTTTTTGCATGCACACAAAGAGGTCATTGTCCCTATCTCTGGTAAAATGTCAAGTGTGTGCATGTGCGCACGCGTGAGACTCGCGAAACGCTTGTCCACATGAACTTACGAGAGAAGATTTGGAAATGCTTCCATCGCTAATTGGTCTTAATCTATAAAAGCAATCATCCTCACGACTTCATCCCCGCTCATTCGTGTTTGGTTCAACTCAACTCATGTTTAGCTTATTTTGTATGTGAAATGGAGAATAGCTTGATCTTAAGTTCGTGTTAAGTTAGTTTTCGTGTTCAAAGTCATATCAAATAGTTACTTTCATTTAAACATTGTTCGTACGTGATTTGTTTAGCTAAACTCTTGTTTGAATGGTTGTTGATTAGCACTCCATTTTCCTATAAAAATGTTGTGGTTAGGTTGAACCTTAATAAATGCACTCATGGATTCTTTCACCTCATGCAGGATCTTCGCCAGAGTTTTCGGTCATGCAACGGAGAATGGAAGGGGTGGAGGAAGATTTGCACAGCAAGAACAAAGGGAGAAGAAGAAAAGGAAGAGAATGAAGTCACGGTTACCCTCAAATGGATTATTTTTCCTATTGTATTCGCTATAATATTTATAATGAAAAACTTTACATATAAATCGGTTTTGTCTTTCCTGTCTTTCCTTTTTTGAGCTTTCTGTTACAAGCCTTTTTAATCTTATGTTTACTCTATACATGTTTATCTTTCAGGCAATGTATCCAATGAATCCGAGAAGATGGCCTCTCTTCTCATTTTCCATGGATTTACTCTTGAGAATGGCCAAATTCGACATTACATCTTCTACTTGGTCATTTGAGAAAAACATTATAACACAATGGTTTTTACGTCCCACTTTTGTGGGTTTCTCCAAGTCGTGTACAACACGTTCTTTCCTACACAACAATAATTATTGTGTAATTTAATATACTTTAAACAAATCTCAAACCCATGTTTGCAATATGCTTTGAGAAAAGAACCTCTATTATACCTTTGGTCAAGGGGTCAGCCAACATATCGTTAATTGTCATATATGATATAAATATCTCATTTCTTTTAACCATATCATGAATATAGTGGTACTTAACCATTATATGTTTGCTTTAGGAGTTATTAGCTATGTTCTTAGTCAAAGTAATTTCTGCATTGTTGTCACAATAAATGACAACCGGCTCATTCGTTATATCCAACTTTAAATCACATGTGAAGCGACGTATCCAAACGGCACTTGTTATAATTATACAATAAGCAACATACTCAGCTTCTTATGTATACAATACTACACAACCCTGTTTCTTGTAAACCCAAGAAACAACTCTACTTCCAAATAAAATTATTTGTCCATAGATTGATTTGTTGTCATCTTTACTCTCAACAAAATTAGCATATGAGTATCCTACCACTTTCAGTTCATTTGCTTAAAAATACAGTTTCAGTCTTTCATTCCTTTAAGATATTTTAGAATTATTTTCATAGCTATTCAATGCTGTCAACCAAGATTACTTTGATATCTACTTACAAGACTTTGATATAAGGTCTTGTACACAACATAACATATATTAAGCTATCAACAACTTTTGCATAAGAAATATTAGGCTTGTTATTTTCCTCACTAGGACAATCAACCTTGTTTAATTTTACTCATTTTGTAATTGGTGTAGTTGTAGGTTTGCATTTATCCATTTTAAACTTCTTGAGGATATAATCTATATATCTCTTAACTTAGGCATAAGAGTTTAGATTCTCTATCTAGAGAAATCTTTATTCCCATAATATAATTTGCCTCTCCCATATCCTTCATTTCGAACCTTGAGACAATCAACTCATTGTCATTCTCAATCAACAATATGTCACTTACATATAACGATAAAATGACAAAGTGTCTCCAACTATTCCAAACATGAGCACAATGCTCAAGTTCATTAGTCATAAACCCAAGTTCTATAATGGTATTTTGAAAAGTCAAATATCATTAACCGGATGATTGTTTAATGCCATATACTTTATCCTCTTTGCCTTTAACACTATATCCTTCTGGTTGTTGTATATATATGATTTCATTTAAATCTTTATTTAGAAAAGTAATTTTTATATCTAACTAATATAAATCCAAATCATAATATGCTTAAATTATCAGAATTATCTATATTGATGTAAATTTCACAATATGAGAATATGTCTCAATATAATCTATTTAATCATTTTGTGAAAATTCCTTTACAACCAACTTCGCCTTAAACTTTTTGATAGATCTATCGACTTTATATTTCTTTTTTAGAACCCGTTTGTAACCTATGACTTTTCTTTCTTTTGGCAAATCAATCAATTCCTAAAATTGGTTTTTCTTAATAGATTTAATTTTTTTATCCTTAACTTTTCCCAGTCTGATGATTCAGATGACTCAATAGTTTGTTGATATATTAAGTTATCAGTCAACTCATCTAAATTCACTGAATTGCATACTTTCTTTGTAAGGTAACTGTGATAATCCCTTAAGTAGGATGATGTGATCCTAATTCTTTTATATCCACTTAAAGTTTTGGTTTGTTCAAGAAGATATTTACTATCTATGGCTTCAAATGATATAGATATATAAATTAGTGATCTTATTGTAAATTGTTCATATAAATTAGTGTGAATGATATTTAATATAGTTGTAGCCCTAGTTGTATCTTTAGAAAATATTTTATTGTTATTTTCTCTTTTATACAGGTTTCACACTTGCTAAAAGTGTTTTCCTGAAATTTAGGCAGCAAATCAAAGTTGGATAATTTTCTCAACATTAAAGATACAATCAATATAAGCAGAAGAACTTTTATTTTTATTAATGTTTAGTTTGAACAATCTATGTTCAACATCAAATAGTCAAGAAAAAGTTATCCTATCATGCTTCCCACAGTTACCTTGATAGGGACAAAGCTAACTGAAACCAAATTGCACCTTATACAGACACAATTAATATATCAGTTAATACAAGTAGTGTAGAAAAAGTTATCCTATCATGCTATGTATTTAAAAGGGCCCAATACCAAGGACATCTAAGAAAATGTTATTTCCTATATATACTCGATGTTCTCTTTGTTTATATTCCTTTAGGTTTATAACTCCTTTTTTTCTCTTTCAGATATGTCTCATTGCTCCTTAATTAATCAATCAATCAGTTATTGGATGGTCAATGTAGTGGCATTTAGAAACCACACAAATTATGTTCTCCTTCTCCGATCTGTCACATTATTGGGTGTTTCCACCGTTAGCCTTCTTGTTGGAGCAATCTCTAATATAGTATCTCATTTTTCTACACTTAAGTACTTAAATCGAGAAGTGATTTCCTATGATTTCTTAAAAGGTTGATCATTTTTCTTGTTATTCTTGTCAAACTTCTTGTTTGGTTTATTTTTTCTCTGATTTGATTTAAAGTTTAACTATATCTCATCTTGAGCTAATATAAATTTATCTTTCTTGTTTTTATTCATGTGCTCTTGTTCAATTATTAGTTTTTGGGATAATTCTGAAAAGTTTGTATAGTCATTTATCTAAGGGTAATGACAACCATATTCCATGGAGGGGAAGATAATTTATGATAGTGGATATTTACATAACTTTGAGGATTATCTATTTCACTATATCTAAGTCTCTAGCCATTACCAGCATCTGGTTCATATGTTCTACTACATTATCTCCTTTTTAAATTTTGTAATAGTTGTATTTTTGTAGTAACAATTAGACATATAATTTAATTACACCAACATATTTAGTCATTATTGAGTCAAACACCTCTTTAACAATTTTGTATTACTTAAAGATCCTAATTAGGTCATCCTCCATATATATCAGCATTATAGTTCTTGCTATTGTTTCATCGTTAAGAAATGTTTTATACATTTTTTTCCTTCTTCTATTTCATTGGGAGTGGGGCGCAAAATTGTTTCTCCTAATACATAGTCTACATCTTCCAGTATAAGCACCAACAAATGTCTTTTTTACGTTTGAAAATTTAGACCATTTAGTTTCTCAGTTTTTGCCAATTTAGATACACATATTTTGGAATTTATTTTCAATTATTTGATAAAAATAACAATAAGACGGTCTAAAAGGAAAATATTTAGCATGCAATAATATAATAAATAAGCAACTAATAGCCAACCATTAAAATTCAGCTTGCAAAATATCCAATACTGAACTGAAAATAACTCCAAGTACCAAAAAACAATTTCAAACAATGCTTAGGTACCATTTTGGAATATTCTTAATCTAATTATGTTATTCCAAAACCAATTTGGGGACAAATCTATAATTTTCTCTTATTACGTGTCACTGTAATTTCTCTAAAATTTGAGGGGTGAACCAGTAATTTTGTCCATCTATCTAGTTTGGTAATTATTTAAAAATATCAATCACATAGCATTAAAATTACGCCTAGTTTCTTAGAGATTTTGAAAATTGATCGGGACAGAATAGTAATTATGTTCCTCAATCCAAAAAGATTGAGGTAGAATTATCTTTATTTTAGTGGGAGACCTATGAATATTCGCACGTTCAAAGACAACTACGTAATTCAACAAATTAGTATTTGGTAAATTTAACAAACTTCTAGAGGATAAAATTATCCTTTTGTTTGTTTAAGGATAAAATCATCTTTTTACTTTAAAATATTTAGATTTTTTTGTAATTTTATCTCATGACAGTTAGTTATTTTATTGGGTAACTGAGGGCAAAACAAACTTTTTAATCTATTGCCCGAGGTGGTTTCTCGCAATAGTCTTTGGGAAGTCAAAGTTTTGACGAAACTACCGGCAGTTTTTGGTTACTGAATAAAACCACAAGAAAGGAAGAGAGAGTGACAGTCGGAGAGATAACACCTGTTCTCGATCGTCTTTCCGATTCCTTTGCTGGATCCCCCTTTCTCTTTATTTTTTTTAGCTTCCCAACAGTATGAGGTCACCTATGCTAGTGGCCTCCAACTGTCTTCCTGGCCACCTAAAACTCGGTGGCTCCAAATGTCCGTGTGACTAACTCTTTTTCCGATAGACTCTGTTCACTTATGTGGTGGCTTCGACTGGCTCTATGTTCTTTTTCTAGCTATGTATGTTCTTTTTTTCTTTCTTTTTTTAAATCTCTTCTTTATTAACTTTGAACATAGGACAATCGGATGAATCCTGTCCTCTGTTACTTTTGTTTTCCAAACTATATTTTCTAACAAAAACGGTTTTCTTTGTTAAATTTCTTCTAACAAAAACCGTGTTTTTTTGGCGTATTTTTTCTTTTATCTTGTTTTTCAAATACTAACGACTTACCTATTTTTGCAGATTTTGGACAATCCTTGTCTTGATACCACTTATGGATTTTTCACGTTGTACAGGATCTTCGTCGGAGTCCTTAGTTGCGAAGCGAAGAGTGGACGAGATGAAAGAAGACTGACACAACA
This sequence comes from Brasenia schreberi, assembly GCA_036023115.1. Classification (NCBI taxonomy): domain Eukaryota; kingdom Viridiplantae; phylum Streptophyta; class Magnoliopsida; order Nymphaeales; family Cabombaceae; genus Brasenia; species Brasenia schreberi. The sequence continues at coordinate 6,871,955 of JAYKKT010000087.1, forward strand.
GAAATATAGGGAGAATAAGAAAGGGAAGAGAATGGAGTCACAATTACCCTGAGACAGATTACCATGGAAGATATGTTGTTTTCTTCTATGTTTTTCTATTGTATTCACTATAGTATTTATAGTAAAAAACTTTTTGTATAAACCGTCTTTGTTTTACCTGTTATGGGCTTTCCATTACAAGCCTTTTTAATCTTATCTATAACTTATAAGTTTTTATCTTTTAGGTAAGTATCCAAGGAATCCAAAAAGATGGCCTATTGTATCGTTTTTTATTAATTTACTGTCGAGAATGACCAAATATGACGGTACATGCACATCTAAGTATCAAAGTATGAACCCTATAAGGATCCTTACACCTTGATTTAGATCCAGAATGAGGTCAATGAGCTCCTCAAGTGAGTTTGATATATATATATATATATATATATATAGAGAGAGAGAGAGAGAGAGGGAGAGAGAGAGAGAGAGGGAGAGAGAGAGAGAGAGAGAGATAAATTATTAAATTATTGAGGACATTGATACCAGCACATTGAATTAAGTAATTGTTTAAATTTTCACGCTTATCTGGTTTGTTTATTTAAATTCAAACAAGAGAAGACCAAAGTAACTCAAAGATGGAATAAAATACACCTCACTGAAAGGGGGAAATGGCAATCGACTCAGTGTTGCGCCTTTGGGAAGCCATCTTGTTCCAAAAGTAAAACAAAGGAATCCTTTGTTTATATATTTCTCGGAACTTGTTTTAGAGGATATTTTTATTTGGGATGCTTGAATTTCACATAATGGAACCCTTCATATTATGTTCCGCCGATTCTGCTGGATTGTGTATTCTTGAAGCCATGGTTTTTTTTAAATGAAGATCAAATATTAAAAAAAAAGGACCACATATCTTTTCCTATATTACCTTTAACTGCCTCACCTCCCTGAAGTTTACACCAAAGAGCTTGAGGTGATGTTTTCTGCCATTTTCGTGTCGAGTCAATTACCTTTCTTTGTGATGTTTTCGTCTGATTAATGGTGGGTTACATCGCTCAAACTCAACGTTTTCTATGAACAGTTGAATCACTGGCTTTAGTATGGTAGTGATTTCGTGTTTGGGTCGTGTTCATGTGATATCATCTTGTTGTCGTGCCAAAAATAGGTTAACCCAGGAGCAGCCTTTTCGAATAAATTTGGGTGGAAACTACCACGAGCTTTTGAGGTCACGTTCATGTCAGGTTCTCATGTCGTGTCTTCTGACACCAGCAATTTCGTGTCATGTTTTTTTGTGTGTTATGGTGTTTCATGTTAATGTCGAAAACGGGTTAACATATACATGTCCCAGTTTTCTTCATGTCACTTTTGGTGGACACATTTAGTACACATCTTCTGTATCATTTCATGTTGGATTCTTGTCTCGTGTCATGTGTCAAAATATGCAATGAAGCATTAGTTGGTCATGATCAATTCAGCTTGTTTTTGTCAATTTTCTCCCTTTTGCTTGGCATGAATGCTATGTTGCCTAGGCACTGAAGTTCACAATTTTAGTTGGTGCAACTTCAAGACTTTTCTGTGTGTTAAAAGATGAACATGTTAGTATTTTATAAATAAAATATTTAAATTTCGTGGTTTTACATGTAAGATTCTTTTAATACAATCATTTTATTTATCTTAGAATATAAGAAAAAGGTTAATATGATGATTTCGTGCTGGGATCAAGTGCTCATGTATCGTCTCTCAAGTTTGCATCCATGATGATCGTACATTCACAAATTGCAATTCAAAAAAAAGATGCATATAGACATCTACCCAATTATTTTTTAGGTATTCTCATGAATTGAGATATTATATTATATCTATTAGTCTTATTTAAAGGTATTGTAAAATAGTAGCAAGACCAACAATACATTATATAACTGAGTATTTACTGATCAATCATCAAAATGTGCATGTATCCCGTCAAAAAATAAAAGTTGAGACTTATATGTGATGAAACGAGTGAGGCGACAAGATGAAGCTTCTGCGGCGAGAAGTTGAGGGAAATTAGACTATGAACACTTAAGGAAATCTACAAAATCCTCCAATGTTAGAAGAAACATTGGAATATGGTGCTGGTACTTCCAGAAAGTGTTTTCCTATTGTGCTGTTTTTAAGAAAATTTTAATATGACAAAGACAACCAGAAAGACGTAGCAGACCACTTACTGCGGTATTAGGCTCGGTTTTGAATTTGGTTATGGGTTCACACGCACACGCACGAACATATATATATATGCACATAGACTTAACTTTTTAAGATGTATTCTATATTTATTTATATTATCTGCCATTCTTTGCTTTTTCTTTTCTAATATTGAACTTCAAAAGGGAAGCCTGCAATGCTAACTTTGTGTAATAATTATCACACCCAAAAACTTAGATGAGAAGAGAGAAAAAGGGAGTGATGCATGTGAGGCCAACAGTTCCTTTCAGTTTGGTCAAACGCCATAAGGGCTAGGTCTTTAGTGTAACACCAAAAAGCTATTTTGAAACTAATAAACAAAGCCAAACCCTAACTTATTCAAAACAAAAGGGGAAGAAGAAAAGTATGATAACTGGATGTCTCTCTGCCCACTTAAAATAAAGGCGGAATTATTGATGAACAGTTGGAGGGAAAATAACCAAGTCTTGAATTCAAAAGAGAGCAAATAAAATAAGACTCAGTCAAAACCAGTGAACTGTGATCCAATAAGAGAGGAATCAATCAAGAGTGAAATACAATACAAGTTGTGATTAAGGACACAATTATGGGGATCTACTGAACTAAAAGCCTTAAGTGAGCTTTTCTTTTAGGAGTTTGGGCTCCACTAAACTCTCAAGTTTGACTAATGTGGGTACTCATTGACTCATAAGGCCAGTCCATTCCACTGTGACTAATCCAAATGATAAGAAATACATCAATTTCTTGGATTTTGTTATATAAATTAACACATCAAGGGACAAAATATGAGGACAAGTTGAAGTGTAGAACCAAGCCCAAGTCACCATGAGGGTTTTTGGATCGGGAATTATGTTTTCTTTGCGTTAACAAGAGGTGATTTGGACTCGAAAAGAAAGGCATTGCTGCAACCAGGCATGAAACACTTGAGCAGACTGAGCAACCCTGAAAGGGTCGGCTACATTGACCTGCCTTTAATTTGGCAGTCAAGGGTTCAATTCTCATGGGTGCTATCTATTCCCTCTGCACAAGCCCAGTATAAGCCCTGGGGATAAAGATCCAAACCTTTTCTGTTGTTAGGGTATGACTAAAGTCTCACCTCATGCGTCCAACCAAAACCAAACCTTCCCCCACACTGTGTCTATGGTTCTCTTTTTGTCACATTCATACAACCATTCAAAACAACAAGTTTTTAAACTTTGCTACCAAAAGAGCACCACATGGAGAATGAGCCAGCTTAGACTTTGACACTCAAGCCAAGTTAGGTCTTGAAGCAAAGGCCCACCCAGCCTTCCAGGTCTGGGTCTTCAACTCTCTCTCTCTCTCACACACACACACACACACAGACAGAACGTTCAAAACTAGGAGGGAAAGGACAAGGCTGTAACAATGGATAAAGCAAAAAAGAGATTGAATACCAAGATGGGGAAAACCAGAAAGGGAGAGAACAATAAATTAAAGCAAAAGAAGGGTTATGAAAAGGGCAATGCATAATGTGAACTTCCCAGAAGCAAAGTAGAAAAAGAAAGGCATTAATTAAAATAATATTTTTAGTATTATTAATACGTTGCATGTCGCTTCGAAAGAAAGAAAAATATATTATTATCATTATTATTGGCAGTAAGTCATGGGACAGTCCTTTAGCTTTATTATTACGTATTTGGTATAATGGTAATTTCCAACCACTAATAAAAAATTGGCCCCAAATAAATCGAAATAAAAAAGCAGAAAACCCTTCTAAACCCTAAATCCTCGCTTGTTAAACCCTAAATCCCGCGTCTTCCCTCTGGAGATTTTCCTACCAAGGTATGATTGCTCGCTGCTTCCAAAAGAAAAAAATTGTAAATGTTTTAACTCTTGGTAACCCCTTTTTTTAGCGTTGTAAAGAAATTACACGTTTTAAGGATTTCCTGCAAATTTCTGCACTGATGAGGAAGAAAAATGGTTTTGTCAAATCTTAGTCTCTTTGAGTCTTTTGGTTGCTATAATCCTTTGTTCTGAAACTGAGAAACGGGATTTGTTGTGGTTTCCTTATAGAATTCATAGAAGTGTTGCGCTCACAGCATTGAAGTGAGTTTCTAGCGTGTTTCTCGGAAATTCTTTGCCGGTTTTCTTGGTATCAAAAAGACTTACTACATTTTTATGACTTTAGAAGTTTGACGAGTGTAGTTTTCTTTTGTTTTCCTGCTACTGTTTTATATTTTTGTGGCAGTAACGCCTTGTCTTTTATTTTATGTTATTTATGCAACTATTTTTTATCTTCTTTGCAGAAGTTATTGTCTATCTCTATCATGCTTGTCTTCTTGGTAAAATATAACAAAATTTTTGTTTAAAAATGTTAATGCTTTTACTTTCAGTGTGTTTACCGTAAGTTTGAACTCGATTTTGTCTGTGATCTTTGTCCTGTCTTGTGGTGCTTCATTTTCTTGTGTTTTGGGGGGTTTCAGGTGCGATCGAGTTCCTGTTCCTGTATGGTCTATGGACATTTTCCACCTTTGTTAATAATATGGCGGGGGAGCTGAAGGTACATGCTTTAGATGGTCGCAGTTGGCATGTTGAGAAGATCGTCTTTCCAGGGTCGCATTTAGCGTGGCCTTGATATTCATGCATCACAAATCTCCTTTAGTATCATTTATTCTCCATATCTGACTTTTTCATCTGTTTCTCGTTAGGAAACAAATCAAGTAAAGATGGAAAGAGAAGGGATTAAGTGAAACCAGATCTTCGAGGAGTCGACCTCGGGCTCTACTTCTCGTTGGTTGTTGGAGGCACAATTTATTTTGTGGGTATTGTAGTTGGAAGGAGAGTTTTGTGTGCAAGCTTTCTTTGTTTGCTTAGTTGGTACAGGAGCAGCGATTTGGTCGTTTGTATATCCCAAGCAAGGATTACTCAAATATAGGAAACTGCGTTTTGAGTTCTATGAATGGAAAGTAGGGAATCGACACGGTTAGCCTCTTCTGAGTCCCCAGTCGTGATGATTAATCCTGAAACTTACAGTTCAGGCTTTCAGAAAAACTCCATCGTGACACCACCTCAAGATGGGGCAGTCCAACATGCTCATGTTCCGTTCAGTTCTGTTGTTACTTCAGTATCAAAACCATCCGAGTCTTCTGCTCCTCCTTATCATGGGGATTCTGCAGCTAACTTCATGCCACATGGTATGAACCTGAGCGAGCCACTGAAAAAGAAAAGAGGTAGGCCTAGGAAATATGGTCCTGATATGGCACTGGCTTTATGTCCACTTTCATCAGTTCCAAGCTACTCTACACCATCTTTTAAGCGGAATAGAGGGCGGCCACGGGGTTCAGGGAAAAGGCAGCAACTAGATGCATTAGGTAACGAGCTGTTTTAGTAACTTTCTTTAGATTTACCACGGTCCTTCTTCAGTCTCTTATTCTTAATGGATTTCTGGATAATAGGTTCTACAGGAATTGGTTTCACTCCTCATGTGATCACTGTCAAAGCTGGAGAGGTAATCCTAAATTCCTAATCCTTAACACTAATTATGAGTCGCGTTAGATTTTATTTTGAAATTCTGGTAGATGGTTTCATGCAAGTTGTTTTGACCAAACTCGTGGATTTCAGACAAGTGGAGGACATGTTCTGGTCCTTTTTATCTCTTCCCAGTACAAGAGCGCATCCTGTGCTTTCTTGCACAGTTATATGTGAGAACCCAATTTATGTTAAGCAAAATCAAAATCTGAAAGTGCGATAAAAATACAGAACCAGAGTAGTATTTAGTTAAATGCATGGACTTGATGAAAATATTAAGTTTAAGTGGGGAAAAAAGATGAAGTACGAAATTGACGCTTAGAACTTTAGAGTCCACTCGCTACAACATGAACTGTGGCTCCCTACTTAAGTTTGAGGCTCACTGAGCTTGATCACAAAAGTTAAAACACTGTCAATTCTGGTTAGAGATCCTATTTTTCTCTTTGTGGTTTCATAATTTCTTTATTCTTCTTCTTTAGTTGATATTGATATGAATACGCATTGCACTACCGATGTGGAACTCAGAAGTTTATGTTCTCTCTTAATTGCATACACGTTAAAATAGATATGGATTCCATGGATTGGCCATGAAATTAAATCAATATCTTATTGGAACTTTCTTATGAATGAAGAATATCATTTACTTCCACCATTACTTTTCCATTGATGGTGGGGGTCAAAATTTGATCATCACATTGAGATGAATTAAACTCTATAATCCCATCATTGTTTAACAAACGATTGCAAGCTCACTCATGAGCTTTTTGGGGAACCTGCATTTTTCACTTCAAAGCAAGCAACAGATCTGCCCGTTCAATGTTTTTGTTGACTTCAGTGCTTGAAAATTTTGATGCGTTTGGCCACGTCAATGAAGTAAATGACATTCTTGTTTTGTTATATTCTTAAAATAGACGGTTTGAGGTGTTCTTATGTTTCTCCAATAACCCAAAACTGTTGTAAAGATAATTGTTTTCTTCATCTTACACTCTTTTCATTTGGCTGTACATAACATAATTGATGCATGTCAAGTTTATTTCAACCGTATGCATGTATCCTAGCTCTAACTTAGATGGTAGATCCTGCGAACACGAAGCTTTAGCTATCAGTATTCATTCATGTGCTCCAAGAAGATGCAGTTCCGTACAACCATACTGAAACAACCAAGTTGGTGCTCATAAAGGATCAAAATAAACACTTCCCAAGTCATTACAGAATTTATAAGAGACTGATACATCAAATAATGAATGCAGTTCCCAGTTCATTCACCTAGTATAGAAAAGCCTCTGAATGAGGATAGTGTCAAAAAGAATCGAGGCATGATAAATAACCAATCTCGCATCAAAAATAAAATCAAAGGAAGATATTGAAGGTTTTCTTCAATTGTTTTAAGTTGAGGTAATGTTCAAAGGAAGATATTAGCCATTGATGAGTTAACAAAACATATTCAAGATGAAATACCTTGGTGTATGTTATTTGCATATGATATTGTGTTAGTGGATGAGTCTAAGGAAAAAGTTAATAGGAAATGCTTCCGACTTAGTAGAAGAAAGACATAATATATGTAATGTAAGTTTGATCATTTGGGGCACACATTGCATCCCTCACAGGGAAAGTTTTAAATACCTAGGGTTAATTTTTCAAAGTAATGACAAAAATTGATGGAGATGTTATGCATAAAATTAATGTTGGTTTGTTAAAATGGAGAGGGACATAAGGTATTCTGTGTGATAAGAAGATACCATTAAAGTTAAAAGGTAAATATTATAGAGCAACAATTAGACCTGCTATGTTTTATGGTTATGAGTGTTGAACAGTTAATCATTAACATGTGTGAAAGATGTCTGTGGCATAAATGAAGATGTTGAGATGGATGAGTGGTCACACACGGAAAGACCATGTACATAATGAGGTTATTAGAAACCAATTGGAAGTAGCATCAAGAGGATAAAATGAGAGAAAATCATTTAAGATGTTTGGACACATAGAAAGACGATTAAAGGACGTTCCAGTAAGAAGATATGAAAAATTAGATTGTGAAAATGTTAAAAGAAGAAGAGGATGACCACAAAAGTGTTGGAAATAAACTATAAAGAATGATCTAGTTTATATTGAGTTAACTGCGAGCATGACACATGATAGGGCTATGTGGAAACAAAGAATCCATATAGCCGACCCCATCTAGTATGGGAAAAGGCTTAGTTGTTGTAATGTTCTAGAAGGTTCAACCTTGGGCATATGATGGGCTCATCAGAAAAAAGAATGGCAAATAAGATTCTCTTTAGAATTCACCAGAAAAGGAGTTTAATAACATTTTTATTATGATAGAGGAAATACGTTGAGTGACACAACTATTCCCAAGGAAAATTGTATTTTAGAATTGTGTACACATGCATATGCATCTACACAGAAATATTGATCTGAGAGCTTAGATGGTGAAAAAGTTTTGGCATACTATTAACTAAGAGATCATCTGTAATTTGATCAATATATGTAATTTAGTATCTCCATGTCAGTTCATTGTTATGTTCTGAATGGTTTCCTTGATGTAGAGTAACCTTAGGCATTCAGTGGATTGCTGGATTTATTTTTAATAATTAATAGTTAGGTGTAGAATCCCACAATTGCACGCTAGTTATATGCTTACGTTTTCACTGTCACGTTTCTTCATGTTGTGGAAGGTTTTTGTCAGTCTTGAAAACTTTGAATGAGATTCATGTTCTATTGGTTAGGATTCATACCCATTAATCAACTCCTTGTGCGTGTTTGTGCATGCATTTCTGCTTGCCAACTAGTTTGTTTATTTCTTTGCCTTTATATGTTCATAGAAGATATTTTCCTGTTTGCAGGACGTGGCTTCCAAAATAATGTCCTTCTCTCAACAAGGTCCCCGAGCAATCTGTATAATTTCAGCAAATGGTGCTATCTCTAATGTGACTCTCCGTCAACCAGCCACATCCGGGGGGACAGTGACATATGAGGTTTGGAAATTTACAGTGCTCTACATTTACCTATTTGATAGACCAAATGGTATATAAACTCTCTTTTCATGTGTGCGCCTTATAATTCTGGAAGGGATTTACATAAAAGAGTTTAACTTATGCCTGTAAACGTGATTAATATTTTGCGGGGTTTAATTAAGCTCCTCGGACTCAAACCGAACAACTAACCATTATGCTTGCTATGCACTCTTAAGAATTTGTGTGAAATTAATATGTTATATGTTTTATACCTGCATTAAGGGTGATGTCTAACAGTATCTGTGTGTGAAATTGTTAATTCTTTTAGTAACGTGCTTGTTTTTATCCCGGATCTTATGCAGGGCCGTTTTGAGATCATCTCTCTATGTGGTTCCTTTTTACTTACTGAGACAGGGGGTACTCGTAGCCGAACTGGTGGGCTGAGTGTATCATTAGCTGGACCTGACGGTCGTGTTCTTGGTGGTGGAGTAGCTGGCCTATTAATTGCAGCCACGCCTGTCCAGGTTTCTGTTTAGCTATATATTAAAATATGTTTTAAGTTAAGTAGGATTTGTAAAGAATAGCTTTGAGACCACAATTTTCTGTTGGCACTTGGATTCAAATTGTTGAACTTGGTTCCCTATCACTTACCTGTTATTTATATAAGTATTGGATCCTCTGGTGAAAAGTGAAATGTTACGTTTGGTTCTGACTTGAAAATTTCATCAGCTGGTTGTGGGGAGTTTCATTTCTGAAGGAAAGAAGCCTCGCCCAAGACCGCCACCACACAACCATGAGCCTTCATCTTCAATACCACATACGTCAAGCTTAGGTGCAGACACAACGACAAGTCCGCAATCAAGAGGGACTATGAGCGAATCGTCCGGAGGTCCCAACAGTCCACTTAACCAAAGCATCAGCACCGGCAACAATACCGGCCAATCACTTCCAGGAATGCCTTCTTACCCTCATACCAGCTGGCCAGGTTCTCAGTCCGTGGGCGATAACCGGCATTAGAGTAGCATGTGATGGGCCACTGTACTGACTAGCTGAAGTTTCTGATTGCATTAGGATTGATTCAGGAAACTGACCTGCTACTTGCTTTAGGGACTGAGATTGGTAGGAAGATAATTATTCTTAGTCCGAACTCATTGTTGTGACTTTATTTGTTGTACCGTTTCAAGTTTATCAACTGTTTTTCCCCCCGTAAGGATACGATGACATTTCTTGTTTAGGTTCTTTTTCAATGTAATTTTATCTCCTTGATTCTCTCATTGTACCACTCAGTATTCTTGGGAGAGAACGTGCTTCTTGTCTGGCTTCCATTGGCTTTTCTCACATTCATGCCCTCCCCTTTTCCCTATTTTCTTTCTTTGATCAAACTGGGCCCAAGCCATTGAACCAGCAACCTCCTCTGACCCCAATGCATTTTGAAGCCAAGTACAATCCTTGCGGCTTTAGCCATTTCGGTAGCATAGAAATTTCTCCATTTTGGATGGTGTGTTGATGAACTAAATCCCAATTTCATTGATAGTTCATCCCTAAAATAAGAGATGAGCCTTGGACCAGGCAGAGAAAGCTTGGCCCCTATGCGTTTGGTACCCCTGGAATATGGGCTGGTCATCGTAGTTTTCACAAAACAAAGAACACATTTCCATTCAAGATACCAAAGTAAAGTCAGCTGTAGAGGGTGCAACACCAAGACCTAAGATACCGGAGTACTTTCTCACCCACGCACACTTAAAGATCGCATGACTCGTTAAAAGATACCACAAAAGCCTATGACGGACAGGACCGAATTACACAGGCAGAGTTTTACCAAGACGATAGAAATGAGAAAAGCTGGGATAATAGAAGCAGAACAAACTAGTGTCGTGAAACAGATGATAAACCTTACATGTTAAAGACAGATGGGTCATAAACATAGGCTGCTCGGTGATGCAGCATGTTATACATTATACATGCAGACTGGGCTCCCAAGAAAACTTTACAACAGCAAGAGAAAAATGAAAACCTCCAACCCAATGAATAAAATGCAGAACCTTTTATGTTCCAAAGATGAAAGATGTGATGATGCAAGAACCTAGGTATCTCTCGATGGATGTGTGGAATGATAGCAAATCCCTCTTCAATGTTCCATTTGATGTCAGCGACCAGTAGTGACAAACCACCCATGAATCTGAACAGAGACAGATTAGCATCTAATTTCATATGACCCAGCTTTGGTGATGTAGCGGACCCATTCAACGGTATTGTATCCGCTTTTCTCCCACACCTGCAAAAAGTGAAAAGATTGAAGTTGCTAGAATTCCCCATTTATTTGGTGTTTTGTGTGTGTATGAGAGAGAGAGAGTTTTACCTTGAGAAACCGCACCCTCAAACCTGATGCTGTGAACATTGGAACCTGTCAAAAGAAAGAATTTGTAAATTCCAACATAACAGTGATAAACCTGACAATTCATGCCAACGTAATACAGCACAACAAGACCATGCCTCTCACACCAGGTGGGGCAAGCTGTCTTAGTCACGATCAAGGTTGTAAAAATTGGAGATCCTACCTAAGATTGCATGAAGGATAGAGGATCGTGAAACAATATAGTTCATCAGAATCATGTAATTCATATCATGAAAATCATATGATTCACAATTTTACATATGAATCAATGATTATTTTCATTTTGCTGCCGAATATGATCAATCAATACGACCCGTGAAATTCACATTAGGATCACACACGATGGTATCCTTCATTAAGATCCAACAATTTCAACTCCCAAAGGATAGCAAGATCAAAGGCTTGTAAGATCCAACTCGGATCTTGAGAACCATGGTCACCATTGCACATCTAAGTCTAAACAAGCAAGATCATGCTAATGGCTTCCTTCAAACCTTTTGGGCTATCTTTGCCTACATTGTAGTGCACATCTTCAACCTCTTACAACTTGGATTTCGGGCTCCATTTTTGGAATCCCTCTAAATATCGAAACTACTCCAATCATATCTTTTATTTTATTTTCTATAGGCAGCACCAATGATTCCTTAAAGTATTGTTATGGAACCCGTCTTTCCAACACATCTTCCCTAAAATCTTCATTTGTGGGAAGACATCTTCTGGATGCAAAAATGGTCGAGTACCCAACATGTGGAACCCTTTTGAAATTTATCCAATGCCCTTCTTTCTAGTGGCAGGGTACACATCCAATGCCTTTTCGCATTCTACCTAACCTGCATCAACTTTGCTAATTTTACATGCTACATTTTTATCAGTCTGTCATCTCGCTGAACCACTGAGACTAAGTATTCAAAATTTATTTTCTAAAACAAAATAAGGTCCAATTTTCATCCTGTATCAGCTGTCACCATACACCAACTTGCATTTTACATACCCAATTGTTGTTCGTCCTATGTTGCTCAGCACCTAGCTTTTAAAGTTTCTATAATGCCAGTACTATGTTGATTCCTATTCATAACCTTCTTCATTTTATTATGCAGAAAAGTCTAGGCAAAGAAACAGAAACTATAACTGAAACTTGCGGCATCTTACAAGAATACTCTGACATGCAAGCCATGTCCATGCCACACCACTACTTCTAGACACAGTCAAGTGGCATTACAACTGAAATAGATCAACCAAAATCAAATTTGAATCAGTCTAAAAGCTTTTTCGTTCAAATGACCTTAACCACCCTCTCAGATTAGTTGTTAGTTTCCACATAATTTAAATCAATTGAGCTTATTCTCTGAACCATTTTCAAAAAATATTTGACAAATACTTGCAGATTTTCCATCATATTAATTTCTCCTTGTACCTCCCCACTGACAAATGCTTGGCTTTGCACATAAACCAAATCAAGCATTTTCCCACACTTGATCAGCAACATGGATTCTAAGTCATTATTGGGTTGGATCTTGGATCAAGTTGGCATTTAAGAACAAAAAAGCAGGATAATGTTTTATTGTTTACTTTCAAAACTTTAGATGACTTCCCTTCTTCTCCCCTCAGTTAAAGTGTTCACAAAAATGGGCTTCGCCCCTAAATTGTTGAGAATTTCACGATTAGACAAAGGAGAACAGCAGGGAAGAACAATGGAGAATGGAGGGTTGGCTCCCCATTGGAGGGTCACCCTCCTTTCCTCTCTTTTATTCCAGAACACCCTTAAACCTATTACACTAGATTAAGTCCTTATATTCTGCAACTGCTGGTTTCTTCTCTTCTTACTATGACCGAGCATCAACACTACTACCCCTTCTGGCAATACTGATAAAGTAATGTTCTCACGTTCATCAGTCTTATTGGCTGCACACATTCATTAGCCTTCCTTACTTAACACATTTTTACCAACCTTACCAGCTACACACTTTCATCAACCTTCCTAACTGTAAATAACATTTGCAGACACCTTATGTGCTGTACATATTTTTAGCACACTTTCATCAACCTTCCTAGCTGTACATATTTTCAGGAACCTTATTACTGCACACATTTTCAGTAACCTTACTGATTGCACACTTTGCTGAACACATTTTCAGCAACCTTCCTACTGTTATAGTTTAGAAATAACAAAGAACTGCTCTCTTACAACTCGTTTACATTCTGCAGCAACTCCATGCACACAATTTCTATTGCGGGCCTCTCCTTGCATCAACATTCTCCCCACACTTGAGGGGCTTCTTAGCATCAAAGGCCACATGGGGATGTCATTTGTCCACAACAAATTCCCTGCAGAACGTATGCAACCAATTGGGAAAGTTTTGGGGCAGCAGTCCATTGTTGCCGCTAGTTTTCTGCGACACCACAAATTCTCTACTCAATACAAGCACCCCCCATGACTCTACTTGAGCCAACCAATGACTCCACAAAGCACCATTGTTCCATACGACACAAACTAACTAGGTTGCACCCAACTGAAAAGGACTACACAAAATTTACAGAAATGTTTTGCACTCACATTGAAGACCCCCGAATTTCGACAACTTTTGCAGACAAATGGGAAACATTTATGCTTGAGAGAAGACACGATAAACATCACCAATATGTTAGGTAACAACCCACAAAATTTCAAACCAATCCGATCACCTTAGCCCACTCAAACTAACTAGTTACGGTCCACTCCATGCAGTCACCCACAACAGTGTTTGGAATGCACCCTTGTAGTGCAAGGCAGCGTCCTCTTTGCAAATGTCAAGCAGCGGTTAGCAGCTCTCTCCTAAAATCGTGGGGATCATCCTCATCTTTATCTCCTTCCTTTTAGGATTAACTACATTTCCATGGATCAAGAAAAAGTTACAGTATTTTAAAAAAAAAGCAGATTTGCACTCTTTTTTTAAGTCTTTTTCTGGTTAGCTTTTCCACAAAATCAAGAAAAGAGATATGCCACAACCCTATCCTTCTTTTCCCAGCAAAAGGAACAAAATTCTCTCTTCTCAAAAGATCCCATGAAATTAAGAATAGATGGGCCCGACTCCAACCCACCAAAAATCATCTGTAGAACTTTTCAAATGGCCACCACAAATGGCGGTTTGCTTCGCCCCTATGGAGCAACTTCTGCCCAAAACAGGCCTTCCACTTCGTTGTGGTGATGGCCCTCAACTGAGCCTGGGTGGCAAGATCCATCAATGGCCAGAAATCTTGCCGGCGTTTTCTGAAAATCCGATGACTGTAATATTTTTATGTAGATCGAATTCGATGGCTTTCCACACTTCGTAGTGATGATGAACCTCAACTGAGCCTGGGTAGCGAGATCCATCAATGGCCGGAAATCTTGCCGGCGTTTTCTGAAAATCCGATGACTGTAATATTTTTATATAGATCGAATCTGATGGCTTTCCACACTGATTTTTCATGGTATCTTGATGGGAAATACTTCCTCTAGAACCCAACAACAAGTTAAAGTCGATACCAAATCAAATCGACACCCAAATGTGATTAGATTAGCGAAATACAGAAACTACAGAAAACAGTCAACGACCCGTGAGCTACTTTGCTGGGTGGTTTTAAAGGCGCTTAATACCCTATCAAATGACCGAATCTGGCCGCTAAACTTTGTTGAGGCATTCTCCGAACACCTACCTTGAAACCAAATTTGGGACCAATGTGACAATGTTTGCCCATCAAACCGGAGCCCGTAAAACACCAAAAATTCAGCATGCACTCAATTCGCATTTCTCCAACAACTTTGTTTCCGCCGCCTCGCCACCACTTGACCTATCACGAAATCCATTAAGAACGCTGGATCGACTCCCACGACCCTTGGTCACCACGTAACATGATGGTTCCTTCAATTAGGACGGGCAAAACAATTTTTTACCCGAAATTGCAGAAACTGCTTGGTTTTCTACAAACCTTAGCATTTTCTACAAACTTTGAGAATTTCACGATTAGACAAAAGAGACCAGAGGAGAACAATGGAGAACGGAGGGCTAGCTCTCCATTGGAGGGCCACCCTTCTTTCTTCTCTCTCTCTTTTATTCCAGAACACCCTTAAACCTATTACACTTCATTAAGTCCTTATATAACGAACTTAACATCTTAAAAGACAAGATTGCCCTTAATAAAGAAAAATAGCTTCAAAGTTGTGTTCTTCGTTCGCTTAAGTCACTCGGCACCTCCTAACTAATGTTGTCTTCAACATAAATATCTTTTTTCACTTTTGTGGATAAATAAGAATAGTCATTGACAAGCACAAATAGCAGCGCACCAAGATGCTACACCCCTCAATATCTTACCTATATCATGCAAATGTTTCAGAACATCAAACTTAGAAGGCAATGAGACATTCTCGCCTATAAATATAACGTTACTTGTGATCCAGCTAAAATCATGTAAATAGTCAAGAGGTGCATATGCAGCTATAGAATTTCAAGGTTGCTAATTCGGAAATCAAGTAGCAATCTTTGAGTAACAGCTGCTGAAATTTTAACAAGCACTTTCTAATCGCTACCAATATTTAACATACACAAGTATATAATGCTTGGACTAAGAAATTAAATGGATGAGAAGCAACCATGAGCATATCATTCAAGAATGTATGAGGTGCTTAGCATCAAAGAAGGACCCAAAACTGCATAAACATCCAACCTGTAATAGTGCTCCTAAATTTCCGTTCAAGAAAGAGTCAGGTACCTGAAATTCCATCTGAATTGGTGGCCTGGTCCAAGGTTTCTTCTCTGTCACTGTAGAGATCAGTTCAACATCCGCACTCATGGTCGCCTCTGTCTGCCCAGGAAATTTTCTTATCCTGAAATTTTTGAAGTGTTTATGGCATAAATATGGAAATTCACAGCACTGGTGAATTTCAATTGCTAACTTAAGGTTTACCGCATGGTCAAATATGAAACAAAAATTGCGATAAAAGATGTCTTAGATGGCAAGATCAAAATCATTTCAAATGGAATATCTCAGGAAATATGGTTGAACTCTTTAAATATATTACCTTCAACTACAAAAGTGATTCCAATTTCATGCAAGAGAAACAGAGGTACCAACATCAACATTAGATCTTACTATTTTCATTTTACTTTTAAATGTAAGACCTTTCTGAAGCTGAATCGTTGCTATTTGCTGTTTATACCAGAAAAGCAAATAAATTTAACAAAAGTAAGAAGTGAGTACTCACTTCCAAACCAAGCAATCAATAGAAGCATTATACTTTGCCCGTCCTGAAGTCACTTGGAAATTTGTCTTTGCTGTCTGCTTTGGCACAGGAACCTTGACAACAACTCCAAGGGCAAACATTTTTGCACCAAACACGCTCTTCACCTGTAGACAGACCTTGTATGTGAGAACTATACCATCATGACTAGACCTAAATATCACACGACAAGCAATTTACTGACCTTAACATTTACTTCCATACGTGTCCGGCCCAGTTCCTTGATTGTTGGCAACACCCGGAATGGAAGATTGACACCTTCAGTAATGCGATATCTATAAAAGAAGACTTATTACCAGAGATGTCAATGAATTTATATATAATATTGAATCAAATAGCAGCAACTCATCAGTAGGGAAAGGCATGTGTTACAGCATAACAAGCAAAACGAAGTAGGTGAGTGTAAATGTTAAGAGTTTACCTATGTACACCAGTGCCGTTCATGAAAGATTCCAATCCTCATGTTAGAGTTTCTTTCTGATGAACTCGATTTACAACTAGGGCTAGAAGAACTAAAACTTCACAATGGAACTTGACCCACCATGGAAAAGTTTGGAAACTTGAAATAGGTATGTATCATCTACAGGTTGGTTTCGGAAGCTTATGGGAGTTGCTTCCCTTGCTGATGATGCGCCTTCCTATTTTCATTCATCGAGAAGGCAGGATATCATAATAACAGTAGGTCATTTAGCTAGGAATCCCCTAAAGAAAGGAATGGTTGGATATGCAAAAATAAGTGCATACACATATAAATATACATACAAGGAGAAAAAATACAGTCAATGACGATGAAATTTCACAAGTCAGACACACGCCAGACACAGACTCCATTGAGTATGGCTATAAAGCATTAATGGCATGGTACAGTGTCAATTTTCTTTATTTTCTATTAATCTGTACAGTAATATCCATTTGAATTAAAACCTTATATTGTTCTCACGTTTTTACAGGCTATTACTCGGACCCTCACTCCCAAGATCATTAAGATTCACAGCTAATCTCTAGATATTTTGAAGTTTTTGAGGTTGTTTCGAACTTTCTACCTCCTACAACCATCACAGAAACGCTAACTGTGAGCAGCAAAATAAGTCTAAGAGTCGCAGAAATGGTGAGTACGGCACATGAAAGCCCTAATATGTTTTCAAATATTTCATTCCTTGGGCACCATCTTGACAAACATGTAAACCTGAGAAGGAGAGAGACCACTTAAAAAGCACTAGTAGCAATTGAAAGATGGGCATTGCAATGAAACTGATAAACCTCAGTTAGTCTCATTTCTGCTCATCTTTTACTTTTGATATTTTTGTGTTAAGCAAATGTATGAACATGCTGTTCAGAGTCAGACACCCCAAAGCAACCAATGGTTCTGAGTCTTGAAGCAGATCAGACTACTAGCTGACCAAAAGTTTCCCCCACGGACAATTTGGTATCCAGGTATCTCGAGGTAAGTTAGACACTCATAAATGGCTTAAGTTTCAAGAAACCTTTTCGAAGAAAAAGAGAACCAAGTACTGAAGCTTATTAAAATAAGAAGAAAATCCAAGAGCATGATTTCACCAAATATTCATCCACCGCAAACAAGTTTCCACATTCACCAAAGATGAAAGCAAAAAACTAGGAAACAATGGGAGATGTAAGCTTACTTCATAAGTTCAAATTCTCCATCGGGAGGAACAAAACTGACTGTTTTTTCAGAATTGAACCTTGTCAAATTCACACACTGGTGAAAGGTGACATCATCAAGCTCAATGGTCTTCCCGCTGGAAAAGAAAAGATCGAGATTACAAGCTGAAACAAACTTCAAAGTTTTACGCTTAACTCAGCAGGATTCAAATCCATGAACGAAAATGAAAAAGACATCTTTCACATGGTATTTAGGGGACATTTGGTTCAATATGATAAAGCACCATAAAAAGGCTAAGGAGAACCAGAATGTGTGGAAGAAAATGGTTCCATAAACCACACGCACACAAAAAGGAAAAGATACCATACCACGTCTCTCAAGTACATGTTGATAACATAGACAAAACATGAGAGAAAATTTCCTTTGTTCATTACCTCTTCGCAGGACGAGATTTAAGCTGTGATTCCTTCTCAAGACCAATTTTGTCATTCAACCCTAACTTCAAGTCAGGCATACCAGAAAGAAAGCACTTCATAAGAATCTTCCCAGTAACATCACTGAGCGCAGAACAACACCTAAAACCTTAAAACAATTAGCAGGCAGAACTAGCAGCGACAACATGGAGACAATCGAAATCCATGACCCACCTTTTGAAAGACATAAGAAGGTTCACGCTTTCCACAATATCTAGGAAGACCTGCAATGGGTCAATGTTGTAAACTTGTAATAGTATGGCAATAATCTGCCAAGTGGATGTAAGGATAGCATAAAACTCACCTCATTCTTTTTGTACTACAAGGCCTTCTCTCCGCCAACCAACCCAGCACCAGTAACTTGTAAAGTGGCATTTGGAACAGGTCTATCTGTGGGCATTTCTTCCCCCACCCCATTGCACACGGCATAAAATAAATTAAAGGATTTAACAACAGATGAAACATATTAAGAAATGTAGAAGTTAAAACAAAAAATAAATGGACAGAGACAGACCCAACACAGACACAGAAGGAAGTAACTTGCCAAGTCACATTTGGAACAGGTCTATCTGTGGGCTGTCCCCCCCCCCCCAAAAAAACAAAAAAAAGAAAGAAAAATTCAGAGAGGAAGAAAAATGCTTTGCATATTATTTGATATTTGGTATTTACATATATTCATTTAGCTACTGTCTGTGTATTCTCTAATCTCTAACATTTCTTTTCTAATTTTTCTTAATAATAAGAATGCCCATGATTGTGTCCCTGCTCTGTCTGTGTCCATGTCCTTACTTCCATGGTAGTTAATAGCAATACGTGAGACTAACCTTGGATGAAAATGAGGAACGCACTCCTTCCTGAGGTGATATAAAGCTTTAAAGATCTCCGGTGAAAGATTTTGTGGATAACCAAATCCATGATTTCTACAAATGTGCATAAATATTTATCATACACTCATTAAAATGACAAATATTTTCTGTCACCAAAAAAAAAAATTACTTGGTCTTTTATTTTTTACACAATATGTGTCTTAGCAAGACATATTTGTTCAAACAGTCTAACAATATAGAATAGATGCACAATGCAAGAGCATTTTGCAGTTTCACATACAAAAGCACGAGATACCAGCCACTTCCATTACAGTTCACAAGCAAAGCCGTGATTTACTACCTATTTTAACCATGGTAGTTTCCATCAAATTCTGAAGAGACTGATTGGTCAAAGCTATTATTACCCACATAATTTAGGCGCTTGCATTGCAAGAGGCATGAAAAGAAGATTCAAGAAACACAGCGATATCCCTCCCTTTGTTAGCCTGAAGTTTTATCGCATGCATAAAAGGCAAGTATTATACATGAAGACTTTTTTTTTCCAAGTTAAAAGCTGAGTTTTATAAATTATGTCATGTGTATGTTGTATTTAGCTATTTCCAGCAAATGCAAATCATAAAAAATATTTAAGTAAGGTGCACAGTCATGCTTTTGCATAGCTCCTCTTCAGTGTCAAGATACCCGCTTTGACATATGTAACTCCTCACTTAAAAAACTTGGGCAAATATATGAACTTAAGCGACAGCATTGCTGCTGACAACAATCACGATGTAGACATTGCTGATTCTCATGTTTTCCAGATTTATGGATGCATAGCTAGGAAGATCTCTCCTTGACCATTTTTGGGAACTTTTAGGAAGAGTTTATCTGAGAAGTAGTTTCCTTTCAGTTCCGTGAGTTCCCCTGTTGGAACATTCCGCTGCTATTAACTACACTATTTGTTTCTATGAATACCAAGTATATCTTTAACTTAAACCAATTATACTCAGAAAAGGAAGCAACACTTTTGAGGACAAATGATCCAGGTTGCCAACTAACATGCCCTTGGCTTCCAGCATTTCAAATTAAACTAAAGATTTTCACTTTAACAGGGAAGAAACTGGGCAGTGTTATGCAAAACCCCCATCTGGTGGCTCTTTTTACTTTCAAAAGAACTTTTAAAATTGAATGTCCGTTAATATCTGTGCTTTAGTTTGCCTCTGTGAGATACATTTTTTCTTCTTGTTCATCTGGGAATTTTGCCGCTGCTTATGGATCCAAGACAAAATGATTAAAGACCAGACACATGCCAAATGGATCACCTGGCCATTTTTACATCAAAGTTTCCTCATTGACATAAATCAGATGATGTTTCTCGTAAACTCAATAAACTTGATCAACATTAGAGATAGTTTTACAATATCATGGTTGTGTTTTGGTAATGTTATTAAAATCATATCGTATCATACCGTACGATAAGATTTTATCATGTATCGTATAAGAATATGACACGATACAGGCACGTGTATCACATTGTATGATATATCGTGTTGTATAGTACGATATCGCCTGAGTCACTGCCAACTTTTATGGGTATAAAATTCTGGGATTCAAGTTTGACAAATTCAATTTTTTTCGTCCCAAACCCTATTTCACTCCAATCCTTTGTTCTCAAACCCTTTCCCCATCATTGCTTACATTGATTTGTGTGGAGAAATCTCAAGATTATCAAGTTTTTTCACTTAATCCCTTTTCCCATTTCTAACATTTTTGTCAAATCCGTGACATAATCCCTTTCTTGTCATTCCACATGATTTTTCACTTTAAAATTTTAGGGTTTTCAACCTTTCAAAAGCTTTTTTCTTCTTATTGTTTATATCCTCTCTATTTAATGGCTTCCGATCGAAAAGATCCAACATGCATGAAAGTATTGCACTCCAGCATATGAAGGTAATAGGATAGTGAACAAGTGTATTTTCTGCAATTAAGTTAAGCATGTGGTATTTCTCATATGAAACACCATCTTGTAGGAACCAAGAAGAATACTAGCGCTTGTCTTTAGGTGCTCGAAACAGTAAAGTAAGAAATTAACCAAGTATTGGAGGTTAGAAATGAGAGAAAAAGATTACGGTTGAGAGAAAGGACAGATTTAGGCAGTTGAGATATATCATAGGACTCAACAATTTGAAGATTCTCCTAAAGAGATCTATGGTACAAAATTTCATGGTGTAGCCGAAGAGGAAGAAGAGTCGGCTGAGGAGATAAGAAGGCAAATTAAGGGAAAGAGTGTAGGTTCTGGAGGTAATAGCAGTGGAGTTGTTTCTTGTTCCCCTGCAAGATCTCCTACTCACTTGATGACTACGAGGGATAGTCACAGGAGGTAGAAGTAGTGGGATGCATTCATTTTTCCCTCACATACAACTATAGGAGCTCAACCAAGAGTAAGATCAACTATGACTTTGAAGAAAGTAATTCAGAAAGTAGATAGGAAGTGTGCTAATTTTTTTACAAAAATCGTCTTCTTTTTAATGTTTCAAATTAATTTTCTGTTCAAAGTATAGCATATGCTATTGCTAGTGTGAGATCAGGTTATAGAGTCCCTACCTATCATGCTTTGAGAGGTAAATTGTTGCAAAATTGGGTTGATATTGTGCACGAATGAAGTTCTGAATTTAAGAAGTCATGGAAGCTTACGGGTTGTTGCATTGGTGTAGATTATTGGTAAACTTTTTGGTCTAATGTCCTAAGGAGACATTGTTTTTGAAATCATATGTCTGGTCCCATATTGACAAAACTACACATAATTTACTCTCTATTTTTGAAGTTATTGAGAAAGTGAGTGTTACAAATATTGTGCAATTCATTATTGGCAATGATGCAAATTTAAGAGCAAGTAAGATGCTTGAATCAAACCATCCATTTAAGAGCAAGCAAAGCATATTCATTTGTTCATTGTTTCAAACTCAGAAAGGGGCCTTAGTACATGGAAACCTCGTGTAAGCAATAACAATACCTGATCCAGACCATCTATCCAAGGCAAATAATGCCACGAGAAATGCAACAATAACAATAAAACGAATGGTTGACAAATATCTGGGTAAAAATATTTAGAATTTTTGGGAAGTCCCTAATGCACAGATCTTTCGTGAATGGTTACAGAATAATGACCCACAGTACATCTACTGCTATACCTACGACTAATGAAGTCATATATAATGAATAAAATAAGCAAAAGATACAAGTAAAAATGGATGGCAAATGAAGAACTGGTCTGCTTTACGCAAAAACATCCCGCTAAACCACAATGAATACTATTTTGTGTCCATTGAACAAGGGACCAACGTCCCCTTCTTCCATAAAATAGAAAGACCGTCAGAAATCCCTCAAACTTCAAGCTATATAACCAACTAAGCTATATGAAACGTGCCTCTGCAACAACGAGCAGATCGATTATCTTATATCGTAGGTCGGAAACGAACCTTTTCATACAAAGAAACTCAACGATGAGAGCATCGCAACCCAACCCACCGTGCAAAAACCATAAAATCACAATGACATTGCAAATCTCCATATCGAGCATGAAAGAAAGAGAGAAGAAGACAAAAGTTAAAAAGAAACTGCAGATTCAACAAATTGGCAAACGAAAATCCTTACCCGACGTCATCGCGATAGAGGCGATTGATGAGGACGTCGCCCCTAAGGTTCAGGAAGTAGATCGCGGAGGCGGCTACCGGCATCTGGATCGAAATCGATGAGCTATCTGCGGAGATCCGTCCCACCTACAATCGGCAATAGATCCCGATTTACCGTTAACCTATCGTGTACCGAACAGAATGTACGTCGAACGCCCAAACTAAGAGCGATTCTAAGATCTAGGGTTTCGGGCTGCAAAATCTCCCCGTGGATCGGGATTTCCAGGAAGAAAAATGAGAGAAGACGGAAAATAGAACACTTAAAATAACGAACGCATCAAGTAAATAAGAAGGGCGACGCGAGGCCTGCCGCTTTTCCTTTCCCCGTTTTGTTCTCTTTCGACGGCCTTGTCGTTCTCATTTGAATTCCGGATTTGTTCGGAAAACCGTCATTTGCACTCTTTTGTTCCAGAAATGCCCTTGGCGGCGTTTGTTTTACGCGGGAAAATTTTTCCCATACGGAAAAGAGTCCGCACCGTGGATTCAAGAATTATTGAAGAATCTCTTGTAATTCGTCGTTGTGTTTCGTGATGGGGTATTCTTTACAGTGCTAAGGTCCTCTTTGCATGGTGGAGCTCACCAACAATTCTGGTGCCGGAGTGACCCAAACGTGAAACCCATATTTTCAAAGGTTGCTCAGCTTTCTTCCTTCTTGTGCATATTGTATACTGTATATATACACGTCTTTATTTACTGGTAGGGGTGGGGTCCGGTCTGGTAACAAAAAGAAAAAACGAAGTTCGATCGTTGAATTTGGGTGCCGCCCCTCCTGAAAATTTGTTCGCGTCGGAAGGAATCCACATCATGCGAAATGGAAGCATCATGACTATCGATGTTCAAGAAGCTCTTCCCAAAAAGAAGTTATTTTGAAGGGGAAAATGTGTTCATGTCCGGTCCGCTTTTATTCATGTTCGATCGTTTCCTTTTCAAGAGCTTTGATAATTTCTTTTTGAGGGCATAAGAATATGTTTTTTCACCTTTTCTTAAACGTTCCATCGTTCCTTATAAGAGTGTTATGTTTTTTCACCTTCTCTTAAATGTTCCATCGTTCCTTTTCGAGAGCATAAGAGTATGTTCTTTCACCTTTTCCTAAATTCCTTAGATTTCTTAAAATTTGTATGCATGCTCACCCATTGACATGATATATACATATATCTGCAAAGGTTGTCATTACTAACAATGATATCAATATATTCAAACGAATATGAATCCTTCAAATAGGTGGTCGGTATTTGTGTTTTAAAGGAAAAATATATTTACACATTATATGTATATGTTTGAATAAAAATTAATCTATGTATTTTAAATTTAGATATCAACTATCAACTATCTGTTTAAAATATGTTAGCATCAATTAGCCATATTAGATGGTTGAAACCTCTAACACGCAATTAGCCATATTAGATTATTGAAACCTCCAACACGTAATGTTGCAAACACATACCATCCACTCTCAATGATATGTATCTGCTTTGGCTACTGCATCGATCGGTATCACTTCTTGGTCCGGTCCAATTGATTGAGACCTTCAACAGGGGTAGCGTTTATGTTTTCACTCGGCCATGGCGAATCTGAGTTGATGAGATGGGCACTTCAGGTCAGACCAGAGTCCATCTTTTCATACCAGCTTTGAAGACCCATGTTGAGTTCGAGTTAGGTCCAGTTACATCCCCATGCATATAAAAGGTACGTTATCCAATTCCGCCTTAGCCGCATCAAAGCCTAGATCACACATTAAGACATATTGATATCAACCTCCACATTTTAAGATCGAAGGATCAACTCAAATAAAGAGAGAACTTATTTACCACTTTTGTAAGGAGGTCAGACATATTAGGCCGAATTGTCCAAGATTAAATAACAAGGTGGCCTAGGTAGATGAACAAAATTCTTCTTCCTCAATTCTTATTTTTTATAAAAAAGTAAAGCTTCTCGAAGCATAATTGAAGGAAAAGGCAATCATGTTCTACTTTCACCCATGACACTGACTCTTTGGTTACTTGATTTACGTGCTTCATTTCATATGATTTACAATAAAAAAAACTTTTGAATTCATGCATAAGAAAACCTTTATCATGTGTGTTTACCGCTGATGAAACCAAACTAAAGGTCGACAAAATAGAGAACCTTGAAAACAAAGACTTTTCAATTCCTAAAATTAGTGTTGTTTCAAATTAAATTTAAATATACTTTTCATATATCAAATATCGGATAATAGAATAACCTTCTCAACTACGAATTGCATCATTCATGATCACCACTCAAAGAAGGTAGAGGACTCTACGTAATAGATTATTATTTTGTTAAGTGATATACAACTATAGCACAAAAGACTTGCTCATAAATGTCCTATTGAAATAAAAAGTGTTTAAAATTTATCTTTTAAATTTTGTGTTCTTGGCAAAATGCAACATCTTTTATTTTCAAATAAAACATATATTACAAGCAAACTATTTCAAATTATACGTTCGAATGTTTGGGATCCCGCACCCAAGATGTCAAATAGAGGAGTCTCTTACTATGTTATCTTTATTAATGACTTTGCTACATATACATGGGTATATCTATTAAAGGCCAAATCCGATGTCTTTAAAATTTTTATTACTTTTCATAACCTTGTTAAGAATCAATTTGATTTTGAAATAAAGATATTTAAATCTGGCTTAGGGGGAGAATTTATTTCAAATAAATATGAAAGGTATCTTTAAAATCATGTCAAAATGATATTGTTGAACAAAAGCATCAGAACATTATGGAAACCACTAGAACCTTGTTAGTATCTAGTGGAGTTTTTAAGAATCTTTGGGCATAAACCATTATGACTTCATGCCTTCGTTAATATTATAAAATATTTCTCTTCTTAACAAACTTTTTAAACTTACAATTAACTATTCTAGATTAAGAATATTTGGGTGTAAATATATGATATAAACAAAAAAGGTTATAGATATTATAATCCCCAAAACGACAAGCTCTATGTGTAAAGATATGTTAAGTTCTTTGAAAATGAATTTGTGTTTCAAGATAAGTTACTAATTCCATCGATGAAATTAGACAATCCTTTTTGAGTGATATTCTAGGTAGTTCAAAAGAAAACGTAGAGTCAACATGAATCAACATCTTTTAGGCACATTTTAACTCCTTTTCAAAGACATTACACTAGGAGAACTCCAAAAACTATTGAATCTACTCCAAGAAAATCCAATAGGGATTATAGACCTCGATAGATTAATTTCTTATGAAACATTTTCTCAAAAACATAGAGTTTTATTAATTACAATTTTAGATCCTAGACATTGAAGGAAGATCAAACATTTTAGGATTGGATTCATGCTATAAATGAGGAATTATATATCCTACATAGAGCACAAACATAGGAAATTATAACACATCCCGAAACCAAGAAACCAATAGGGTGTAGATGGGTATATAAAATCAAGACTAATTGTGATGGTATTCTAGAACGATACAAAGTTAGGCTAGTGGTCAAAGGATATTCGCAAAAATCTGGAATTGATTATGAGGAAATATTTGCCTCAATAGCTAGAACGACCACTATGAGAACTTTTATTGCTCTTAGTACAATTAAAAACTAGAACATCTTTAAAATAGATGTTATGAATGTGTTTTTAAATAAATGACTAAGAGAGGAGGTCTACATGGAACCTCCTCTCTTAACATTCTAAAGAATGAAGTTCTTCGTCTTAAAAGGTCTTTTTATGGACTTAAACAAGCTCCTAAAGCTTTATTTGACAAAATGAGTGAGTTTATGACTTGTAATAGTTTACTACATGTTATACTTATAATGTTTTGTTTATAAAGCAATCTACTGCAAGTATTGTTATTATTCTACTATATGTGATATGATCATTACAAGGAGTGATGTTCTTAGGATCCAAAATATCAAACAATACCTTAGTAGGGCATTTGAAATGAAGGATCTTGGACATCTTGGTACTTTTTGGGTATTGAGGTAACAAAAAATGATAGAGGTTTCTTTTTATCTCAAACTAAACTTGGTAATAATATTGTTGTTAGATCTAGCTTAACAGATGCCAAGGCATTTGAGACACCTGAAGTGATTAACCAAAATATGAGACTTACTTATGGTGAACCGCTTAGGGATCCCACTCCTTACAAATAGATGGTCGGATCATTGATATACCTTACCATCACTCGTCCTTATATCACTAATGATATTCATACATTAAGTCAATTTCAAAATGCACCTACCACTATACATATGGGTGTCGTCATGCATATCATACGATATGTCCGATATAACACTAAAAAGGGAGTATTCTTATCCTCTTCCTCTCTATCTCTTTTAATTGTATATACTAATGTCAACTGGGATAGTGATGTTAATGACACTCTACAACTAGCTACTTTATCTTTTTTAGAGACTCTCTTATCTCATGAAGATGCAAAAAGCAACAAAAAGTGTTGTTCCCATCTACTGAAGTATAATACATAGCAATGACCAACACAACTAAAGAATTAGCCTGGATAAAAAGACTTCTTCAAGATCTTGGAGCTTCACTTAAAGTTACTCCTATAATGTATTATGACAACAAAAGTGCTATGTATATAGCCAACGACAATACATTTCATGAGCACACTAAAAACATCGAGATGAATTATCACTACATTTGGGAAGAACACTTACAAAGACACTTGGCACTACATTTTTATGAGGTTGCAGATGTCTTGATCAAATCACTACTGGCCTCGTGCTTTTAATTGCTATTTAGCAAACTTTCGGTGATAATACCGTCAATTTGAGGGAGTGTTAAAATACATGTATTTATCTAGGTATTTTACTATATTTTTCTCATTATGAAAGTATAAATACATATAATCAAGCACCAGGGTCACCTGACACCATGGCCATTAGGGTGACCCAACGGTAACCTTACTAGCCGTTGGGCGCCCAATGACTATCTTCAATAGCCAAAAGCTCAATGTTGCTTGCTGTCTACTATTTACCCCACTTCTCTCTACTATAAATACTCATCTTATATTCAATAAATGTAAGCCTCTTAGCCAATTTACAAACATTCTTTTAAGTGTATTTGCTATTTTTAAGTGCATTTGCTATTATTCTATCATTTTCTAAGTCTTCATATTCATCCTTTTGTGACTCACGATTGTTATAAATGTGTATTGGATATCCACTTGCTCCATTCACACGTTGAAGTATCATCTTCATTAGAGTACCTTGTATGTTATTTGCATATGACCTTGTGTTAGTGGATGAGTGTAAGGAAGAAGTTAATAGGAAATTGAAACTATAGAGATAAACATTAAAAAGTAAAGGCTTTCGACTTAGTAAAATAAAAACAAAATATGGAACGTAAGTTTAATCATTTGGGTACTTTAGAAGACAAAAATTAAGATTGGTACACATTGCATCCCTCACAAGAAAAGTTTTAAATACCTTAGAAAAATTTATGGAGAGGGGTACCAGGTATTCTATGTAATAAGAAATCATTAAAGTTGAAAGGTAAATATTATAGAGCAACAATTAGACATGCTATATTTTATGGTTCTGAGTGTTAGGCAGTTAATCATCAAACATTTACAAAAGATGTCCGAAATGAAGATGTGATGGATTAGTAGTTACACAAAGAAAGACCGTATACATAATGAGGTTATTAGAAACAAATTGGGAGTAGCACCAAAAGAGGATAAAATGAGGAAAAATCTTTTAAGATAATTTGAATACGTAGAAAGACGACCAAAGGATGCTCCTATAAGAAGATATGAAAAAACTAGATTGTGGAAATGTTTAAAGAAGAAAAGCACGATCATAAAAGTGTTAGGAAAAAATAATAAGGAATGATCTAATTTATATTGAGTTAACTGCTAGCATGGCACATGATAGGGCTATGTGGAAATAAAGAATCCTTGTAGCCGACCCCATCTAGTATGGGAAAAGGCTTAGTTGTTGTTATTGTACTGCATTTGTTACTAGCAGAGCTTTTTCGCACTCCTGTGCAGCTTCACAATGTGCTGCTTTTCTTCTTCGTTTCTTTGTTAGAAATATTGACAATGTTTATTTGGTCCAAAAATTATTTGTGTTGATTTTGGAAAAAACACATCTTCCCCCCAAAATTTCTCTTTTCTATACAAAACTGTCTTCAATATCTTTTATGCAGCCAACTGAAGTTAATGTAAGCTGCAATTTATTTTTGGACTTGGTATTAATACTGTTCAAAGTTCTCTCAACAAAGAGTGGTGATCTAGATTCAAATTTAAAAAATGGCTTATGAAATTATAAGGGGTTTGCCTTATTCTTATACCAGTAGCTTTCATCAAGATAAGCTGCACAATTCGCAGTAGCAAAGGTCTTACAAGGAACTTCACATTCAGTTCTGGAACAATAACTGTATCTTGGGGACATGCTCATCGATTTTTAATTCCATGAGTGCAAAAACGAAATTAATGTGCTCCATCTGCAAGATTGCTTGTTTAAACGTTAACATGAGCTCCCCCTTCTTATGTCAAAAAAGAGGGGAAGGAAACGGCTGGGAAGTAAACTGTGGAAAAGATGACATGAATGGTTACATATTCCTATCTTTCGTCTGAGCAATTGTTCACCTCCATTCTCTACTTACTGAAAGGTTTTGATGTTCAATTTAATGAAAACTGTAACCGGTCTGTTGCACAAACATATAGAAAAGCTATTTTGAGTTTCTATATTTTTGTTGATATTGGTATACTTAATTAATTCAAGTTCATCATCTATTCGAGCATTCATATACTTTTTAACATTTTCAGTATACCACTTAACAAAACTAGCTATGACTCATTCATTATGTGCGAGGTTCATTAGAGTTCTTATTTTCCTTGGTTGGGGAAATCTCTTTGCAGGTGTTGGCAATGCTTGAAACAGCATTAGGCCTTTTTCCTGATGTTGGTTCTTCTCATTTTCTTTCCAGGCTTCCTGGTTTCTTTGGTACTTCTTTCTGAACTTATAGTTAGCATTATGTGTTCTAACTTCACAAGAAGCATCATGGTTTTCCTTTTATGTTTTTCAATCTTTTTCTTTGTAATGTAAAATTAGACAAACGCACTTCTTTTGATTTACGGCTAGAAAGTATTAGATTTGCGAGCTGAGAAGTGCACTTTGGCGTTTTTCTAAAATATGAATGAGATCAAGGTTTAAGTCTCAACAATTTGAAGTATAAAAGTGGAAAATAAATAGTTGTACAATTATGAAATAAGTTGCTTAGTTTATTGCTTTAGTAAGGAGTTCAATCTGGAGTGGTCGTGAGGCAGCTTAAGCACCCTCAACAACATATCTGAGAAGTTATCCTCCCCTGATTGGATTGAGAAGGATTCCTCTGATCTAATGGAACCAAAGAATGTTGTTAAACTGTATGATTTACTGTAATAGGGGCCACTAATAAAAGGAACTTGGATCATATTTCCAACTTTCCATGAAATATATGGTTTTCCTCCTCTTTATCATTTATGTACTGACTTTTCAAGCCCTTGATTCTGGATTCTTCTTGCACATCTGCTGGATATTGGATCTTTCTAGTCAAACCCTTGCATTCTTTTCTGATAAGGTGACTTAATAACACCCTTGTACTTCTTTTTGTTCAGGAGAATATGCTGGTCTGACTGGTGCAAGGCTTGATCCTGCTGATTTGCTTGGATGTGATTTTGCCACCCACTTTGCACCGTCTGTGGTAAAATTGCTTTTGCTGATTTAGCAGCTTCCATTTTTTTAAAGCTTTTGCTAACTTTTAGTTTCTGTTGGGGACTTCTTCTAGAGATCCGTAGCTTGTATTCTTCTTTCTTGGCCGTGATTCAGGATTGCTTAGTTCCTTCTATGATCACTGATACTTTTATTAGGATGCCATACCTGTGTTTGACACTCTGACACCTGATACTGGAACCTCCCCTGTATTCAACTTAACATTAACTATTTTAATCTTCTTAACTGAGATTTTAACATAAAGAAAGTTTTTGTTCATTATTACTTTATTAGTGACTTGCAAAAATCGAGTTCTTGTTATAGTTGTAGAAGATGATTTCAGTTGTCAAGTACTATAGATAATTTATGTATGTCAATGTGTTCCCACACCTATGATATTTGAAGTTGTGACAGCAGTCATGTCTCCCACCTGCACCTGTGCCCTTGTGTCACAGATTTCTTCATATTCCTGCACATGGATCATTTTTTACGGCACAACAAACTAAGTATTCATATCATCTTATTGCTTTAAAATATTTGCTCCATTTGATCCTTCTGAACCAATAATGTTCATTTTATCTTGTACTTTACAGAAATTACCTTTACTGCTGGAAGCAGCATTGTATGAGGTGAATGCTTCCGATCCAATTGTTTTTGAAGCAATGATTAATAGATTTTCAGAAAGGCCTCCAGGAAAGGGCAATTCTTTTGACCGGTGAGTTCTTCACTCTTAATTCATGTGATTCGGAGTTAGTTCATGTATAGTCTGCCTGTCTAGTTCCATATGTCCTTATTCCAAGTTTTGTTGGTAATTATATGCTGGTATCTGATTTTTCTGCACAAAGCAAAACGAAAATATTGAGATTTATTCATCGTTTTTTGGACATAGTAATTTACTGAAATTGGGCCAGCTTACAACTTAGGTTGCCAATTTATGTGAGGTTGAGTGGGTGTTTCGTGGTATAATACTAAAGATTATCAGCACATGCTGTATGGCTAATAATTTACTAATAAATGTTGAACACAGTACAGTTTCCTCATGGCGAAGACGATAAAGATCATGTTTTTAGATACATGTGTTGACTAATGCCTCTGGACAAATGTACTCATCTCAAGTTATACCTATCTTTTCTCAATTCATGACAAAAGCAGTTGTAGCAGTGCAGGAGATGGTTTCACAGTTTCACTGCCATTCTGGACCAAGTTAAAAAGAAAAAACTGGCATATTTGGAAAAGTGCACAAGGGAAGGCAAGTGTATATTTGGTATCATGGGCAGAGTATGCTACTTGCATAGCGTCTTTATCATTTGGAAACAAATGCATGAAGTTATTCTGCCTGTTGCTTTACACAGGTGCTCCTTTTGTCAATTAACCACTTTACGCCTTTTCCTGATGCATCTTGTGTCAGAAAGGGGTCCATCATTCTGTAGTCAGACTGGTCCATCATCTTGGTGCACTTTGTGGTGTTTAATGTTCATCATGGAAAGAACCGACCTTTAGCTTCTCGGTGATGATGAAGGCTTACAAAATTAGGTGGATATGGTTAAGCATATTTCATCATAAGGAACCCTGCACACGTGTTCTTCACTTGTAGACTTCAAGCCTTTTCTCATGTCATGCTCTTTGTATTTCAGAATAGTTCTTGAATAGAGATTATGTTTTCTGTACTTGTCATGAGTTTCACGAGATTGTGGATATAAACAACATTCTATTGCTCAACTCTTTAGAATAACAAAGGCATATATATGTCAGCCGAATATTTGCCGAGTTTTGGTGAGTCGTGCACATTAATTGAATATTGTTCATGTTCTATCTGGACCATGTCTCTCTGAATGTAAATTCTATTGTTTGACTCCTTAGAATAACAAAGAAATATGGAGGTTAGCTGAATTTCCAAGTTTTGGTGAATCATGCGCATTGCTTGAAAGTTCTTCATGTTTTGATCTTGACCATGTCTGTCTGAATACTGCACTTTTCTTATTTTTCGTTTTGCACTTCTGGCTGATAATTTATACCGTTACAGACTGGAGACTATCAATTGGTGTTTTTCAAAGAGAACGGTGGAAGAAATTTTGTATGCCCTTGTGAGTAATTGCAGCAAATAAATAGTCAGGGCCTCATCATTTTGAAGTGAGACTTGGTCTCATGATGTTTCCCCCAGCTTGTTGCCTGTATCTGTTTTTTAATTAGATACTATTGCTGTTGTAGGAGGTTGAAAGTTTGAATGGGGCAGATGAATGGCTTTCTTCAACAATCTAGTCTCTAAAAAACGCATCACCGTTGAGTGTCAAAATTACCTTACGATTGGTATGCATCCTCTATACTAATTGTGAAATTTTCTCACGGACTCTTCTCCAAATTCACTTGAATAGAAATCTTGCAATAGAAAATGAATACAAAGAGATGAATCTCCATCGTTATTTTGCCATATATGACTGATAGGGCCCATCTGTTTCTATCTGCATGGTACCAGAATTGTTTGAGGAAATCTTCTTCTGTAGTTTGATGCTTTCTCCTGTTGTTAAAGTTATCATGTGGGTTTGCAAATCAACCTGGAGGTGCTGGAAACTGATGTTTCTCTAGATTCTGGACGTTAATCCTTTAATGGTTCACCTAGCGTGTACACATTTCGTTTGTCTTATGGTGATTGAGTGCCATAAAATGGACTGTGTCAAATATGAACGCTTTTGTTTCGTGGCTCTCTTACACAACTAGAGGCAGTATTCATATTTGTTGGTCTAACACTCTTGTTCCCAGTTTCATGAAATTTTGTAGGGTTCATTAATGCCTCATTTATGCCAGTTTTGATGATCGGTGGTTGCAACGTATTTGCTTGGTCATTTATATGGTTTTCCTAAAGTTGAATTCCCGAGTAAGAGTTCCCATTTAATATTAATCAAATTCTCATTTTTGTCTTCAATCTACTTTTGGGCACAAAATTGGTTTTCTGTTTAGTCATTTTAAATGTACCACTTGTGCACCAGATCAGAGATGGGCAGCTGCTAAGCTTCGATCAGTGTCAGAGTCTTGAATAGAGAATATGTTGCCATATCTTGCGAAAGAAACACAGCGCTGATTTTTTTGAGGTAATTGTAACATATATGTATTTGATATGCTTTTCTGGTGCTTGCATTATCTGATACTTCTGAACGCGACACTTTTTCACCCAGGGCTGCAGGGCGATACTGATTGACAAAGACAGGAACCCAAAGGTTGTCATCTCAGTTACTCTGCTTTTAACATGTTACAAGTATGTGTGGTTATTGACAATGCAACCACAAGTTGGAGAGGCTCAGGGATCTGAACCTGACTCATCTCCAGTCTGGACCGATTGTCCACGATTGAGGGCAGAAGCCTTTCAAACTTGAACAAGTTGGACCAACTGATTGTCATATCCAAGTGCTGTTTGACATTTGAGTTGGGGTCATGTTTCTAAACTTTTTCAGTTAAAACATTTGTGCGTCTCACTCCCAGTGGTTTTGTTCCCTTGCTGCCGATCAAAATTGGAATGTCACAGAAGAGATGGTCAATGATTATTTCTCAAAAGTGGACGAATGGAAGGAGTTGGAATTTTCTTCAAGGCCTAGAGCCACAGCATGTGTCAGATCAAACCTCTAAGCATGTTACGAGACGATGATACTGTAGCATTGTTGCCAACTTGCCGTTGCCTCGAAAGCATTTGAGAACAGGTTCAACTGGCCAGTTATGTGATAGAATATCCAGAAGCCTGTTACTTTAGCAGCATCAAATAATAGATGATTAAACTGTACTATTATAATTCAATAATTAATTTGATCTCATGTGCAACT
The DNA here is from genome assembly GCA_036023115.1 of Brasenia schreberi. Lineage (NCBI taxonomy): Eukaryota > Viridiplantae > Streptophyta > Magnoliopsida > Nymphaeales > Cabombaceae > Brasenia > Brasenia schreberi. Next base: position 6,906,343 of record JAYKKT010000087.1, read on the forward strand.
TGGTCTAATATACGCCAATAAGCCTGTCATGTTTGGTTTGTATGAAATCTGATCAGATTTTGAGCCGATGATTCTTTCATGCTTTTCCACATGGGTTCAGTTGTGGGGTCTTCCAGAACATTGTAAGACCTTGAAAGATGGCAACAAAATCGGAGGCCAATTAGGAACGGTGGAAGATGTTCGTGAATTACAGTCACAAACTTACTGACCTCTCTTCTCTTGAAATGATTATCGTGTACTCGGTATCTTGAGTTTGTTTTGGTTACACAACCAGTCGCGACTCTGTGTCCTCTGTGGACCAATCTTTGTATTTCATTTCATATCTTTAATGGAAATTTACCTTTTGTTGAGAGAAGGAAAGAAGTCTGATCAGATCTATCAAGAATTGCTCCCTCTTCTGAAATAACTAAAAAATATTGTGATCCTCATTTATGGCTTTTCTAATTACGATCTGAAATAAACTTGATCATCTGATGGCTATCTTGACATATATGAAGATTCCTGAAGACAGCTGAGGATGGGCTGATTTTAACAGGCCGAAAGAGATGCAGCTTCTAGGTGGTAAGACACTGCTGCCTTGCTCATTGACATCCAACGGCATCGAATCACATTTAGGGTTTTGAACTTAAACATGTTCATCGAACCATGGTTTTCTCATTATAGCACAACTTTGGCACTTGCAACAGTTAACTGCCTAGATTACATGCTTATCTTGGTTGGGGATTCATTCCAGTGTCTTTCGAAGTCGCTCACTTGTATCACCATGACACCTTCAAATAAATAAATATATGTGTGTGCAGCAGGACACAGGAATGTAAGAGTGGTATTTTCTCGGACTTCACAGGACTCTGATCTTTTTGTGGGCGGACGTGACCTATACGCGCTATGGAAGGGCTTCAAAATAGGTGCAGAAACTGGCTCAAGCTTGGACCCTGCTCAAGTTCAGAAAGGGTCTAAAAACATGACAGATTAGGAATTAAATGCCGGTCACCTTCAAGTGGAAGCTAAGGACATCCATGTGTTCTGACATTTTCAACTGTGGAAGTTATTGGGTCTGACAAGTAACATACCGCATCACTCATCACCAATCATGTGACGAGAGAGAGGGAAGAGAGAGCTCCCTTTTCATAAGGTCTTTATTAGTAACTAATATGGACATAGGCCCCAGTTATCGAATATGGGCAAACTCTTAACTACATGAAAAACATGTTGCACATTACATTACAACCGTCAAAACTGCTTATTCGAACTCTAGAACACAAGGAGATGGCTCTTAAGAAGGCTTCCTCTTCCAAAAAGGACGATCATTCTCATAGCCAAAAATAGAGAAAGTAGAACCGCGTATTACCAAGTTGTTTCTTCAGCTACTGAACTTCTGTTCCGTGCTTGGGGAAGCCTGTAAGAACAAGGCATATGATCAAACAATGGGAAAAGCTTTTAGAATTCTAAGTTTCGTCTCTAATGAAAACAAAGCTGTTTGGATAACTAAACATAATGCAAGGAGAAGAGACCATGTAAAGCACATACCAAGACTACCTGCTATCAAAGAATCCAAATGACCTTATGATCAGATATTGTCAGATATTATTGATAGTTTTCATTCAAAGAAATCGCTCAATCACTTCTGGCAGCCCTTCTGCATCACAGGGATCTCTTATGACTTCTTGTACACATTGGCATAGACTTAACTATTGGATATTTAATTTATTTGTTAATGTTGACATGTAGGCACCAGGCAAAGTGGTCCTTTCAGGATTCTGCAGATTTACTTGCATTTGTTTCTAATTAGAAAGCAGAGATTGAGTCCATAATCTTATAAATGCTTGACAGAGATGTCCACCACTTATACGAGCATACAATGCATAAAAATGCTTTACAATGATATCCATTTGTGACAGAGAGATGCATCAGTATCTCCAACGACCATTTCACTCATAGCACAAATTCACTTTTTAACTTCAGATATTTGTTGAGAATAACTATAAAAGAAGACAATCCAAAGTTTCCAAGCACTCACCCCAATTGAAGTCACAAAACTGCAAACAGCACATTTCACAGACCGGGCTCCATATTGATACATCAGCAACATTTGGCAGTTCCCACAGTTAACATGTGCAACCTGATTTGCTGCAAATAGATGCTATAACCTTGAGTAATCTGAGTGTGGTTACAAGGCTACATGCGAATGTAGATTGGAAATGTATGAAGATGTATATAAAAATTTTGGTTTGAGCAGTTGACAAGAGTTACAGGCATGGATAAGCATGAAAAAAATACAATGCCACATATTACTAATATAAAAATATTTCACCGTTATGTCAGCAAATGCAGCACTATCATTACTGTGTTGGAAATTGGTGAATCTGCCATTTAGATATATGTGGGACATAGATGCAGAGATAAAATGATACTTAAGATAACAGAATTAAGCAACAAGACTGGCAAAGTTGAATTAGCTTTCAACTTCATATATGGAAATTATTTGATCATTATCGGCAGACTTATTTTTCTTGGAATCTTTACCTTCAAGAGCAAGGTTGATAGTATGACAACAGGAGCACTGCACGCTAGTTGCCCCACGAATGTACATTAAAAGAGTGTGGCAGCCGCCACAGACCAACTGAGCCATTTCTGTGCCTGTTGCAGAAGCTTGACGGCATTATGCTTTGGTAGCAATGATTTTATGATAGAGACGGCTTAAGGAAAATGCAATAATCTTCAAACACTTGTACTTGTAAAAACCAACAATAAAGAATCCAATGATCTAGTTAAATTCCCCCGCTTCAAGCACACTTTTTTTCCTTGGACAATCATATGACATATTCTAGTATGGCTAGCTGCACCTTTTCATCAAATGAGAAGATAATATATGTTGGCCTACATTCTTAACCTCCATCACGGACTCTCAAGCATACCAATCATCATATAATAGCCATGAAGTTCTTGAGATCAAATCTTTGATGATGATTATACGTGAACCTCTCATGTTAAAAACAAATCAGACGGTGATAATAAGAACTGGTCAAGTGGATTTCTTAGGGACTGATGTCCTCTCAGAAAGATATATTTATTTATGATCTTAAAGAAGTTTATTTTAAATACTACATGAAGTTAAATTTCCCACTTAAACGAAGCATTATGATAATTTTGGTGTAGCAACACCTCAAACAAAGCAAGGTGTTTTTGTTGTCCTCCTGGTCTTCCAGGATTAAGTCTGCTACATTTTTCTCTTTATCTTTTTTTTCATTTAGAACATAATAATTTCAATTAACTTCTATCAAATTAGAAAATGATTAGCGGTTACCATAAGAAACAGAGCAGCTTTTAAGGTATCCATGTCAAGTTCATGGAGAATGATATTTCCTCTGATAATTTTCTTGGTACTATTTGAACTTCAAATGTATATATCACATAGGATACAAATTCAATGACTGCGAGATTCATCAGAAAAACAAATAAAAGCACTAACATGCACATAGCCCACAGCATGAGAGGCCCATTTTTCTCTGCAAAATAGTCATCATTGCTTGTAGGCAAAATTCCAGAAGATGCAGAACAATGGTTACAACTAGAAATGTTCATAGTAGCCTATATTTAGGAGTGCGAGATAAAGCACCAAAATGGTTATACCAAATGTATGTCATAGCAAGAAGAACAGATTCGAAAACAAGTAAATTGGTGAGCAACCTGGGGGAGGTACCGCTGTAACTGCGTTGCAAACTGCACAGCAGACCGACATTGCTCCAAGTGGATATAGAAGAAGATTTCGACACCCCGAACATACTAATTGGCTCTGCACACCTAGGAAGTCGTCAGATCATGGAGTTAATAATATTGTTGATTGTCATTTCCTAGAATGTCACACACACAGACGCACGCGAACACACATTTCCAATAACTATATCAGGAGCAAAGTGGTATTTTAATTAAGAAAGTTGTTTTGTAGAAGAGAACTAAAGAAAGATTTACGGCAATATTTACATCTGACTGTCGTTTTGTGGGCTGATACAAAATTTAGGTATGCAGACAAGTTCTAGGATATCACAAGTTGACAACCACAAGTACCATCCGGGCAGCAAAACAATTTACAAATAGATCCAATCAAATGAACGATGGAAGACCAATGGCAGAAACTCATCATTGTCCACAGTAATCGGCATCCTCTTATTGGAAAAGTATTTTGAAACTTGAGTAGACAATACACAGAAATGATGAGCAATCTTTACCATTTGGAGGTGTGAACGACACTGAGGGTGATGGGTATGGCGCAAGAGGAACCGGCATTGTTTATATCTGCAGATAGTCACGTTCTTTACAGCAAACCTCAAGAACCTCACGTCTAAGATAGTCGAAGACCCAGATCTCCCATTGCATATATAGCCTGCATAAAGAAGCATAGATCATTAAAGACACAAGAGCCTCATACCAATGAATATGGTAGGACATTAAATACTTCCTCGTGCTCCTGCAGTTCAAATTCTCAGGAAACTACTGAAAAACCAAATTCTTAGGGAACAATACTGGAAAACCGGCAAAGCCGTTCCATGCGACCAATGCAGGGATCAAGTTGACCTCCAAATGCACAAGACAAATAACAAGACAGAGAGAGCAACTATCATAAAATGCCATAATTGTCTATATTTATTCATTTCTTTCCATTTTCATCACCCAAGTCAACTATTACAAGCACAGAGCTCCGAATAACTTAGACACTCCAAAATCCATAACAGTGACACATCCAGACTAATTCGACAGAGAACTAAAGACCCAATTCTCAAGAAAATCAGATAAACTAATTTAACCTTGTATATTTTTCTGTGAGACGCAATTGATGCCTTCGCAAAATGCGAAAGGTTGTGCAGGCTCAAGAAGGTTAAGAACCCACTTCTCCAATCCCACATGAACCCAACATATATATGCAAAAACTGGAGGGGAGAAAAGTGAAATAAAAAAAGAAGGAAAAATCAAAGCCCAGAACCCAAGTTTGTCTTTTCGAAGAGAGATTAAAGAAGATTATAAGCGAAGAGACCCACCAAAAAGAGTGAAGCCATTGCATGATTATCTGCAATTTCAGTAGAAAGACAAGGGCCAACTTCTTACCGTAGACAAAATTAATGCTTGCAGTTCAGTTTCACTCGAAGTGAGAAACCGACGTAGATAATCTTACAAGAAGATAGATAAATGCAAGGTGGTAGTGGGTTTCACTTCATATTTCCATTTCTTGTCAATGACAAACACGAGAGAGAGAGAGAGAGAGAGAACCCCACCGTCAAGATCATTTTCCTTTCTCCGTCCATTTTCTTTATCCCTTTCGAATAATAAGTACGTCTTCTTACTGTTAATGAGTTTTTAAACGTCTCACAAGCTTTCCCAGTACACATCTTACAGTTTCAAATCTTGGCAAAATCTATGGGGACTTGTTTTTGACGTACGACTTAGCGAGGCCAGTGATGTAATATGGATGAGATATTGCTTATTTTGTGGCATATTCGGAATCCGCAGGGGTAGTTGTCGGCTAGTGATACAAGGAGCACACCACACGCTTGTCGAATGAGTGGTGCAGAATCACTCAGCTTACACCGTATTCATTCTAAGGCCAAAATTGGATCTCTGACGGTCTGACTATTGGGGTGATCGTTGACGTTGACTCTCTCTCTATATATATTGTTGAGTGATTGGATCGTGTTAATAGACACATGTTCATGTTCATGGGTTCTTTGGAGGGTTATGAATGTAATAAAAATGATCTTTTAAGCTTTTAAAAAATTATAAAATTATACTGATGCCACCTAAAAGCGAGCACGAGTGAGAAATCACATGAAATTACACCCGGGATCTAGTTTTCTTATATGTTATAAATATAGTATCTTATCATTTTGATACACTACGATAAAATGACATATAGTGTATGCATTGTATGGCCGCGATACCTAACATATTATATTGATATTGTATAAATATGATATGATGTTGTCCATAATAATGTAAAAAGATTTTGTTGTACATTAAAAATGTACCAACAATCAATTATAGGTATTACAAAGCATGTTATTGGGTGCAAGTTAGGTTGAGTATAAGGACACATTAGGTTGTACCATTGTTGTAGCTAGGCTCATTAGCCTTGTTCGTACCATACTAGCTAGTATATAACACCCACCTAGTAAAAAAGTTATTAAATTTTAAAGTACCTTTTCAACTAAATTTAAAATGTCCAGTATTGTACCAAATGATGCAGCATGTTTATCATGTATCAGTCCCCATCCGATGGAGGACTTGGTACAACATTTACAATGTTGATATATATATATATATATGTATATATATATATATGTATATATATATATGTATATATATATAAGTATCAATAAATATATAAATAATATATATAATATGTATCTACACACATCAATATGATTCAGTACAGTGTTGGAAGCAATAACAAAAAGCTTGGGCTTCTGTGCTTGGTGATTTTCATTCATGTCCTTGAACACAAAATTCAATTAACATGTGGTGCTTCGTGTGCCATAGATCATGGTTTTGCTGCAGATATACATTCATTTGGACCAATAAGAGAAATTCTTCATTAACATACAAAGATATGCTTAAAGCATTGGAATTTCTTCAGTAACTGTATATACTTTAGTCGCAGATACACCAACTTCAGAATTTTTCTTATTGCAAGCTGGAATTAAGAATATTATAACAGATATACAAGTCCTGTGTAATGAACTCTCGAGACATTCAACTAGACCATTCATTTTTATCGAACTCAGATTGTTGTAACTTTGTGGGATTCAGAAAATATCCATGATTTTTGAAGGTAAGCTTCAGCCGTAAAGTAAAAGTTGATGTTTTTGTGCTACTGGGTTTGTCTAGAATCCTTATTAGGTCAACTATTTTCTTTAGATTCTCATATGATTTAAGAAATCTAAATTGTTTCTTTATGCGTCTCTCTCTTCTATCATAAATACTATGTGAGATAAGTGGCCGTAAGGTGGGGAAGTTTTGTTTTGAGTTCTAGGTGCAACAGATCCTCCCTATTATTCATCTTTTCTTGCTGCTGCTCACTAAATAAAGGTTGTCCTCCTTTGCGTGGATGCAGGCTCAACATTTAGGCCGTATTCCACGTTAAATTTGGTGCATTTGTTACTTATTTTTCTCTTTCTCCCTCTTCTTCGTTGATTTGCTCTTTGCTGCATCTGTTTGATTTTTTTTATGGGGATTTACAGAGAAAATTTACTCAATCTTTTGCTCATCTGATGTTGTACTGAAAATCGTATAGGCAGAAGTTCAATTCAGGTCAACGTAAAACATAAGCTTGCAAGCTTTTAAACCAATCTGAACCCAGCTACTGCTTAAGATGTAACCTGCAGATCAATAAATCCAATTTATGATGTTGGTGGCTTTGGATATAAAGCTCTCTTGATCTTCTAATTCAAAGCTAGCATGTGAGACAGTTCATGTGCGGTTGAAGTTAACTCCGAAACAGTCATTTTCTATCGTTTCTTTTTTCTGATATTAGGTTGCACTGAAAGAAGTGTCAGAATCATGGGCAGAGGCAAATATGAGGCCTAGATTTTGAATGGAGAGCTATAGAAAGGGGAATAGATTCCACTGGTCCTAAGTCCTTTCATATGGTTTTGAATAATAATCCAATGATGTTACATATTGCACAAAGTTATCTGCACTTTTCTATCTTCAGAAAGATTTCCATCGTATGGCATATGATAGTATTCTGTTACATGACACTTGTTCCCCATGAAAACATTAAGCATCCTTCAAATAGAATGCCAAAGTTGTGTGCCTTGTGGACACTGTCATCTATTATTTACTGTTTAGGTGAAGCAGAATTTCAGGTCAATGCAAACACTATTCTTGCGCAAAGCAACAATCAGAACCCGAACCCATATTTCTGCTAATTCCGTTCTCCACCGTCTTCCTATATCTCGTTCGATCGAGACATTGTGCCCCACTATCACAAACCAAAGATATGCATAGACCAGAACCAAAACCAAACCTGAATCTGCACTAAGTTGGCTACATGTAGTCTCAATCGTATTGTTCTCTATTTTGTGTCACAGTAAACCGAATTAACCAAGCGTTATTAACAACCCAAGTGAGGTTGATTGCATGGATCTTTACATTATTGTATATAAACACCACATATGTTCCCTTCTTTCTCTAGGGAGAGGTTTTGCTTGGGAGGTTGGGCCTAACTTTTCATAAACCAATTACCACAGTAACTGTCTTCATTAACAGATCTCTCTCTCTCTCACACACACACCAAGTAAAAGATAAAAACAGGGATATTGTACATGAAATAACTGGATGGTAAAATTTGGGTACGATAACAGAAGGATTAATATCCCATACAGAAAGGCCCAAGTCCACATTCATTGTAGGTGCAGCTACTCGTCTAATTAATGGTAAAAGTGAAAAAGTAAAGGAGACTCGAGGACGACGACGGTGTTCACCATGTTCCCTTCTACCTTGAGCGGTCCCCCGACATGCCTTGTCTCATTCACCAAACCTCCTCAGGGCCAAACGAGTGTCCAACAAGACGTGTGGTTAACGTGCAGTATCACAGAACTGGTGATATGGTAGCTTACCAGTGTCCACTCACTTAATTCGGCTACATCAATCCTTTGTCACACTGTACTCTCGCACCAGATCAACTTTTCAACACACACACACACACACACATATATATGAGAGAGAGAGTGTGGGAGTTCCTAAACTCCTATTGATACTATACTATCTATGTTAATCTATACCATTGGATTGGATACCTGAATGGTCTAGAAAAACAAAAACAAAATGTAAACAAGTATATTATAAACTTTGAACCTTTTACTTTTTTCCATAAAGTAACTTTTGTCTAAACTATTCATCTCTATTAGATTGTTATGAATCATTCAACAACAATAGGAGTGACTCATATTCTTTACGCACATGCTTATACGAGAGAGAGAAAGACTAACAAAAAGTTATTCTATAGGTTTTAGAAGGAGGAGTAAATAATTAGAAATAGTCACTTAAGTTGAAAGGCGAATATTATAAAGTAACAAATAGCTCAACAATATTATATAATACCGTAAGTGTTGAGTAGCTAATTAATATGTGTAAATGATGTCTATGATAAAATAATGAGGTAGATGTCGACTACCCAGAAAAGACCATATGTATGGAAAATGATGTTATTTTAGAAAAAGTTAAGAGAGAAAAAGAGGGGGGAAATGCACTATGGTAGACATGGGAGCAGGGACCATCAAGATACTGTACTTAGCATATACTCTTCTCCCCATTTTTGCTTTCTTTCCCAAATGAATATTCCGCGAGCGAGATGTGTGTGGGTGTTATGGTGTGGTTGGCCTGTCACTGTGCAAAACTAAACGGTGCTCTAACGCAACAATCTTGTGCTCGAACACTCACATGTCAATCTTCCCCAAACACTGCAAGAAAGGGAAAGCTGGTCCGGGTCGTGGGCCTGGGCCTGACCCACTGGACCCAGGTGCCTTGGCATCTTGAAGGATACTCATGACCCCTCCTCAATTATCATCCATAAATAAATACTACCAAAATACCCTTCTTGAATATATATTATTTCTTGTGGGGCCATGTGCACTTGGCAAGCCTTTAATGGTTAAGGAGAGCCTGATTCCTCCTTAATTGGGCTTATGGAGGCGATCAATCTACTGCACCCGAATGAAAAAGACACTATGGTTGCTGAACCAACAAGAGTTCTTGTTAATTGGACTTTTGGCACACAAATTTTGTTGGTTTGATTGGTTCAAATGGGTAGAAGGGTTGGTTCTTCCAAGTTCAACTTTATTTGGATATGGTGTTTCAACCCAACAAAACCAAAAACTAGACTTCCTTTCTTAATTGCCACTATCAATCTTGTGTCGTATTAGCACTTAACTCCAAAAAGGCAAGAATGTATTCTTATTTTCTTGAGTACTTCAGCCGCTTTTGAAGTGCTCACCATCTAATTTCTCGTGTTTCCCATCGAAACTTCATCTCTTCATGTTTTATCTACTATTTCTACTGCTCTAACCTTATTTGGATGTACAAATGAGTCTATACATCAAGGCCAACTAAGAAAAATACCATGTAAAATTGATGATGTCCTGTTCCTCCACAGTGAAGAACAAAGAGATGCTGTCTTATCTCAAGCTAAAAACTGAAACCATGTTCGGGTACTGGCTGGTGCTAATCAATGACCTTCGATTTGTTAATGGTGTTATGTGCTCAAAGACATGCTTAAAAATATTTTGTTTCCTGAGGTTTATTACAAACACCTTCCATAAATAATAAACATTTCATCAAAAAATAAATAATAAACACTTTACGGAAAAAGGGGCATAGTATACTGTCTAAATTTGATGCCATGTCAGGAGTTCTTAAACTAGGTTGTGTGTGCATCTGGTAGATGCCAGCCATGAAAAAGAAAAGCTCACATTCTATCTTGGGTCACAGATCCATGATCTTTGTTAAATCTCAATGTCATGTTCTAGATCAAAACCCTTACATATGGGTCTTGGGTCAGGCCAACTATCAGAAATAGAAAAGTTAGCTGCAGTACTGCACCATGGGGGTGCTACTAATTTTTCGCATACGAATCCGGTTCAGCCAATTAGGACCCAGTAGTTGAAGATGGACTCATTTCTTCCAGTGGAGGAGGAGCCCATTTCTATGATATGTAGCAATATGACATTGAAATATGTGGCCATACGATTAGCCTTCCTGCTTATCTCTTTGTTTAGACTTTAACTGCACTCAATTAGACATTGCAAAATAGTTGAGACCATTTGAATGGCTGTTGTTAATACACCCAGACTTCATCATATGAAGTTCATATCAACTACAGTGCTCATTACAAAAGATCAAGTACATTCAATCACCTTGATCATTGGCATGTTATGCCACTTTAAAACAAATGAATGATTGGCCCAAAGGAGGCATAGCGCATGGGCTACAGTTTGGCTCTCGATAGCAGATTAGGAGTTCGATACCCAAGTGTTACTGATAGGGATCTGTTCAGTAGTAGACTTGGAAAATTTTCTGGGTGAGGCAAAGTCCAGTTGGGTGAAATTTGTTGATATTTTTTTTTTCAGATTTCAGGTGGGTGAGGCAGCTGCTTCGCCTTGTCGATAACATCCAACCTCATCTTGTTTATCGAAAGGAAAAAGGAAAAACAAATAGAGAAGTCTTAGCCATAAAAAGAGCCTCTCAATTAAGTAGTTCACTCCTAATCTCGGCCTTTCGAGTGGATATGGAAAGAAGGAAAAGCTACAAAAAATGTCGGTGTGTTAATGAACCAAGTATGACTAAACCCCAGTTAGCAATGCCCTAATGCAACCAAACTAAATGAGATTTTATGAGTGCTTGTCAAGAAAGTGGTACTTGACGAACCTCGAATTCGAATGAAAAGCCAATTTTCAATCTAGTTTAGTCATGTTTAACACTTGGTAGTCCAGTTTCCTTGAAGGAGCGATCATCTCAATGTTCTCTGTGTAAAGAAAGAAGAAGATTCAAATCCATTTGAAGGGAGCCTGTGACAATAAATATCACTCTCAACATAGCAAGAACCCAACTCAATCTCGCCAAGTCATGCCTTGAGAAATACTTCAGAACAGTTCTTACTTTCCTATGGTTGACTAAACCCTACCCTTCCAACCATGGATACACTTAAACCTTTTGAAGAGGGCTTCATTCGTCAAAATAGTTTCTCTAGGATGCATTTGAAAAATTACAAGTGAAAGAGAAACTTGGATTTGGGTTGGGCAAAAGCAGAGGCACTACAACCAGATCCAAAACCTTAAAGAACCATCAATGTGCAGAGAAAATAACTTGGAAACCTCTAACCTGAAGTTTGTAGAACAAATAAAAATCATAGCCTAGTGGATACCCAGTCACATGAACATCCCCAATTATAATTTAAAAACAGGAAAATTGTGGTTCGTGACCTCACATTCTTGGAGTCCTGAGCTGTTTGAGGGCATCTTGGAGGCAATTTCATGCATTTGAGAGGGAACTCGTCGCTCTCTACCAAAGAAAAATCTCTACAACCTTCTTTAAGGAAATAATATGATTAGTGATTTAAGGCTTTGAATATATACTCTTACAAGTGCTCGGACTTAAATATAAGAAACTGTAACACATTACATTTGTTTCAGTTATTACTTATCACTATTTTGTTACACTAAACGATTAATGTGCTATGATTGTTTTGTTGTGTGATATACAAGTTTGTTTTAGAATTGGTATCATAGTAATCTCTTATGATTTTGTTGAATTCCTAAGGTCCTCTGATTCAAAAGCACACAAGTGCAAGTGGGTGCGGCCCCATGCTCAAACTCCAGCTTTAAAATATTTCCACGGGATTATTATGTTACTGGTTTGAGAAAACAAACTCATTAGAACTTAATAGAATAACACTCAATAATAACAACAACAATAATAATAATAACGAAAAGTCTACCAAAACTGCAATTTGTTTACAGTAATCGTGGGGGCGCATTTGTTTGCTAATAGATGCAGATATTGTTTACTTCCCCCGGCCTTAGGCCGGGCTGTGTCAGGATCATGCATGGTTCGGACTTTGAGCAGTAACAGGGCCGTTGAAGTCAACTAACCCCAACAAGCAGGACTTTCATTTTTGGTGAACTTGGCCGGTTTGAAACCAGTGTGTGGTGGGATCACCTGGTTTGGTTTTGGTTTATTTTTCATAAAATTAAAACCGGGCCAAAACCAGAACCACAGGAACTGCTCATGTCTAGTTTTTGGTACAATGGGGAGGCCGAAGCCAGGTCCATGCCTCATGTATCAAACTCATGACCTTCAAACTTTTCTCTGTGCAGCAGATGGTCTTGTTGGAGCAAAGCACTCCCATTTTACAGTGGAAAGTGACGATAGTAACTGCTCAATGAACCTCAATGGTTGATGTAATAGGGCCACAGTTCAACTTCAATCTGTTTCCTGAAAGCATCCAAGGATCATATACATTGAGCCTGTTATGGATTCCAAGAAGTCCGACCCAAGATGTGATGAATTGGACCTGGATCAATCTTTACCATAGTGAATTTATCTGATCATGTGTAATTCTTTCATCTTTGGGTTCAGGTTCAGCTGAGAAAATCCCAGGCTGAACCAACCAGTTTAGCTATTTGGATCCTATTTTGTATACAATAATGCAATCAGATTTTCAAACTAGAATCCACCTTTGATAATTCATACTGAATTTGACTTGATTGTTAGCACGAAATGGAATTGCGAATCTAAGTTGGGAGCTGAAGGCATCCAGATTTTGGTTTCTGAGGGTGGTTTGGTTAAGCATCTTTTTTAGGTTAAATATCATTTAATTAGTTTTCATACTTCTAAAATATTTATAATTGAAAATTGTTGATTCAATTCCAAATCTGGTTCTATTCAAATCAAACAATTTCTGTGAATACGTTTGATTCAATTCATGAACAAATCCAAACTCGAATCATCCTAAGTACTATTGCCATGTGCTGCACCTGTGTTGGATCCAAATGGGTCAAATCCTGGAGGTCAACAGGCTGGAAGACTGAACCCTAGTGAAGTTTGTTAGAACCCCACCTAATCGAGTTCTAGATGACTGACTAGTTTCAAGTTCAGGTGACAAAGTCCGAACACTTGAGGACTTCCGCGGCCTCTTTTCTTCATAGAGCAATTCGTGTTATAGTTTGTTTTCAGTAATGAAACTCAACAGAGCAGGTCATGTGTTGTTTCTTTACAACACAACTTCGGGACTTCCATGACCTCCTTTTGACAGACATTCTCTAATTTCCTTAACAATGAAGCTCCATTTAAAGTAAATTTGTATTTCTCATGAAAAATATTCAATTATAGAGTATGCCACGTTAAACCATAGAGTTCAATTTTGAAGTGCGAAAGTTTATGTTTGAGCACGAGTAAAAGAACACGTGTGCATGTGGAAGTTTCATCGTAACACAGAGATATTACCATAAATTGCTGCAAACAGAAAGGCTGATGTAAAGTGTATTTAATTCATGTACATACGTGTCTTTGTAAGGGTTGGGTGTGTCTATAAACCTGAGCCCAGTCATGTAAACCTAGGTCTAGTCAATGTCGGTTTGAGTCAAGACTAGGTTAGGCTTAGTCCTAGGGTGGTCCGGTCCAAGTGGGTCAAGTCTACCCGAGTCCTAGGTAGTTAGGGCACATGGTGCGGTTTGGGTCAGGTCTAGGGTTGGTTAGAACCGGCCAGGCCTGGCCGGGTGACAGTTAGACACCCTTGGGACAGGTGGCATCCCTAGCTGGGCGCTAGGGACAGCGCACCCGCACAGCAAGGGGTGGGAGCGGTTACACCTTGCAGTTGGCGTAACCGCCCCCTTGAAAGTTGGGGCAGTTGCCCAACTGGCCGGGCCCTCCTTAAGGGTCGGCCCTCTACCTTGCTGGGGGAGTGCAGAAACCAGAGAGAGAGAAAGAGGATCGGTCTGCAGCAGGACAGTGAGAGTGCTGAAGGAAGATCGAGCAGAGCTTCCAGGTTCGATCGGGTGCTGCCACTACCGCGTGCAGAAGCTTGGAGCTAGCCGACTAGCGCCGTGAACAGAGATCTTCTACTGTCATCTGCAGGGCGCGTCTCCTAGCGTCGATTGCCATCCTTCCTCCTGACGTCTCTCAACCGGGTGCCATCTTCCAACACCAAACGAAGGGTTGCTGCCCTTGACACCATCCTTCAGTCTTCTACCTTCAACCTTCCACCGAGTAAGCAGCGCACTCTTCAGGTGCGCAGCAGTTAGCGTCGTTGTCTCGCCAAGGACCGTGAACCGGGTGCCGTGCGTAGCAGAAAGGAGCGAGCCCCCTGTCCCGCGACAGACGCCAGGCACAGCAGAAAGGGGCGAACCCCCTGTCTCGCGGCAGACGCTAGGCGCGATACGCGAGCCCAGCTTTGTGAAGGGCCGACTGGCGATAGCCGACTAGCGCCAGCCTTCCACCCATGTTGTTGCCGACTGCAACAGCCACTGAAGTGCCGCCAGCCTTCATCCTTCCGTGCGGCTTGTCTGCCTCAACCAATTGGAGTTGGGAGTTTGGTAAACCTCCCCTCGTCCTAACTAGGCAAACCATACTTGTGTGGGTTCAGTCGAACCCTTAGCTAGCTAAAAGGAAACCCCGACTGTGGTTGAGTGATTGTTTTGGTGTGCTGTAAAGTTTAACCAAAGTGTTGTGTTTTCAAGCATAGTGTGATCTTGTCTTAAGCCTTGAGTCGTGGTAAAGGTCCAGCCTCCTCGAACCTTCAACAAGCAAGCAAACCGGCAGGTGAGTTTGCATGCGGAAGTGTAAGTAGCAGGAACAAATCGGTGAGAATAGGGCTGATAGAATCCGATGAGATTCTAGCCATCACGAGTGTTGAAGTTTTTGAAAAATTTACCTTCGAAAAATTCATACCGTGACATAATCCTTATCACCATAAATTTACAAACAGAAAGGGTGAATGAGTTCTTAATACGTTGATTGAAGATGATTGGGGCAACTAATCTTCTGAACCAGCTGTGTCGTTCAATTGTGCAATGTCAACAAAAAAAATTAATGAAATAGGATGATGAAGCAAACTAGCACACGAGAAATAAAAGATTAAACTCTTGAATTACTAACATTATTTACATATGGGCTGCAAATGCAATAACCAAGGCATCTTTTGTTTTACATTGTATTGTACAAAACGAAGAAGCAATATCATAGAGAAGACCTGCTCCTCATAGTTGCCTTCACGGACATTATTAACCTACCAATCAATGAATAGATACAACTCATGATGATATAACAATGAGAAAAAGAGAAGTGGAATTATACCAATTACCAAGAACTTCCCTTATTCTCTTACCCTCATTCTCATGCTTCAACTTTCAATCCCAGGCAAAACGAGATAAAGGAAAAGCAGCAACAACTTCCACAACCCAGCCTTGCATTCCTTTCTTTTTGTGCAGCATGCTCAGCCATGTATCGTACAACTTCCTGAACTAGACAAGATAAACTATAAATAGGATCAGATACATAGGGACAACCATATAGCAGAAAAATGACTGAAATGAACGCTTAAACGTAACCTGTGCTCCCAACTTTGCAATCGCTCTAGGTGGCAACTCCAGTGGATTTTCATCAGCATCAAGTACTTTTAGATTTGAGAGCATCCCAAAAGAGTCTGGTAGAACTCTAATCTGGTTATTGCTGACATCCAGTTCCTCGAGAAACTGAAGATTACCAATCAACCCTGGTAATGACTTTAAGTCGGCAAAGTTTTTGCCTATGTTTAATTTGACAAGACTCGTGATGAGGCACAAACCGTCAGGTACTAATTCAAGTCTGTTAAAACTTATGCCAAGTTCCTTCAGACTCGCAAGAGATGCCATAGTTGATGGCAATCTCTCAATCCGATTATAGCATACACTCAATATCTCTAAAGATCTGAGATTCCCTACTGTTTCTGGAAGGTATTTTAGTTTATTAAAACTGGCTCTCAGCTCAAGAAGGGAAGAACAGGATCCAATCGCAGCAGGGAGTTCTTCTATTTCATTGTTTTCTATATTCAGCCTCCTCAGACAGGTTAGGTTTCCAAGAGTCTCAGGGAGTGCCGAAAACCTATTCTTGTTCAGATCAAGATATGTTAGGCTTGAAAGACTTCCAAACGTAATTGGTAGAAATCTCATGCGATTACCATGCAAGTTGAGCTCACTTAGATTCAATAGTTCCCCAAAAGAATCAGGCAGGTTTATCAACTGATTTGACTGAACATCTAATTTCTTAAGGAACTTGAGGCCACTGATTGTGCTGGGAAGAGCCATTATATTGTTGTCTCCCAAACTTAGAGTAACAAGATTAGACAACTTCCCTAAGGAGAGCGGAAGCCACTCCACACCATGCACCAATCTGCCATCCAGACGTAACTCTGTCACTCCAATTGTGGAATATGTTTGAATTAGCTTTGATACTTCCATTAAACTCAGTTTCTTCGATTCTCCTGTGAAGATTTGAGGGGAAAAAGAGAATGATGCAAAATCTCTGGAAATTCAATAAAGCAACCACCGTATCTACATAAATATTGAGACCACCATGAAAACGGAACTTGTTTCATTAAGTTTTAGCCAAATTTCTACACACAAACTAGTAAGATCATTCGTCCTTTGCATTAATCTAGTATTTGCATATTGTGAGGAAAAATTGTATCAAGTCAGACTGACAAATTTCCTGTACTATGTTCAATCATAACTGGTAGTCACAGTATCTGAACTGAAAAGAGATGCATAAAGTTATTTGCTTGTAACTGGTAAAGAATTTAATTCATACATTTCAAAATCACATTGTCACCTGAACTACAACTGGCTCTAGGTATTTTCTTACAAATAAGCTACGGTTGGACAGGTCCTACCAATACACCAATACAAATGAGAAATAATTAGATGCCATTTACCAAGAAGCAACCCAGTCTTTTTTCTTTTCTTTCACACTTGCTATATTACCTCATTATACAGTAAATACAGTTAACTTTCCTTGTTTGATGATCACACTTCCTCATATCCTCAGATACTAGACGTTAGACCTGAAACACTAACATATTTGGTTCTTTTAATTTAGTAAAAATATCAAGCAACGATTTCACTACTTGATAATATGCTGAACTGTTGCCTACAATTTACACCAACCTATTTATTCTATTATGAGATTTACCTGTCGTTACATGCCATATGACAAATGCTTGGGTGATGTACCAAATGATTCCAACAGCAAAGCCATTTATAATTTTTTACTCCAAGATGGAGAAGGAAGACAATGTTCATCAGAGACTCAGGCAAAAAATTGCCAATAAGAGTCAATTCATAAACTTGTGAAAAACTTTAAGCTAACTTTATGTATCATTAGCTATCCAAAAATATTCATGCACATATATATTTCCATTTATATATCATATTTCATAGTTCTATATCGAGTCCTGCTCATCAACTATGACGTCAATCCTCTATGATGAGCTTGTGAAGCTGAAATGGAATTTCAACTAGTATCCATAATGCATAATACTATTGAGGCTATTCATCCCAGGAAGAACCTTAGAGACATTACGAGTCTTGGACAGGGAGATCTACTATTGAGGCTATTCTCCTATTTAGATGTCTTATGGAATATTTTAGAGAAAAAACCCTAATACTTATTGATTTAAGAAAAGCTTACAATAAAGTGTCAAAAAATATTCTTTGAGAAATCTTAGAAAAGATAGATACCTCATTGACATAGATCAATCTTATAAGACATGTATAATGGTGCACACATGTGTAAAAACTCGTGAATGAATGATGGAATTTTTGAAACTAATATTGGATTACGTGAAGGATCAACTCTAAGTCTATATATATTATCTTAGTTATTGATGAGCTAACAAAGCATATTCTAAGATGAAGTACCAGTATATATTATTTGCCGTCGAAATAATATTTCATTAGTGGATGATTCTAAGAGAAAAGTTAACAAGAAATTATAACTATAGAGAGGAACATTATAAATAAAGGCTTTCGACTTCGTAGAACAAAGGCATAATATACGGAATCCAAGATTGATCTTTTGGTTACTTTAGATATATGGAAATTAAGATAGGAACAAATTGTATTCCATATAACAAAAGTTTTAAATATCTAGAAACAGTTTCTTATAGTGATGGGAATTGATGGAAACATTACACGTAGAATTATTGCAGATTGGTTAGAAAAGAGAGGTGCATCAAGTATTCTTTGTGAGAAGAAGATATCATTAAAGTTGAAAGGTAAATATTATATACCAGTAATTAGAGCCACTATGATATATGGTTATGAGTGTTTTATCAACAACAACTAAGCCTTTTCCCATACTAGACGAGGTCGGCTACATGGATTCTTTGTTTCCACAGATCCCTATCGTGTGCCATGTTAGCAGTTAACTCACAATAAGCTAGATCATTCTTTATTGTTTCTTTCCAACACTTTTGTGGTTGTCCTCTAGCTCTTTTAATACTTTCCAAATTTAGTTTTTCATACCTTCTTAAAGGTTCTTCTTTTGATCTTCTTTCTATATGTCCAAACTATCTTAAACGATATTCTCTCATTTTATCCTCTATTGGTGCCACTCCTAATTTGTTTTTAATAACCTCATTATGTATACGGTTTTTTCTTGTATGACCACTCATCCATCTCAACATCTTCATTTATGTCACAAACATCTTTTGTACATGTTGATGATTAACTGCCCAACACTCATAACCATAAAACATGGCAGGCCTAATTGTTGCTCTATAATATTTACCTTTTAACTTTAATGGTATCTTCTTATCACAAAGATTACCTGATGCTCATCTCCATTTTAACCAACCAGCATTAATTCTATGTGTAACATCTCCATCAATTCTTCCATCACTCTGAAAAATTGACCCTAGGTATTTAAAACTTTTCTTTTGGGGGATGCAGTGTGTGCCAATTTTAATTTTTATCTCCTCTGAGGTAACCAAATGATCAAACTTACATTCCATATATTCTGTCTTTGTTCTACTAAGTCGGAGGCCTTTGCTTTCTAATGTTTCTTTCCATAGTTCCAATTTTCTATTAACTTTTTCCTCAGACTCCTCCACTAATACAATGTCATCTCCAAATAACATACACCAAAGTACTTCATCTTGAATATGTTTTGTTAACTCATCAATCACCATTATAAATAAGTATGGACTTAAAGTTGATCCTTGATGTAACCCAATATTAACTTCAAAGAAGTCTGTCATTTCTTCATGAGTCCTCACACATGTTTTTGCACCATCATACATGTCTCTTATAAGGTTAATGTATGTCAATGGGATACCTCTTTTTTCCAAAGTTCTCCAAAGAACCTCCCTCGGTACTCTATCATAAGCTTTTTCTAGATCAATAAATATCATGTGAAGGTCTTTCTTTTTTGCTCTAAAATGTTTCATAAGACGTCTCAAAAGGTGAATCGTTTCAACAGTAGATCTGCTTGGCATGAATCCAAATTGGTTCTCCGTTGTACTTGATACTTTTCTTAACCTACGTTCGATAATTCTTTCCCACAATTTCATAGTATGACTCATTAACTTGATACCTCGATAATTCGCATAATTTTGAATGTCTCCCTTGTTCTTATATATGGCTATAAGTGTACTTGCTCTCCATTTCTCGGGCATCTTTTGTTTTTTCCATATTTCATTAAATAGTCTTGTGAGCCAAGTGATTCCTATTTCTCCTAGTATTTTCTAAACTTCTATAGGAATATTATATGGTCCTACTGATTTACCACCCTTCATATTTTTAAGAGCCTCTTTGACTTCATTCTTTTGAATACGTCGGTAGAAATTGTGGTTTATATACTTTTCTGATTTGACTAACTCTACTAAGCTAGTTTTTTCATCTATTTCTTATATCATCATTTGCCACTAGAATTTTTTCATCCTCGTCCTTGATGCATCTAACATAATTAAGATCTTTAGTTTTCTTATCTCTAGCCCTACCTATCCTAAAAATATCTATTTCACCCTCTTTTGAGTTGAGTTTTTTATATAAATCCTCCTAAATTTTAGCTTTTGCTTCACTCACGATATTTTTCACTTCCTTCTTTGCTTTCTTATAAGCCTCTAAAGTTTCACTAGTTTTCTTACCATAATGTAATTTGTAACATGCCCTCTTTGCCTTGATTTTATTTTGCACTACTTCACTCCACCACAAGCTTCTTTTTGTGCCGATACACCTCCCTTAAATACCCTTAACACATCTTTCGCCACTTTCCTAATATGTATAGCCATATTGTTCCACATATCACAGGGTGTACCAACATAATTCCAAACATCTCTTTGAAGGCCTTTCTATTTAAATATATCTTCTTTCTCACTTTTGAGGTTCCACCATTTAGTCTGAATAGCTAAATGCACTCTTTTCTTCTTTGTCCATTTTTTTATTTGTAAATCCATAACTAAAAATCAATGTTGGGTGGTTAAGCTTTCTCCTGAAATTATCTTGCAATCTTTACAACACGCTCTATCTTTTTTTCTACAAATAAAGTAATCAATTTGTGTTTGTGATAAGCCACTCTTATAAGTAATTAAATGTTCATCTCGTTTTTTGAAGATTGTATTGACTATAAAGGGATCAAATACCATAGCAAAATTTAAAATTTCCCTACCTTCCTCATTTATATCCCTAAAACCAAAGTTTCCATGAATCCCTTGATATCCTAATGCCTCTTTACCGACATGTCCATTTAAGTCTCCTCCTAAACAAATCATCTCCCTTTGTGGAATCTTTTGAATCACCTTATCTAACTCTTCCCAAAAAGCTGTCTTTATACTATCTTCTAGTCCTACTTGGGGTGCGTAAGCACAAACTATATTCAAAACCTTTGCTCCTAACACTAATTTCAACATCATGATTCGGTCACCGTATCGTTGTATGTCTACTACACTATCCTTTAAATCTTTATTTATGATAATACCAACTCCGTTACGAGCCTTTTCTTTACCTAAGTACCATAATTTAAAACCTTTATCCTCTATCTCCTTTACTTTTTCTCCAACCCATTTTGTCAATATGAATCTTTCTCTCAATCATAGTATCTACCACCTCCATTAGCGGATAATGTTCCGATATTCCAAGAACCAATACAAATCTTATTATCTAGGACTAGCTTCATTACCCCCCCCCCCCCCACGCATCCGTCCATAATCAAAATGCGGAGACCCTCTCTACAAATTATTCACTACATTCGGGCGGCAATGTAGTGGGACTAACTTCTTTACCCACACCCGTCCATGATGTGGTAACCCTCTCTGCAATTGATTCACTACATTCGGGCGAAAATGTAGTGACCCTTGCTTACTTATTATTGCATTCGGGCTCTGCAGCATGTCGCTAGGCAGGGACGCCCCAAAGCAATGCTCATAATTTTTGTAATCCATGTTATAAAAATCCGATAAAGTTTTACGCTGGCTGTCGAAAGCCTAACACAACCCTCCTCCTTTATCCAGGCTTGGGACCGACAATACATGGGTGTAGTTGAGTGTTTTATCAATATGGACAAAAAGATCTCTCGCAAAATTGAAGATGTGAGGTGAATGTGTGGTCACACTAGAAAAGATCATATTTGCAATGAGATTATCATAAACAAATTGAGAGTCACACATATAGATGAAAAAATGAGAGAAAATCATTTAAGATGGTTTTAACATGTAAAAAAAGCTCTAGCAAGAAGGTGTGAGAAAATAGACGATCAAAATGTTAAAAGAAAAGGAGGTAGACCATATTATGGTGCTGGAAGGAAACAAGAAAGAATGATCTGACTCTTGTTGAGACTCTTAGCAAGACACAAGATCAAGCTCTTGTAGCTGACTCATCTAGGGAAAAGGCTTAGTTGTTGGTATTCATAATGCATAATCCTCGAACAGAAATGCTCCAGTGTGCAAGTTAACTGAAATTTCTAGTATGCAAATAAACACGCATCATTCCAAATTAGAGGCTCTTGGAAACTTATAAGCAGCTACTGTCCAATAGGGTAAGCAAGATCAGACGACCGGTGGATAAAAGCTTAAGCAAAATCATATTCTCTTTTCCAACAATACAAGGCCATCACTTTCCTAACTTCGGCATATCTAGAACAACATAAATACGCCGACATAGACTCTGAATGAGAACACTCCTAAATTCCGACCTTAACAACTAATTGACTCTACTATCTACCAACTCATGAAACGCCTAAATTAGAACTTCAACCTCTTTCTAAAAATAAAACAAGCGTCGTAAGCATTAAATAGGAAATAGTAACTCAAATATCATATAATTCTCTTAAATCAACAACCACAAACAAAGATTTAGCGGTGAAAATGAAAAAGAAAGAAAAAACTTGAAACACAATTTACGCTCCTGTATCGTCATCTCAAAAAGCACATAACAAGAATCCAATCTAGCACGAGAACGTCAATAAAAAGGAAAAAGACCCGTTTCGGTTGTTAAAGGCCTCACTCATATTCAACAATTAGATAGCATTACCTAACAAGCTAAACTCCTAAAACAAAATCCATCAACAGAATAAGACAACCCATGAACAAAAACTGAAAGAAAAAGAGACCAAAATTAAAGGATAAAGCAATGGGACCTAAGGAATTCACGTCATTTATTGCATGGTTCGTCACCGAAGTCACTGAGGCATCTGAGTGTGGCTTCTCATTACCCCCACCACCGCCTTCATTGCTTCCCATTGTGGCAACGCTTTACACGAATCGGAAGAAGAAGAACGGGTCCTTGGAACACCACCACCAATCTGAAATTGGTTGAAGATCAGATGACCAACATGAGAGAAATCTCAACATGGGTCGACCGAGATCAAAAGCTTCGATGTCTTCTTTCTCAGATACGGATAGAGCCGTAGAAAATAAGAAACACAAAAGATTCTTGCGTCTGCGGCCCCCAGCTGCCTGCCACCGCCGATAGGTAGGACCAGTTAAAAATCCCCAGATTCGTTTCGGTGACTCATCTTTGTCTTATTCCAAAAAGCGAACCTTGTTTCCTAGAATGACATTTTGGAGCTGCCACTGTTTACAAGAAATCAGCATCTGTTTCCTAAAATGACGTTTTAAGTTTCAAACTCTAACTTGAAGGCTTTCAAATGGCGCCCCCTCACTCTCTCAGTGTAGTAGAGACGAGTGATTCTCACAGTTAAAATACATGAGTTAGAGGCTACTTTGCACGCAACACATTATTATGCATTCCGACAAAAACACTCTGTGCAGTGATTGAACACTGTAAAGATATCGATGTTTTTCAACACAGAATAAACTCTATAAGTAGTATGGTATTCTAGTGTAAACATGCTGTCAAACACTAGAGTAAGAGTGTAAATTTCCCATTGAAGATCGGCCTGATCGAGTACTAGGGTTTTGGTAACAAGTCTGGGTTCTTCATTGCAACTATGAACTAAACAGTTTTGTTACTGACAGGTAGGGAGCTCAAGTGTTGCTACAGAGGATCTATTGATGGATTCAGTGCAACCTCCTTTCACAAACACTGTGATTTCAAAGGGCCCTGTGTGATCATAGGATACACCACCAAATCGTTCAAGTTCGGTGCATTCAATCCAGAAGGATACTGAACCCTTGCTACTTCCCAAAGTTGGGGGAAGTGGAGCAGCACTATTTGATTATGCAAGGGGAGGTCCTCAATTCGGTCCTGACGGACTCTTGGCGCGGGCGATCTCCGGCAGGCGAAGTCTAGACTCGGGCTGTCATATGCTAAAAGGGAGGATGGAAAGGACTCGCTGTTTGTTGATGAATCTAAGGCTACACTTCATGAAGTTCAAGTCTTCTGCAGCCCTCAAATCGCAAACCTGTACTAAAGCAGCACAATCTGTATTATGAACAATACAAGATTGTACTTTAATACATTGCCTATCATTCATCCCCGTTTCGCCATCTCGATTTCATCATATGCGTTTTCCGTAAGGAGAGTACCTTGGTTTTAGCAGAGGAAACACAAGGGCAGGCAGACAGGTCATCAAGTTAAATCGATTCCCACACTCAACTACACTCCCTGTCCTTGAACCGACGAAGAAAACGACAACCCAATTGTTAGAACCAGAAATGGACAGAATCATCTTTCTATAGCAATAAAAAGAGGATGGGTGAGATAGGTACAAAAAATATGCAGGGGTTTCTCAGATACCCTGGAATCTCTGACCTCTATCACGCAATCCAGCAACCCACTCTCTTTGGAGAATATAGAAACTGGGATCCGAATAAAAGAGTACCACCAATTTATCGGAGAGGAAGAGGACCGCGCCCCTGCAGTACCCTTTCTGCCGCTAGGGAAGTTCTCTATGTGGATTAACAGAGTCGGACACTCTTTTGGCTTCAGGGGCGCCGGAGAGCACCACACTTGAAAAGTAATTTGCTTAGTGGCTTTTAGTGTTGTAAATTGCTTGGTGCCCCCTTTTGTTCATTTTTTCTCCCCATGATCCACCTCTATCAAGAATTTCATTTGTTTATAGATGATTTTTCTTTTCTCAAGAGGGTTTTGTTTTTCATATTGATGCTTACGAAAGAAGGTTAGAAAAACTAAATTTGGAAAGTATTAAAAGAGGTAGAGGACGACCACAAAAGTGTTGGAAAGAAATAATAAAGAATGATCTAGCTTATTGGGAGTTAACTGCTAACATGGCACACGATAGGGATATGTGGAAACAAAGAATCCATGTAGCCGACCCCGTCTAATATGGGAAAAGGCTTAGTTGTTGTTGTTATTGATGCTTATGAAAAGAACAATAATCACTTGACTTAATCACTTTAAACACGTTATTTTGAGCTCTTTTGAAATCTTTGATTACATTCGAAATGTTTCAAAGGAGTAAATTAGATTTATCTAGCATATCATATAGACTATATTTAACTCCATCCATGTAAGGGATCACCCTTGCATTGCCGGTCCCAAGCCCGGATAAAGGAGGAGGGTTGTGTTAGGCTTCCGACAGCCAACGTAAAACTTCGTCGGCTTTTTATAACATGGATTACAAAAATTATGAGCATTGTTTTGGGGCGTCCCCGCCTAGCGACGTGCTGCAGAGCCCGAATGCAGTAAGAAGTAAGCAAGGACCACTACATTTTCGCCCGAATGTAGTGAATCAATTGTAGAGAGGGTTCCCACATCATGGACGGGTGTGGGTAAAGAAGTTAGTCCCATTACATTTCTACTCGAATGTAGTGAAAAATTTTCAGAGAGGGTTTTCATATTTTGATTATGGACGGATGCGGGGGTAAGGAAGCTAGTCCTAGAAAATAAGATTCGTATTGGTTCTTGGAATATCGGAACATTATTGAGTAAGCTAATGGAGGTGGTAGATACTATGATTCAGAGAAAGATTCATATTCTATATTTACAAGAGACAAAATGGATTGGAGAAAAAGCAAAGGAAATAGAGGATATAAGTTTTAAATTATGGTACTCAGGTAAAGAAAAGGTTTGAAACGGAGTTGGTATTATCATAAATAAAGATTTAAAGGAGAGTGTAGTAGACATACAACGATATGGTGACCGAATCATGACGTTGAAATTAGTATTAGGAGCAAAGGTTTTGAATATAGTTTGTGCTTACGCACCCCAAGTAGGACTAGAAGATACTATAAAGATAGTTTTTTGAGAAGAGTTAGATAAGGTGTTTCAAAAGATTCCACAAAGGGAGATGATTTGTTTAGGAGGAGATTTAAATGGACATGTCGGTAAAGAGACATTAGGATATCAAGGGATTCATGAAAACTTTGGTTTTGGAGATATAAACGAGGAAGGTAGGGAGATTTTAAATTTTGCTATGTCATTTGATCTCTTTATAGTCAATACAATCTTCAAAAAACAAGATGAACATTTAATTACTTATAAGAGTGACTTATCACAAACACAAATTGATTACTTTATTTATAGGAAAAAAGATAGAGCGTGTTGTAAAGATTGTAAGGTAAATCCAGGAGAAAGCTTAACTACCCAACATCGACTTTTAGTTATGGATTTACAAATAAAAAAATGAACAAAGAAGAAAAGAGTGCATCAAGTTATTCGAACTAAATGGTGGAACCTCAAAAGCGAGAAAGAAGATATATTTAAACAGAAAGTCCTTCAAGGAGATGTTTGGAATTATATTGGCACATGCTGTGATATGTGAAACAATATGGCTATACATATTAAGAAAGTGGCGAAAGATGTGTTAGGGGTATCTAAGGGAGGTGTACCGGCACAAAAAGAAGCTTGGTGGTGGAGTGAAGTAGTACAAAATAAAATCAAGGCAAAGAGGGCATGTTACAAATTACATTATGCTAAGAAAACTAGTGAAACTTTAGAAACTTATAAGAAAGCAAAGAAGGAAGCGAAAAAGGCCGTTAGTGAAGAAAAAGCTAAGATTTGGGATGACTTATATAAAAAAACTCAACTCAAAAGAGGGTGACAGAGATATTTTTAGAATAGCTAGGACTAGAGATAAGAAAACTAAAGATCTTAATTATGTTAGATGCATAAAAGACGAGGATGAAAAAATTCTAGTGGCAAATGATATATAAGAAATAGATGGAAAAACTATTTTTATAATCTTTTTAATGAAAATAAAGATGTTAGTATTAGTTTAGGAGATTTAGCTAAGTCAGAAAAGTATATAAACCACAATTTCTACCGACGTATTCAAAAGAATGAAGTCAAAGAGGCTCTTAAACATATGAAGAGTGGTAAATCGGTAGGACCAGATAATATTCCTATAGAAGTTTGGAAAATACTAGGAGAAATATGAATCACTTGGCTCACAAGACTATTTAATGAAATATGAAAAAACCAAAAGATGCCCGAGGAATGGAGAGCAAGTACACTTGTACCCATATATAAGAACAAGGGAGACATTCAAAATTGTTCAAATTATCGAGGTATTAAGTTAATGAGTCATACTATGAAATTATGGGAAAGAATTATCAAACATAGGTTAAGACAAGTATCAAGTACAATAGAAAACCAATTTGGATTCATGCCAGGTAGATCTACTATTGAAGCGATTCACCTTTTGAGACATCTTATGAAATATTTTAGAGCAAAAAAGAAAAATCTTCACATGATATTTATTGATCTAGAAAAAGCTTATGATAGGGGTACCGAGAGAGGTTCTTTGGAGAACTTTGGAAATAAAAAAGATATCCCATTGACATATATTAACCTTATAAGAGACATGTATGATGTTGCAAAAACATGTGTGAGGACTCATGAAGGAACGACAGACTTCTTTGAAGTTAATATTGGGTTACATCAAGGATCAACTTTAAGTCCATACTTATTTATAATGGTGATTGATGAGTTAACAAAACATATTCAAGATGAAGTACCTTGGTGTATGTAATTTGCAGATGACATTGTATTAGTGGAGGAGTAAGGAAAAAGTTAATAGAACATTGGAACTATGGAGAGAAACATTAGAAAGCAAAGGCCTCCGACTTAGTAGAACAAAGATAGAATATATGGAATGTAAGTTTGATCATTTGGCTACTTCAGAGGATATAGAAATTAAAATTGGCACACATTGCATTCCCCAAAAGAAAAGTTTTAAATACCTAGGGTCAATTTTTCAAAGTGATGGAAGAATTTATGGAGATGTTACACATAGAATTAATGCTGGTGGGTTAAAATGGAGAGGAGCATCAGGTATTCTTTGTGATAAGAAGATACCATTAAGATTAAAAGGTAAATATTATAGAGCACCAATTAGGCCTGCCATGTTTTATGGTTCTGAGTGTTGGGCAATTAATCGTCAACATGTACAAAAGATGTCTGTGACAGAAATGAAGATATTGAGATGGATGAGTGGTCATACAAGAAAAGACCGTATAAATAATGAGGTTATTAGAAACAAATTAGGAGTGACACCAATAGAGAATAAAATGAGAGAACATCGTTTAAGATGGTTTGGACATATAGAAAGATGATCAAAAGAAGAACATGTAAGAAAGTTAGAAAAACTAAATTTGGAAAGTATTAAAAGATGTAGAGGACGACCACAAAAAGTGTTTGAAAGAAACAATAAAGAATAATCTAGCTTATTGGGAGTTAACTGCTAACATGGCACACGATAGGAATCTGTGGAAACAAAGAATCCATGTAGCCGACCCCGTCTAGTATGGGAAAAGGCTTAGTTGTTGTTGTATTTGTATCCATTGAACACTTCCTTTCTCAATTAACATAGAGAAGTTTTTGCTGATGAGCCATTCCGAATATGGTGAATGCCAATGTCTAACAGAACTACAAATTGGAACTGTTATGCACAATGAGGAAAAATCTGCACTGTTCAGGCTTTGTAAAATATGGTGATAGATTGATTCATAAATGAAACTAATGCAGTTATAAATATTCAACGAGTTATATATTTTAACAAGATATAGTTGTGTTTTTTCGATACTTTACTCTGGAAGTGCATATCAGACAAACCCTTCTAGATGGTATTCGAGACTCCAAAATTTTAGACCATAACCCAAACATCCCTGTCAACCTTATGCATGAGTTAGACCAAGAGTGGTGCATGTGTGTGTGCAGAAGGGGATCAAAACAAGATAATTTATTCTCTTACAGTTGCCTTCTAATGAATACCTCTTTTATTCAACAAAAGAAAAACACACGCTTATGGAATACAAATATTCTAAGAAGAGTTCTACAGCCTCTTTATGTATAATACAACATTGAGCATCATATTTTATAGCTGAGCTTTCTCTCCAGCACACATTTTCAATTCTAGTTGCCAGGGATCAGCATAATATTGATTGCCTCATGGCACTGAACTAATATCTAGAAACTACATTTACATAAGCAGTATGGGTTACAAGACTAATCCACACTGCTCTCTAGAAATGGATGGCCAACCATTAAAAGTAGGTTGCACAGAGATTTATTTTACAGGTCCTATATACTAGTCGAACATCAATAATAGCAGACTCCTATCATTACTCATAAAATATCAAACTACAGCAACTGAGCTATCTTAACGAGCCAAAAGCTGCCAGTTATCCCAAAGTTTTCATATACTGGCTTCTCTGCAAACTGATGGAGTTATTATAGCATTTCTCTGATCGAACCTGCATAAAATGGACGAGAATTAGTTTTCTATATCCAAATAAAGATATTTCCATCTTCAAGAACGTAAATAGAAGAAGGTGTTAAAATGTAATAGGTTGGGTGGGAGTCCCGCAGGTTCTAGCGGATCCAGGCTACCAGAGCCAGACGGGCCCAGCTGGCTGCCGTTGGGCCAGTCCTTACTAGTTTTCTGGTCAAATTCTTGTTGTGGCTGATTGTGTATAAATCTATCGGCAGTGCGATGGTGATCGGTTCTGTGAGTCGAGGGAAACGGCAGCTGGTCGTGACTTGTCGGTGGTTGGATAACGCGGTGATAGAGGTCCGGCCGATGATTGCGACGTGACGAAGTCGACAGCGGTGGTCGATGGCCTCGAGCAGCTGGCGTCGACAGCAGGGTCCGAACCTCAAGGGGACCCCAGACTCGCCCCTCGCTCTCCAATTCGTCAAATTTGCAAGAAACGAGCTTCCACTGTGGCTGCCACGGAGATCCGACTTCGCAGAGCCCGTATACGGTCGATCCGACGAGCACGAGGATCCGAGGCTTCGGCAACAACCCCGACCAGAGGATCCCATCGCCGAGGTAGAATGCGGCCAGATCGTTCAGCACAAGGACACCGTTCCCACTCGAAAGGACGGAACCACGCCGCCCTTAACTGGGGTAGGATCCGGTATTCGCGCGTGATGGGGTTGCATATGACAAGCTAGCGGACAAAAGAGGAGTCCCCGGCGGCCCACATGCACCAGAGGTAGAGGAGGCTGGCGGAAGCGGCGACGGGGCTAAGGGGAGGGACTCGAGCGGGAACCAGAGCCATCCATCGTCGCGGGCGTCGTAGACGTGAAGGAGGGCCGTCTTCTCACCGGAAGAGCTACGAGTGACCCATCGAAGGAGACGCAGGAAACCCTAAATCTCAAGGTCGATGGTTTCAAGCAGCTGAGACGATGGCGGTGCGGTTTGGTCGGATGGCGGCAATGGCTTTAGCGGTAAGACGAGAGAGGGGTTCGCTATGGAGTCGCCTCGTGGATCCGTTATTGTATTAAGACTCATTTTTATATTAAATGTGAGATATTTGTTGGTGTTGGATTCATACTCGGGCCTATCTATATGATTTGTTCTTGTTTGTCATTTGGACGAGAGTGTAACTTTTCGTATGGGGATAGACAGTTTCTTAGACAATAAGTTGCATTTTTATTGTATTAAAATCTCCGTCTGTGTTGCTCTCTAACTTTTGTTGGTCTTTTGAAAATATTTGTACTAAAGTGTTTCTTATCGTTGGTTATTGGTTTAAGATTAAATCAATGTTTGAAGATGTATTTATTGTTATTTCATATTTTATGATCTTAATAATTTTGAAGTTACATTTTTATGTAATTTATATGTAAAATTTGTTAGCTTTTTATTGAAGACCTTTGTGATACTTCATGTTTTTTTATTATTGGTTGAGGATGAGTCAATGTTAAAAATGTACTTATTTTTATCTTGATAACCTTGTATTTTATAAATATTTTAAAATAATATATAAAAAGAGTTTTGCCTTAAGTATTGATTATTTATTTGATGTATTTTGAACGTTTTGTGCGAGTGATAAGGATGATATTAAAAGAATTCTTGTTTTTCTTTTATAGAAACCTTTTATGTTGAACGACTAGTTTTCTAACAGTAAATTTGTGTGTATAGAAACATGTGCAACATTATAAACAAGTGTTGTGGAGATGATTGTGTATAGATTATATGATAATTTAATAAAAGAAATTTAAGAATTCTTACTTAACGGAAGGAGCTTATACCCATGTGGGGAGATGCAGCATTCGTGTGCTGCTCTGGAAGCTCAAAATTTTGGTATAGGAAGTTGTCATATTCAGGCATCTGTGAGCGATCAGTCTCTCCACAGTATGGTGTCAATACTTCAATCTGGCTGGCATATGCACCTAAATGAAGCCCGTTTCTTTCATTTTCCAAGATATAGTTCTCTTCAGGTAATAGGATTGGAACTCCAACAGGATCAGTAGATTGCCATATTTGTGATTGTTTTTCCATGCATTGGGCCTTCAGGAAGTCATTTACCTGCAATCGAATGGCACACCATCAGCTTTCGGCGTAACCAATTTCAGACTCCAAAACGTGTTCATGCTAAAGGTTTGTCTTTCCTCATTCTCAAAGTTTTCGCCTTTCTTATACGTTTGTGTGGAAGTGTATGAAATAAGGAAAGCAAAAATTTTCACCTTTGAAATGTTGCATATCAGATAACTTGAATCTGTATATGTTTTAGGAGTTCCCACTGGTTCCAGGCTACCACTAAACTCAGACGTGGAGAGATTTGAATCTTTGGAGCTTGTATTGGAGATTTGTTCGACAAAGTATGTCCCCGGGAAGGCCTTCTGCGGGATGGTTCTTGTTTGCTCTTGTGATGATATTCGTACTGAATTAGCATCACTCATTATGGAAGATAAGCTCCTCTTCTTCTTGGTCTCAGCAGGATGATCACCAATCTTTTGCCCTTGGTCACTTCTCTTGACAATTCGGCACAAGGCAAACGGGCTCTGACAGTACAAAGTTGATTCATGAAAAAATATATCAGTGAAAATCCAGTTTAATCAAAACTTACAACATGATATGTATTTAAGGAGGGCAATTCGTTCTCACTGAAGATCATAATAGAAATGGCATTGAAGTATGCTTGGCAAACTTTAAAGGCTTATACCTCAACAATAGAAGGTCCTTGAGTTGAACCATCATATAGGCGATATTCATGCATTACCCAATCGGTTCTGTCTCCAAGAGGAGCTCTTCCAAGGTAAAAAACCAGGGTTTTCTTCAAGCCAGTAACAGAATCATGGCACACTACTTGTCGATCTTTTCCAGTAGCTTTCCAGTAACCTGATCTGGTAGCTCTATTTGTTCGTGATCCATTTGGGTACTTCTTGTCTCGGGGGCAGAAGAAAAACCACTCAAGATCTCTCTTTGGAAGGAAAGACTTGTCTGAATCATACAGGAAAAGAATGTAAGCTTTTAGGTCACATCGGCACCATAAGACCAAAAGTTTAAAGAATCCGAAGCTCTGACAAGTCCTAGAGGTTCTTGTGGATGATGTAACTAGCTCTTCTTACCAAAAACATGAAATTTAAAAATGTGAAGTTTGGGTGTTCTACTGAAACTCTACAATTTTTTAATTTTAGCTTAATGGCAACGGTGCTGTAATTTGTCAATAGGAGAGAGAACCTTCCTTATATGTGTTCAAAATACAAGTAAAGAATGAAAAGATCTCGTCGAGTTTGGTGATTAGGCATCTGCATTTTAACTAGTAGTTCGGTAAAGTCAGAATCTATCTAGATTCATACAGGAACAAAAGGGAGATTAAGAGTTTATAACTTTCAAAAGGAATGACTTTCATGTGACTGAAATAATCTATCTAGATTCATACAGAAAACTTCGATGTGTCATATAAGGAATGACTTTCATATGTGATTCACTAGAAAAACGTGCATCATTTGATAATTAGGAGGTAGAATTGAATAAAGTTGACAGGAGAAAAGGTTCATCTATTTAGGTACGTACCTGGTAACTGCCAAGGATCGAATTTGTAAAGCTCAATCTCTGGAATAATTTCAAGCTCTATCTTGAGCCCTTCGATTTTCCTCTTCAAATAATATCCCACCAATTCTTCATCAGTTGGATGAAACCTGAAGCCGGGGGGCAATGCCATTGCTCCCATTCTCAGTTTTTTGGAAATACACTTTGCAGATGGGAACTTCTCTATCTGACAGATAAACAAAAGCCAAGAAATGCCTCTGCTAAATCGCCAAGTAGCCAATCAACCAAATGAAACCAACTATTTTCCTTTTTAAGGTTTTTGGGAAATTTTTAAATAGATCAGAGTCCAAGTGCAACTAAAAATTTGGGACTTGGTTATGATTTTCCTTACTTGCAGCAAAAAGCCACTCAATTTCAACACTAAAAATGGAAACTTGAGTTACTCGGCTTCAAGCAAGTTGGTGTACGAATATAAAAACATCTAACTAGGCTGCTACACTAGCCAAACCCGACCAAAGCTTCTAAACTTGGGTAGTTGGTTTAGCTGAGCAGGAAACAACAGAAAAACTCAAATTCCAACTAAAACAAGGAAATTTGAGAGAGAGAGAGAGAGAGAGAGAGAGAGAGAGAGAGAGAGATGACCAACAAGAGAAGGCACTGATAACTTATATAAGGAGGGATTTTCCCTTGAAACAATAAAAAATAAATGGCTCAATGTGAACAAGCAGCCGAAAGTTTTAGTTGGTTGTCTTAAGTGATTGAAATTCCATGAGATATGTCCCACACAGCCACCATATTCAAGCATTGAAGCAGGTAGACAGAGAGTTGCCAATTATTAATGTCTACAACTGGAAGTTTTTCTGCATACACGTTCATAGTGTGTGCTAGGTTCCTAGCCTTTGAATCTTAGTTCTCCACCAGCCAATATATTCACACGCGCGCGTGTGTGGAGCCTTCGAAAGTTTTGCACTTGCTTTTGTTATTCTTAATAATTTCATGCCTTCACTTGGCCAGCGTTTTTGGTTTCTTTTCACACTAGTTTGAAGGGTCAGCAGCCCGTTTGCAAATTGTGCATTGCACTAGTTTCTCTATCATCATCAAAGGTGGAAGCTTGACCAACTACTGAACTTTTGAGTATTACTAACATGTCCCTGATCATTGGATTTGACTAAGATTTTTGACTGAAAAGCATTGATTTATGATTGGTCTTGTCACTTAATGCATTCTTTTTTGCGTCTAACTCTTACTTAGAATCTCTTCTTCATTAAGATTGTGGTTAAGCCGTCATGGCGTGACAATGCACTGAAGGTTTATTTTAAGGTTGATCATGAATCAGTAACTACATCCAATCTCCAATAGTTTTTGTGGTTGGTCCCTCTCTTCTGCGGACCTGCAAAACAAGCAATCCAGCTTCTAACTATTCAAGTTTAGCGGATTGGCTTATGTAAAATAACTGTGTACTTTGATGTAGCTTGGATTAGCTTGTTATTATCGAAAAAAAATTCTAAAGCAGATGAGAATTTTCAAAGTAATACTGCTAGCCTTATCGAGAAAATGCTGACAACAAGAATGGTGACTGATTCAGTATGGTTCGGTACGTGGAAGGGTTAGGCTATGTGGTAGCTTAGACATGGTTTTAAGTTCAAACATTATTTATCACAGGACGAAGGCCGGATGCTGTTAGCGCCTGCATGTGATTCGTATGCCGTGTGAATCGGACTTGGAGGCTGCATACTTGCTTTTGTTTTGATTTGGTTTAGAGTAGTTTGGATCTCATTTGAATCTGTTTAAATCCATTTACATTGTAGTTTAGGTAGTAGATTTGGATTTGGATCTAGATTAGTTGAGATCTATATTAGTTTCATGGTATCACATATGGTGTATCTATCATAAGTGTTCCTTTTTCATTAGTGTCATGTCATTGTGTCCGTGTGATTAGATTTTATTTGTATTTGGCCTCTATGCCATATAAAGGTGGTGTTAGTCTCTATTGTAAGGGGATTTTCTATTATAATTCATATTTGAGATTTTCTTATTTTCTATTGAGATTGAGAGAATCAACCATGAAGGGAAACGAACCTGGCCACTCTATGTAATACGTATTTTCGAGCTGATTGTTCAACACACGGTTGAGCAACACCAAAAGATATATATTGTCATTAAGGCTTATGGTAAGACACTGGATGCCCGCCAGACACAACTTGGGCAGGTTCAAAGTTAAATCCAAATGCAGCCCATGCTTGACACAACTTGGGCTGGCTGGTTATGGTTTTTTTAGAAACAGAAACCGGAATTGAATTAGGATCGAGTTGGTTTCTGATTTTGGTTCTAGTTTGAGTCCTAAACAGTCTGGAACAAAAAAATTTAACATTTAAAATTTAAAAACATGGAACCAGAGGTTTGGAATCACCAGTTCCGGTTCCGACATGGTTCCAGTTCCATGGTAGGTGGAATGGAATCTGAATTAGGTGGTTCCTGATTCTGGGTCTAGTTTGACTGGTTCTAGTTTCAGGTTCGTTCGGTTCCGGTTAAGACTGCTGAGTCAGTTCCAAACCAGCCATGTCTACTCACAACCATCTACTTTAAGCCTAGGCCCATATGGGCTTTAAGTGAGGCCTGGTTTTTGGCCGGCCTGGTGCCCAGCCCTACGAGGCTTAAGACCTCACCTTTAGTCGCTTTGGAAGGTTCCAACATTAAGTGGTAGATTAATGTTATGCTTTTGGAACATCTTATGGCTGCCCTATTCGAAAAGGCTTCATATAGTGTTTGCCACTGTTTGATGAGATGCATTACTGCTTAATGTTTTGAATGTTAGCTTCCTTTTACCTACTGAGCTTAACTTGACCCAAGCAGCCAAGCCAAACCAAAACACAGTGCTAATACTCAGCTCCTAAAGCTTAACAAACTAGCTCATGCCATGCTCATTTATCTCACAAACCGAACGCGAACGAGCTCGTCACGAGCAGAACCATGTTCATAACTTGCTAAATATTCATTCGTCGTGCACAAAGAGCAATAGCTCACCTGACTCACAAGTTGAAGGTCATGACTTCAATATCGGGGGTATGCATCCGGTTTCGGACTCCCCATTGTGACAGAAAAAGAAATATTCATGTCTTCTAATAGAATATAACCTTTTGTAGGTAGTGTGATAGTCAGAAAGTAATGTTGGCAGGGATGATGTGTTGATGAGTCGGATTTTGCGACTTTTTGATATCCTAAAGTACAGAATTAAAGAGAATGAGCCAAAAAATATGAATGAACTCAATTAATGAAGGGAGCAGATTTTATATCAGATTAATTAAAATAAAGTTGGCTTATCCATGTCTTCTGTGGGCGCACGCTTTCGGCACTTTCACATTCTTATTTGAACCCCACTCTTTCAATTCTGATGTATCATGAACGATCAACAATATTCCAATAAATAAAAAAATATTTTTCCCCACATGAATTTGTTCTTCGTGGTCTTTATTGGGCATTGCTTCTTCATGTTCATTGTATTTTAGTTCCGTAGAAAGTGATAGCTACGCTTTTGGGGTTGGAATTCAGACACTCGATTCTTCTTCTTCTTCTTCCTGTTTGTTTTGTTCATGAAAGAAAATAAGGCCCTCAAGCCAAGAGATGATACTAGTAGGCAGTAGGGCTGGTAAAATGGACCAAGCCACTCGTAATTCAGCTCGGCTCGGCTGGTCCCTAGCTCATTGATCTAATTTGCTAAACTTTATGAGCTGAACATGAACTTGGTACTTTCAAGAGTGTTAAAAGAGGAAGGAGATCATAAAAGTGTTGAAAAGAAACAATAAAGAATGATCAAGCTCATGTTGAATTAATTGTCCGTATGACACATGATAAAAACACTGAGAAAACAAAGAATTCATGTTGTCTTTCAAGAAGGAAGATTTTAGGGGTGTGTGTTTAGCTCAGCTTGCAAAAGGATGACTAAGCATTCATAAACAAGTTCAAACATAGCTAGCAGTTCACTATGCTCGTTCGTATTGAAACGAGCTGAACAACAAGCAAGGGTTGGTTCGCTCAGCTCGCTTATCAGCCATAGGTAGCATACAGGTTAAGGACCGCCCTAATGCTATTTCAATTGTTGGTCTTGTCGTTTTTTGGTGTATGGGCCATACCCTACCCTAGTGAAGCTGCCCTCCACCAAAGTGTGACTCGAGGCCGCCATCTTTCCGCTTCATGGAATGCAAAGTCCATAAATCGAACAACTTGCTGTTAAAAATAAATAAATGAAGGGTACACTAAAATTCGATCACCGTGAAATTTTAATGCTTCCAATTCTACAAGATTGAGAATAATTCTTTTTAAAGAAATAAGAGAGATCTTTTTTTGTGATGCAATATTATTTAATTTCAATACTTCAGTCCTGTTGGGTTGTTGTCTAGGCTTTTGTATACACGACAAAAATTTCATCATTTCTTGTCGGTGAACTTATGACAGTACATGTGTGTCTCTATGTGTGTATTATATATATATATATATATATATATATATATATATATATATATATATATATATATATATATATATATATATATATATATATATGAAAAATGGGAGGTGTGAGACACATTCTCTGTTAGACCATGCTAGACAATATACAATGTTCGTGTGATTGCATGGTTGAGTTGTTCATCAATATGTGAATCAATGTTATTTAAGATATTCATTTAATACATATGAGACGATCTAACAACTCCCACTCTCTCTATATATATAGACGTATATGCAAATGTGTGTATGTACATATTTACTCTATATATGTGTTGTGAGCAAACCGATACAAGAAAAACTGAACTAGTTGCTTCTAACACTCGAGAAAATAGACCTTTTAAAAAAATAAGATGAAGAGAGCATAAGCATTGTTGACATTACTATAAGCTCAAACTGGTTCTGGGATTTTAGCCAATGTCAAGTTTATGCCCTACAGTAGGGATTACACTCAGCATTGTGACAAAAGGTTTAGATGAAGAAGAAAATGGCGTGCGAATCTTGTGCAAAGTCCTGTTTACTTTTAAAAAAAATAAAATTTAAAAGAAAAATGAACATATAAACCTGGTGAAATGTTTTCCAGTAATAGATCACTTTTCTTTCAAAATAACAGCAAAATACATAAAATTGGTTTCAATATTTTTATGTCAAATTAAAGGAAGTACATAAAAAATGTTTAAAAACGTGTCTGGCCATTACTTGTGGTACATTCTTCTTTAGCCAAATGCTCTTCTTTTGTCTATGCGGTCTCTCCACCAGATTTGCATAGTACCTTAGGCATATAAATATGCTAGGAATATTACCACCTTAACTTACATGTCTCAACATAACCCATCAATCCGACCCGGATACACAATATTTGAGGCTTCTCGTATATAAATTAATAAAGGAGGAGGACGCGACACGAGGGTAATTAGCTTGAATTATAAAGATATGAGAGATTCAAGTAGAGGAATAAAGTGTTTGTGGTAAACTTCATTCTCCAAGTAAATCCCAACATATCTTGATGTGGAGTTTTAACAAACTTTATTATAGAGCATCAATTAGACCTGGTATGTTTTATGATTCTAAGCAAAAGATTTCGTAGCAAAAATGAAGATATTGAGATAGATTAGTCGTCACACAAGGGAAGACCCATATAAATAATGAGGTTATTAGAAATAATTTGGGAGTAACACCACTAGAGGATAAAATGAGAAAAAATCATTTAAGATGGTTTAGAGATGTAAAAAAATTATCAAAGGATGCTCCATAAGAAGATATGAAAAACTAGATTGTGAAAATGTTAAAAGAAGAAGAAGACTACAAAAGTATTGAAAAGAAACAATAAAGAATGATTTATATATTGAGTTAATTGCGAGCATGACACATGATAGGACTATGTGGAAACAAAAAATATATATTTTCGACTTCATCTACTATGGGAAAAGGCTTAGTTGTTGTTGTTGTTGTTGTTGTTGAAGCTTTAGCAAACTTGAGATTATGTCAACCATAATTCCCTAAGAATATCTTTAGACCGCATTTTATAAGTTAAGACCATCACTAATCAACTGGCTTTATTAAATGATTTGGTCCCTTGTTATTCTAAAGCCTGGTATTAATTTAAGTACACACACGGAGGATAAAAGGAAAGAAGACGATTCTTCACTCTTTCCACGTCAAGAAGAATTATTTTGATCTCCCTCTTGAGCGTGGATTCCTTCTCTTTGAGCTTATTGAAAATCTTTTGACCTTCAAGACCTCGTACTAATCCCATCTTGCCAATCCAGAAACAAATCTCCACCGTACATCTCCATCATTCTCACCTGATGGTGACGGGGGTGGATCCCACTCTCCAAAGCTCTGCCGTACATCTCCATTGTTCTCACTTAATGGCAATCGGGTGCGGACCCTGTTCTCGCAAATCCGAAGTTAGTGCATGATTTTGAAGCTTGTGAGTGTCAATAAGGTTTAAGATAGACCCAATTGGGTTTGCAGTATCTGATCTGATCTCTTTGTTGCTAGGCTAAGGTATCCTTAACTTGAGGATGGAGGTGTGCTCGTGTTTGATAAGAAGGCAAAACTCACCTTTGAACAATGGCGGTCATACGCACTCAAAGGATTTGGTCCCTCTCAACAGATTCGTACGCACTTCACTTAAACAACTAAAAAGACCCACCTTTAATAAAGCATCGCGGGCATAAATAAAGCAACCGACGGGATTGAGCGCATATGGTTCATATTTGAGCTTTTGGGCCTTTAGGGTGTTGACTCTCTCTCTCTCTCTCTCGCTATATATATATATATATATATATATATAAAAGTTTAACCATGCAAACCATTCATGCATTCGTGGTTATTGAGAATTAAAAAGTAAAAAAGTATGTATACTTTTTACATGGTTCTTAATTACTCATATCTATTTTTAACTTTTTGATTTTCAATCTTGATTTTTTATGCTTCTTATCAAATGGTTAAGAATGACTTGAATAAAGTTTGTATTTGAGTGGTTTGTGTTCTCTATCTTCTCTCTCTTATATATAAACTTGAGTTTGATGCACTCTAAGAAAAACAACAGGAACAAGTCTTTTTGAAAAAAATTAATGGTATTGACTTATAAAACTAATTTACACATTACAAGTATAGAAACAGTTGATTTCATTGGTTTTGAAGCAACCTGAATACTGTTATTTTGTTAATTATCTGAGAAAAACAAAAGATGGATCAGTTTCAGAGCTCGAGTTTAATTGCAAAGGAGTGGCTGCTGGTTTTTCACTTGAAATTGGACAATTTTGTAGGCCAAATGGTATTCACCTGTTCCAACATTTTCAAGTTTCTATGGGAATATAGCACCCGCTCATGACCTTCATCTTGTGAGTATTAGTATGACCATTTAAACTTGTCATATTCCATGAATTTGGTGGGAGATGAGGAGAAAGGGAAGAGAAGCGTCGGACTTAGAGGGTTAGAGGGGGTTCTAGAGGGCTTTGCGGGTGAAAGGAACGAAAATGAGAGATGACTATCTAAAGATGCAGACACTGAAGCCATGAACGAAAGGAATTGGAGCTTCCTTATCAAATCAAAATTTCTTTCTCAGACTTGGGTGCATTGGGACAGCCCAGTCTTCCGACTCAGATGAGAAAGAACATTATCTTATTAAAATATCCAAGCCTTAGTAGTCTGGGGTATCAACGGATTGGGTTTGATCCGAACTAAAGCCATACGGGTTTAAGGTTAGTGATTTGTGTGGTAACAAAAAAGAAAGAAAGAAAGTTTCATGCATTAGTTATATTCCCCAAGGTTTTACTAATGCATGGGGTTAGTGCAATTTTGTGACCAAGATTAAAAGGAGAAGCAATGTTTGCATTAGTTTTATTTTAAGTATTGCTAGGGTAATTTCATATGATTGATTTCAAATAATTTCTTATAACCTAGTCATGAGTTCTCTATTGTGCTTCATCAGATCTTTTTAGGTTTTGCGGCGTCACAAATTTCTCCAAAAGACCCCCCCACACATCAAGAGTTCAGGCTTCAAAAAGTTGTCTTGCTCGCTCCTCGTTCTTTACAGTGATAAGTTCTCCAAAAGACGCCATTCTTTGTTGAGGTTTCTGTACTCAATCGAATGTGATTGGAGAGTTATTGATTAGGAAACATTAGTGGAGCTGAATCTCATGGTTCATATCCCTACGTGACCTCATGCCGTGAATTTGTTATCGGCCTATGCAGAACTCTCGCCGGGTCTGCAACTGAGTATTGTAGCTCTTCAGGAGGTGCATTATCAAACAAAACTTTGCTGCAAGTGCCTTCTGCTCATTCACCTAGCTCTCTTAGCAATCTCAGATTGTAATATGCAGGAGTTTGCTGCTTCGGCCACTCATGTTAGATTGCATTTGCATCTTACAGATTGAGAAACTGGACAAGGTTTGCCATTTTGATGTATACATTGAACTTCTATCACATTTACACAACGGTTCTTATAAGGGAGTTTGAGAGCTTGAAGACTACATAGTTCATATATTCTTATGAAATGTTAGTGTTTTCTACCAAATCCAAATCCACGCGTCATGTTACACCCGTTGCAATAAGCATCCGAAAAGTAAAAGCTCCATGAAGATGAAGAGATAACACTTTCCAAATAGAATCGCAAAATGAATGTGTTGTCTCCGTTAAGGTTGAAGCTTTGAACATGCAGGAAGCAGATGAGCAAGAACGACAATCCCATGAACCAGCCTAGAGAATGTTTTTCCACATCCATCGCCAGTTCTCTCGAATCGAACTTTGCTCGGTTATGATTTGATCATCTGCAAGCACCTACTGCATACAAGGAAGTCATCGACCACGTGTGCACGTAAAATCACCACCGAAATCGAGCCTTCTCACACTAAACAGGGTCTACTGCATTAAACTGTAAAGGACATTAGCATTTTTT
Organism: Brasenia schreberi; assembly: GCA_036023115.1. Classification (NCBI taxonomy): domain Eukaryota; kingdom Viridiplantae; phylum Streptophyta; class Magnoliopsida; order Nymphaeales; family Cabombaceae; genus Brasenia; species Brasenia schreberi. The sequence goes on from JAYKKT010000087.1 coordinate 6,948,416, forward strand.
CAATGGTGTCAACTGTTGGCAGTCAACCATTGTCGTTCTCGAAACCAAATATTTCACGAAAACAGGAAATCATTGACTGGCCAAAATGGACCTCGTGTAAAAACTCGAATAAGCATGAACTGGGAGAAGAAATATTTGCGTACAGATACATATAAATAACACGAACAAAATCCTAGAGCAGGTTCCTATGATGCTTTTGTTTACAGGAGCTAGATGGGATAACATGGAATGTATGGAGTCAGGATCATGCATTAGAATCTTAGAGATGTCAAAATGGGCCTGGCCCCCGGGAGCAGCCTGCCCTGGAAAAATGGTGGGCTGGGCCTGGATTTTCTAGCCCATTTTCTGAGCTGGGTCAAATGGCGTGTTTGGCCAAGGTGGGTGAGGTAGGGCTGGCCCATAGGGCAAAAAAATGTGAGTACATACATAATACATATATATATATATATATATATATATATATATATATATATATAAAATAATACACATGTATAATGTATATCTAACACATGTATGTCTAAAGAAAAAACTTGTATAAGAATATTGTATATAAATATGTGCATATATATATATATATATAATATTTTACATACACACAAACGTATATATATTAATATTAGTAATATATATAGTATAATAATAGAGATGGGCTTTAAGGGCTGGGACGAGCTGCCCAAATTCTGGCCCATGAAAAATGTGGGCAGGACCGGATTGAGACCGCTATCATGGATATGCCAAACCTTCTTTTACCATGACTGCAGTTGAGTGAGTCCACAAGCATCAAAGCAATGAATCGCGAATGCAAGATAAAGAGAAATTCCACATAGAAGCTTGAAGTCATTCGTATGTAATACATACCACTGCGATCAAACTATAACAGAGATCAGATTCTTTTATATATGAATTAAAGAAATTCAAGGTACAGCGGTATTTGGTAAGCATGTTGCCTTGATTTGTTAGTATTCATATCCTATTGATTCTTGTTCGTAAATGGGCGGATTCTGTTCATCACCCCCTTTACATAAAAACTCTACGGGCCTTGACATCAGAGAAACATGATTCAAAAAGGAAAAGAGAAAATGAAGAAAAAAGATTACATCTCTCAAAATCGGCTGTTAATTCGTTCATATTTTCAGCAAACAGGTACCACCAAAGATCAGAACCACTTGTGATTCGATGCGTCGGAGTCAAAAAGAATAACCATGACCGGTATATATAATCAACCTTCAGATTTACAGAAGTCACCGAGCTGCTCAATCAGACGGATACATGCACGCGTCACAGATAGAACATCAAGTACTTAGCTGTAGGCTTGATGAGTTTGCTTGCCGAGGTATCTTGTGGAAGTCACCCAGCTCAGATAACATTCCCCTCTGAACTTGAGGAGAAAGCCAAAGCAGCAAATGCCATTACAACCACTGAACCCCGAAGAGACAGAAGATATCCACTGATACGATCACTAGTATTTTCCCGAGGACTTCCATATTCTTCCTTCAAGAGATATGACCATGACCGTAACATCATCATGGTATTTCCGCCGGTCACCTTGTGGTATATCCAATAATTCATGAAATTCCATACCTGGAACGTAGGGCGATCAGTAAAGCAGGCTACCAAGACCAGTGGCTGAAATTGAAAACTCAAAAGCTGGATTTGAACTTCTAAGAAAGTTCCTCAATTATCAATTGAAGGGAAGATGTGTCTTCTTTGCGTTTGGATTCAGGAGAATTGGCAGAATTGGAATATCTGATAATACATATATAGACCACGTACAGGTTACAATTTGCAGTTCTGTTCAACATCGTACAGCAAGTCATGACTGAGCCATAAATGTATCTGATGTTAATACATACGAAGGAATATGGTATGTATCACATGTAACATATCATATGGCACATGTCCAGGAGACCTAAGTTGTTTCTTATTCCCTTTTTTCATTAGAAAACAACCTAACAAATACATATATAACATATCATTTTATCACCCTTAGACGATATGGGCAGCAATGAGCCTCTTACAACACCGATACTTCACACCGAAACAGAAAACACCTAGAAAAAAACAGGTAGATCGTTACCTGATAACCAACCAAATTAGCAAACTCAGGGCATGAAGACCATGTCAAGCGTTCAATATAAATGGTTAAGAACATAGAAGGTCAAAGCTGAAATTTCACATAAAGTGAGAACTACTAAGGGGTAACCCGTTGTGCATACAGAACAAAGCACAAGCAAGAAATTTTACTGTTTTCGCAAATCTTAATCATGTAGGGAATTCTGGTTGCTCACATCCAGAATTATCATGTGTACTTGTTGCTTAGGCTGGTACTGATGTTCATTTCGGTGAAATCTGTTGTCACAGGAACCTAAAGTGCATGACCAACCATATCCCCCACGAGGCTTGTGCATTATCAATTAAAAACTATGGAGAACCTCTCACTCAAATCCATTTACACACGCATTGACCCTTGAATCAAATCAATCAGCTGAATGAGCTCACCAAGAATCTTCGAGTCCCAAAGAAATAGGTTTGACCCCCTCAACATAGAAGTATTAATAATAATAACAACTAGTCAACTTTCAGTTTGCTGGTTTTTTCTCTGCAAAGAGAAAGCATTGGGTTGAACTGGAATTAATACATTGACTCGTCCAAACATGCACGAGTTCAATTGAATTGGCAAGGTGGCAATGATGCATAAATAAGTAGATAATGAGTGATAAAGAAGGTTTTCAAAGACGAGCTGGTATACAATCAGAGCGTGAGGACATGATACAAGTTTTGTTTTAGTCCTCTTTCAAGGAGTGCAAAAGATGCCCGAGGAATGGAGAGCAAATACACTTATACCCATATATAAGAACAAGGGAGACATTCAAAATTGTGTGAATTATCGAGGTATCAAGTTAATGAGTCATACTATGAAATTATGGGAAAGAATTATCGAACGTAGGTTAAGACAAGTATCAAGTACAACAGAGAACCAATTTCGATTCATGCCAGGCAGATCTACATCTACTATTGAAGCGATTCACCTTTTGAGACGTCTTATGAAACATTTTAGAGCAAAAGAGAAAGACCTTCACATGATATTTATTGATCTAGAAAAAGCTTATGATAGGGTACTGAGGGAGGTTCTTTGGAGAACTTTGGAAAAAAGAGGTATCCCATTGACATATATTAACCTTATAAGAGACATGTATGATGGTGCAAAAACATGTGTGAGGACTCATGAAGGAGCGACAGACTTCTTTGAAGTTAATATTGGGTTACATCAAGGATCAACTTTAAGTCCATACTTATTTATAATGGTGATGGATGAGTTAACAAAACATATTCAAGATGAAGTACCTTGGTGTAAGTTATTTGTAGATGACATTGTATTAGTGGAGGAGTCTAAGGAAAAAGTTAAAGTTAATAGAAAATTGGAACTATGGAGAGAAACATTAGAAAGCAAAGGCCTCCGACTTAGTAGAACAAAGACAGAATATATGGAATGTAAGTTTGATCATTTGGTTACTTCAGAGGACATGGAAATTAAAATTGGCACACATTTCATTCCCCAAAAGGAAAGTTTAGGGTCAATTTTTCAGAGTGATGGAAGAATTGATGGGGATGTTACACATAGAATTAATGCTGGTTGGTTAAAATGGAGAGAAGCATTAGGTATTCTTTGTGATAAGAAGATACCATTAAAATTAAAAGGTAAATATTATAGAGCAACAATTAGGCCTGCCATGTTTTATGGTTCAGAGTGTTGGGCAGTTAATCATCAATATGCACAAAAGATGTCTGTGACAGAAATGAAGATGTTGAGATGGATGAGTGGTCATACAAGAAAAGACCGTATACATAATGAGGTTATTAGAAACAAATTAGGAGTGGCACCAATAGAGGATAAAATGAGAGAACATCGTTTAAGATGGTTTGGACATATAGAAAGAAGATCAAAAGAAGAACCTGTAAGAAGGTTAGAAAAACTAAATTTGGAAAGTATTAAAAGGGGTAGAGGACAACCACAAAAGTGTTGGAAAGAAACAATAAAGAATGATCTAGCTTATTGGGAGTTAACTGCTAACATGGCACACGATAGGGATCTGTGGAAACAAAGAATCCATGTAGCCGACCCCGTCTAGTATGGGAAAAGGCTTAGTTGTTGTTGTTGTTGTTGTTGTTGCCTCTTTCAAGGAGAAAACGTAAACCTATGTTGATAAGGGTGTGGGTGCCAATATGGAGGCAGGACACTGCAATTTTGAAAAAAATTGGGTGCGGGGACATGGAGGGATATATATACACTATCAAAAATATAAAATTTAATAAAAATTATAAATAAAATCAAGAAAATTATTCACTAATTTGTTATTATATCATATATATAAGTATCATATTGAATGCACTCTTTAACAAAATTTCATGCCCGGTAGATCTACTATTGAAGCGATTCACCTATTGAGACGTCTTATTGAATATTTTAGAGCAAAACCTTCGTATGATAATTATTGATCATGAAAAAACTTATGATATCGTGCCAAGAGATATTCTTTGATACATAAATCTTATAAGAGACATGTACAATGGTGCAAAAACATGTGTGAGAACTCATGGAATGACAGACTCCTTTGAAGTTAATATTGGGTTACATCAGGGATCAACTTTAAGTCCATATTTATTTATATTGGTCATTGATGAGTTAACAAAACATATTCAAGATGAAGTACCTTGGTGTATGTTGTTTGCAGATGATATTGTGTTAGTGGATGAGTATAAGGGAAAACTTAATAGGAAATTGGAACTACGGAGAGAAACGTTAGAAAGTAAAGGCTTTCGACTTAGTAGAACAAAGATAGAATATATAAAATGTAGACTTAATCATTTGGGTACTTCATAAGACAGAAATTAAGATTGACACACATTGCATCCCTCACAAGGAAAGTTTTAAATAGCTAGGGTCAATTTTTCAAAGTGAGAAAAATGGATGGAGATGTTATGAATAGAATTAATGTCGGTTGGTTCAAATGGAGATGGGCATCAGGCATTATATGTGATAAAAAGATAACACTCAAGTTGAAATATAAATATTATAGAGTAGCAATTAGACATGTTATGTTTTATGGTTATGAGTGTTGGCAGTTAATTATCAACATATGTAAAAGATGTTTGTAGCATAAATGAAGATGTTGAGATAGATGAGTGGTCACACAAAAAAAGACTGTATACATAATGAGGTTATTAGAAACAAATTGGGAGTAGCACCAATAGAAGATAAAATGAAAGAAAATCATTTAAGATGGTTTGGATATATAGAAAGACGACCCAATGATACTCCCGTAAGAAGATATGAAAAATTAGATTGTGAAAATATTAAAAGAGCATGAGGACAACCACAAAAATGTTGAAAAGAAACAATAAAGAATGATCTAATTTATATTGAGTTAACTGCTAGCATGGCACATGATAGGGCTATGTAGTTGACTCCATCTAGTATGAGAAAAGGCTTAGTTGTTGTTTTAAAAGCTAAATGTACAGCAGGCTGTTCGGTTTTATTTTTCCTCTCTCCACCACTTTTGATCTCCCTCTATGTGCCCTCCCTACCTCCTTTCCTTTCACGTTCTATCCCCCTCTCTCCCTCTCATCTATAGCCCTTGCCCTTCTCTCTCTCTCCAGTGCCAATGACAAACCCTAACTCTTTTTCTTATTCTTAGACGAGTACAAACTCAGACACATTGACCGTGTCAGTTCAGTTTGACTGATAATTTTGGTCTGTTAGATAAGGTGTCAGTTTCAGTCTCGAGTGTTGGACACTGGTGTGGCACCCTCATAGAAGTGTCTACATGACATAGACAGAAACTGATTGACACTCTTACTAAATGCACTTGCTACCTGATACTTTAAGCCATATACAGATTGATTTTCATATTCCAGAGCAATAGAAGGAATATATGTGTGTGTATGCTTGCATACATGTGTGTGTACTTCATCTTACCAGCTTTCTTTGCAGCTCTGAAAAGCAGCTCCTCGATTAGATACTGTGCAGGATCCCCGTCAGGAAACTTCTCCATGAAATTCTCAACATAAGAAACGACTTCCTCATTGCTTAAATACTGGTATAGCCCATCAGATGAAAGCACCAAGAATTGGTCATTTGCATCAAGTCTATGATGGCAAAGAGACGGTGAGCAGGAAATATATGGTGCAGTTCCGATATATTCATTCCGAAACATTTCAAGCAGTGCATTATTCCACTTGGCCTGAAAAAAAAGAAACAACTCACAAGGCATCCAACTTCAATTGTGAATTTGAAAGGGTGGATCAAATTAAGGCTTCAGCTTGCAATATTCTAATAAAAAGTTCAAAGCTTCTTAATTCATCATATAAAAATCAATATGGACGGTGTAAGGTGGTTTATAAAGAAAGCATAATCCGCAGTCACTGTAGTTCTAGAAAAATAAACTTGAGAGAGAAGCAATGGAAGAAAAATATAGCCCTAAAGGAGCAGAACTATACAGACCTGTTTGAGAAACCCAGCACCAAAGGCCCGAGTGACCTTCAAACGGCCCTTCACTCTGTCATTGAGTATGCATTGGTTGTCATCTGGATGCTCTCTCTTTATTCTCAACACTTCCTGAAACGACATAGCATCAAATGTTTTTCAGATGACAATTAAGTCAAATCGAAGAATTATTCAATTGCCAAAAGTAGTTCATAGATAACATTAGCAGAAAACAACTGGTATTGCAAAGTTTTACTATCTCCATCCTAAGATCTTGACATTTTTTCCAAATAATGGGGCCATAATATGATTTTAAGCATGTGCTAGCTACAAATCATAGGAAAAAAACAACGGAAAGATCACAAATTCATCTACAAACCTTTGTAATTGACAAGGATATGAACAGAAGATCACAGAAAACAAGGTATAAGTTGAAACATCAGTTAAAACGTCAAAAGTTAAACTTCTGTGTATAAGTTATAATCTCCTCTACTAAAGAGAGAAACCAAGGTGCCAAGAACGTTCAGCAATGAAAAGAAACTTTTGAATGTGCTGAATTTCACAGATGCAGTCACAACTTCACATCTAGGTTGCAACTACTACCAACCCCCATTTGCATCTTCATCACCAAATAATAAGACAAAATAAATAGACGAAATTCACTGCCCCAGTATGCGTACAAATGGTAAGGAAAAGAGTATATTTATAAGTAAGAGCTTTCACTATTTACCAGCTAGCTTGATAACGAGTGTATATTCAACAATGTTAATATTTTTAAAAAGCAAGGGGATGCACAAGCCTAACCAATATAATTGCTTGTGAGTTCTTACTTCCTCAATGCTGGTGCTGTGATCGGTAGACAGCTGCAAAGCTGTCAACTTCCTCCCCAGAGAAGGAGTTTCACCTCCATAGCGCAGGCTTCCGCAAACATCAGAGGCATCCTCAAGGATTCCCTCCAATCCCGATCCGCCATCCTTCTTATCATTCAGCTGCCTGACAGAATCATCTAACTCTGGTTGGCTCTGTGCAACTATTGCACGACTATCGCCAACATTCATTACATAAACGTCCTCATCCTTCATTAAAACCACCAATAGACAAGACCCCATTAATGCCAACTCAGGGTTCTGATCTATCGCCTTGTCCGTCATATCAAGATATGAAATGTCAGTGGTTTCAAGCGCTTTAGAGAGAGCTTTTAAGACAGCCTCGTGATCAATAGGACCAACTTTGCATTTTCTGAAACTGTGTTTCGTTCTTTCGCCAACTTGGTTCTCAACCTCAATTTTCTCTTTATCAAAATCATACGACCAACGTGAAGATTTCCAAGCGTTCCCCTTCTGTTTGTTGAAACTAAACTTCAGTTTAGAGAAAAGCAACGATCTTCCCTTTCCACGTCGTTGCTGCAAATCAGAATTTACAGACACAGCGTTCTCCACTGCTTCCGATGATAACCCTTCACAATGACCATCCTTGTTGGCTATGGGCTGACCTGCAATACCCATGCTAGAACCTCCTGAACCCCAAAAACTAAATGCGTCATCGTCTTCCTCAGCAAGCAATTCCCTCAAAAGCTTACCTCTCTTCATGTGTGCTGCCTCTTCTTTGAAGGTGACTCTCTTAACGTGCCCGTGAACAGGATCTGAAGAGGGTAATCTCTTACTGCTCTCCGAAACCTCACCGCCCTCTCTAGCCACCGCATTTTCCAGTCTTTCGTCCTCATTCTCCATTAGATCGCATTTGTCTTTCATTGCGCTACAGCAAGCAGCCTCTTGCAGCCTCTTATCGTCGAGTTTTGAAGATGAGTGATGCTCATTACAGCCTAAAATCGAACCCTGAGATAAATGGTCCTTCATTTCATTTTCCTCAACGCACTTTGACGTAGAATCCTCGCTACTCTCCCAGAACAACCCCTCGAGCTCGTCGAAAACTGCCCTATAAAGATTGGTCATCAGAAATTCGGGAGCATCCGGGCCATTAAAACCATCATAAATTCCAACGAAGAGCCACCCATTATCCTCCGAAACTACCACATGCACCCTATCCTCCCCTGCTTTCCCATGCGCCCATTGAAGATTATCGCCGAAATCCCGGCTCCCACCTTCTTCCTCCATGAAATCACAGTACCTCCTACTGCAATTCTCGTTACTATTCACACTACCACCATAACCGACTCCATCTCTGGAATGATGCAACCCCACGAAGCTCAGAACGGGGAAGACCCAAGGCCTTTTCTTCTCCGAGAAGTTCCGTCCAAAAGCCCGCTTGATCGCGACTCCAGCGAAACGCTTCTTCTTCTTTTTCGTGTAGTACTCACCAAGCGGAGCCGAGAAATGAACGCCGGCGTCGGAATTCTCCAACGGGCCGGAGATGGCGCCTCTCTCCAACGGCCCTGACAAGAAACCCCTTTCGAACCGTCCGGAATTCCCAAATTCCTGACTCTGCTGCTGAGCCACAACCCTCGGGATCGGCTGCAGAGGAATCGAGCTAAAGAAGGAGCTACCCACGAAGAAGTTGTCTCCATTCTTGCCGCAGGCATTGTAATGGTCGGCGTCGGCATCGCCACGGGGGCGTGAAAAGATGGAAATGGGGGCGGAGGAATTGGCGCTTACGGAGGCGCCGGAGATGGAGTGGAAGAAAGTGGTTTCGGGGACGGAAGAAGGGAGGAATCGGCCGGAGGAGGAGGGCGAGAAGCGACCGGAGGCTGATGGGGAGAACTTATTGTGGCGGACGTAGCAGAATGAGTGGCCGAGAGTCTCATCGAAGGGCTCGCCGGAGAAGAAAAGATCAGGGTGGCCGGCACCCCTCGCGCACGGAAGGAGCGCGGAGACGCTGTTTCCCATCTCGCATTCGGTGTTTCCCCGCTATGACGCTTCTCCTTGCCCCCTCCTCCTCCCTTCCTTTCCTCCTCTAATGGCGAAGTAGGGTTAGGGTTCTCTCATAGAGAGAGAGAGAGAGAGAGAGAGAGAGAGAGAGAGAGAGAAGGTTTTTGGTTGCTGCGTGTTTGTTTTCGAACTCCAAAACCGTATCCCTTTCCCTCTTTTTTCTTCTCTCTCTGTGTGACTCTCTCATTTCTCAACGCACCTTTTTATTTTGTTTTTACTGACAGATAAAAGAGAGAGAGAGGAGAAGGGGATTTTCGTGTAGTATTTTTGTCGTTTTAAGGAAGTGCATGGTGGGTCCCCGTGATTCCCATTGCAGTCAACTGCCAGGTCATCGACATGTCATCATGCTAGCGTCCACGTCGACACGTGGTAGGGTCGTTCCGGTCGGAGTTGAGATTTTTCTTTTACAAAGGCAGAAAGATCTCATTAATCAAAGAATGAAATATATGAAATACATGAGATTTTGATAGAATGCTCCTTGCGATGATATATCTATAAATCTGATTTTCAAAGCCTCTAAATGAGATACATTTTTCTTGTGATTATATATCTACAATGTTCCGTGTGATTAATTCATTTTGCAACCATCAATGTTAGCCTTAATCTCTCTTTTGCCGCAATCCCTTGATGCAATAGCTTCCATGGAAGCACCATGATCTTATTAGGTGCTCTTAATCCCCACAATGCATTCAACCATTGTCTGTCTTAAACACTGATTTAGCAGACTATTTGCAGGTTGATGACAGAAGCAATAACTGATATCATTACATGTATTGACTGAACAAGAAATCTTTTCTGCTATTTCAGAAGAGAAAGACTCCACCATGATCTTATTATCTTATTTGGTACTCTTAATCCCCACAATGTAGTCAATGATTGTCTCTCTTAAACACTGACTTAGCAGACTATTTGTGGGTGATATCATAACATGTATTGACTGAGAAAGAGATCTTTTCTGCTATTTCAGAAGAGAAAGACTCCCTTATTAATTCTTCATTCCACTCTTTATTCTCCCTCATCAATCGGGTAACTAATGCCACATTGTTACTCCTCATATCTGGTTCTGGGATCCATGCCTCATTTCTTTATTTTAACATTGTCAAATTGGGTTGGTTGATTTGATTCAATTCAATACAATATATTAAAACAAACTCCAAGTCCTCTAAACCAACTCAACTCAAAATCGCAATTTTAAGAACACTGGTGCAAACCCACATAGGATTCATGTCGTCGCAGTGATGTCTTGGCCGAGATCAAGTAAATGGCATGCATTTTGGTGGTAGATTAGGATCATTACCCAACCTCTTTCTCTGCCTTCCTCTAACCTTCTTCATACCGATTCCATTACGATGGTATCTGAATTCAAGGTTTTGGCAACCAACCTTAGTTTAAATTTAATAGTATTATTATTGCTCAAAGTGATGGATTAGTGTAAGGTGGTTTGGGCACTAAATGGGTGACTTAGAAGGGCCCAATTGTGCCCACGGGATCAAGGGTCCCGGGTTTCAACCCCTCGAAAAGCGGCTTAAATGAGAAAGTAGTAGATTAACCATTCAAAACCTAACACAATAAGATGCATGACATGTTCAATACGCAGTTCATCAACTTCTTTAAACTGTAGATGATATAATCTACAAATAGTAACATACAAGTTTCTTGACTAACACAATTCAAAAGAGTAGTTGGGTGAAGTTGGCGGTCAAACCAACAAAAGCCAAAGGGCAGTTGTGATTCACACACAAGTCAAACACACCATGCTTAGTTACATCATCATCGGTCAACCCGAGAAAATAACATAATAAACTATGCCCAGCAGCGAAGGATTCACATTGTAACGAGATGGAGTGACATCCGAAATGATGAAAATTTACATTTTATATTGAAATTTCAAAAGAAAGTTGAAACATTTTAAAGCCTGCCCCACTCAAAACAAGTTTTTGAATCGGCCACTGATGCCCAGGGTCAAGAAAATTGATCCACGTGAAGTGAGTTGGTTCGAGCCAAGGCTGGGATGGCTTTCACTAGGGTCAGCGACTGAGTTGAACCAGCTAACCATGTCTGAGACTGGCTAGAACCTACCCGAATGAGCTCACCGCAAGTTCTTTCCCTTTCTTTTAATTGCTCAACGAGATAGCTCAAGTTTAATTGAATTAGTGTGGAAGATACACTCTTCCAAAGCAAAATTTGAAGAGCTTATGTAAACGGTGTTTGATTGGCCATTTTGGGTAATCGAGTGGCCAGGTTAAGAGAACAGAGTCCAGGGGCAGAAAGATTAATTCTCTCTCCTGTCCTTCTCACATAGTTGTTGGTGTGCAGCGGGCCCAGGAGGAGAAGGTTGTCTTTTCCTATGTGACAATTAATGCTTTTTTACAAAATCAATTCCCACTTTTCTACCTTTTTGACTAAAAGCATTACTCGGTTTCCGAAAAGTCAATGAGTTCCCCCCACTTTTGTCATAAAACACCAGAGACAAGCAAGCAATTTGGACGCAACATTTGTAAATAACCATGCATATATATATATATATAGAGAGAGAGAGAAAGAAAGAAAGATCATGCTAAATATATATATATATATATAAAGAGAGAAATAGTCATACATACTTTGCTTTAGAGATTTCATCTGTTCAATGTTTATGGATGAACGTATGCATCTTCTCTCCCTCTTTATATATATAGTTTGTCTACAACTAAGAATTGGAACCGAATTCATTCTCGTTTAGGTCCTATATTGTGAAGAACTAAAAAATATAAAAATTATTACAATATATATAGAACTAAAAAATTTTCAAACCACCAATTTTGGTTCCATAAAGCACCTAAAATGGATCAAGTGGTCTATGATTCTATCACATGTGTTTCACACCCGCACACCCTTGAGTGCGTGTCTCGTGCATGCACCCATGCCCCATGACACCCTACTATCTTCCTTTTTCCTGCTTATTGATTACAAACCGCAATTACATTTTAGCATAGCCGGCATATGATTATAAAGCACCTAAGAATTGGAACCGAATTCATTCTCGTTTAGGTCCTATATTGTGAAGAACTAAAAAATATAAAAATTATTACAATATATATAGAACTAAAAAATTTCAAACCACCAATTTTGGTTCCATAAAGCACCTAAAATGGATCAAGTGTTCTATGATTCTATCACATGTGTTTCACACCCGCACACCCTTGAGTGCGTGTCTCGTGCATGTACCCCATGCCCCATGACACCCTTCTTATTTTGCATTGTAATACGATCGGGTCAATAGGACCCGCATCTCAATAACATTCTCGATCCAAGTTCCATGGACTTGCTGGTTATAAATAGCCTACACTTGTGGGTAGAGGTAAAGGCCACCCGCAAGAGCAACATAAGTCGAATACTAGTGGAGAGAGCGTAACTTCGCCTTTATTTGGTCATAAGGGACCTAGTGGCACAAGTTTAGGGGAACCAAACATAGGGCCATGATTCATTTTCAATGGCCCACTAGATGCGATAATGCTCAAAACGAGCAAAGCTCGCGTCCATCTGGATTGATAGTGAGACCCAAGCCAAGGTCAGTGGTGACGTATAGGTAGTTTCATCTTATTCAATGCTGCCCAAATGAGTGTGAAGCCGTAATGCACCTTGATTTTTGTGGAGGCTCTCATAGGTGGAGCACTCGTTCGAGCGAAGGTTGATACGGGGCCACACGTTTGATTATTTCTGCACCCACGGCGCATGGGCTTCATGTACGACCTACAACTTTGGAGTAGAGGCTAAAGACAGTGAACACTGCCCTTTCTACATTTGTAATGGTTCATGTTTGTGGATCCTCAACTTGTGTCGTCTATTCATGGATGCGACCCCGAGAAAGCATCCAACGAGAGTTCGTGTATTGCTATACGCAGTTGAAGGACAGGATTCAGAAGGGTTGTTTCACTCTTCTTGGAGTACTTTGGGAGGAGGTAGAGCCGATCGATGTTTAGAATGGAGGCGTCCCAAGATCTCTGAGGTCTTGGCGGAGTTCTAAGACACGATGTCGATTGAGTTTCCCAAGAAGCTCTCTCCTAGATGTGAGACTAATCATATTATTGAGCTTGTTCCTATGCGAAACCAACCATCCACCCTACCTATCGCATGAGTATGTTGGAGTGGGAGAGCTTAGGAAGCAGTTGGGGGAGCTTTTTGAGGCATGAATGGTGCAACCATTCAAGTCCCCTTTTAGATCACCCGTCCTCTTCCGGATAGATCACTAAGGATGTGTGTAGATTACCTGACATTGAACAAAGTCACATTCAAAGATCATTAACCATTGCCATTGACCACATACCTTTTTTATCACCTTAGTGGGGCAGGCTAAACTCAACTTTCATTCAAAATTTTGGTAGGTACAAGTGGTGCTGATGACAAGTTGTGGGTGATGCAGTTGTGGGTGCACGAGTTCTTAGTCATGCCCTTCAGACTGACCAATGAACCCGCGACTTTTCTTTGGTTGACAAACGAGGTGCTCCACGAATCAGTTTGTGGTTGTCTACTTGGATGATATCATAATATACAATGGTGCTCTTGAGTAGCACACTCGTCATCTTCGCTTGATGTTTAGCAAATTGCGGGTGCATTTTCTCTTTGTTAAAAGAGAGAAGTGTGAGTTGGCTGGACATGAGATCTCCTTCTTCAAATACATCATTCGAGCTGGGGTAGTCCGGATGGATCCATGTAAAGTGATAGCTATCACGGATTGTGAGGCACGATAGACCGTGCTTGAGTTGTGGAGATTTTTTGGCTCGACAAACTATTATAGGAAGTTCATCAAACACTTTCTAAGGATTATAATACCTCTTGCCAAGTTCTTGAAGAAGGACTCACATTCAGATTGGTCGGTTGAATGTGCTGAGGTATTCAACACTTTGAAGGGGGCTATCAACAGCGAGCCAGTTCTGTGCCTTCCAGATTTCTCATACACCTAGTTGCTGTGGAGATTTTTACCTCAGTTCTTCTATAAGGATGAACCCCTTTGAGTTGGCGTTGGGCTGGCAGCCTTTGAGTCTCCTAGACATAATGCTGACCTAGCAGAACAATAGTTGTTCAGTTGTATTATAAGAAGTCAAAGATAAGAGTGATATATATGAGGACGGCCACACCTTGCTTGAGAGCAAAAGTGAGGATGGTCATGTTTGCTAATAGACATCATAGAGTTTGAGGTTGGTGATTGGGTCAGTTGGAGTCTGAAGCTGCATTCAATATAAAATGTGTTGCAGTAGAAGTCTTATTATAAGGATCCCAAGCGGTTAGCAAGACAACCTCCTCCATTGGTTCGTGAAGACTTTGGTTGGGTTGAGAGGATCATCAATAAGCGCATGGAGGGAGAGATACCTCATTGCCAAACCCAATATCTTATGCCGTGAACCGGTCAAGGACCAGGTGATGATGGTTTGGTAGTACGAGTACCTTCTCTCTGAGTTTCATAGGTCTCGAGGATGAACATCGACTCAACTGGGGAGAATTGTCACACACTCGAGCGTCCTTCGAGTTTTTCTGCACCCTCACACTCTTGAACGTGCATCCTTACGTGCACCTGCGCCCCATGGCACCCTAGTCTCTTCCTTTTTCCTTCTTATTGATTATAAACCCCTGTTACAGTTTAGCATAGCTTACATATGATTGATTTTCATTGTAATACGATCAGACCAATAAGACTCACATCACAACATACTCAATCTAGGTTGTATGAACTTGGCTGGCTATAAATAGCCTATACTTGTATGTACATATCAGCTTTGAGAGACCTTTCACTTATATCATTGGTATGTCTTCTCTCCTAGGGTGTTGTCGCCGTTGAGAGAGAGTGCGGCTAGAGAGATACTCGAGAGAGTGAGTGTTTTCCTTATCGAGTGCGGAGAAGTCGGGGACAGACCAAGTGGCGTGTGCAATGAGAGGTTGACGTTGCTGCGAACAGTGTAATGCTAACTGGAATCGGGCGATCCCATTGCACCACAGAAGCTCCTAGTTGCCGATCAACTTCATCTGAGGCCTGCCGCCTAGGAAGCGGTGAGAAATTTGAAGTCCGGTTTCAGTTCTTAGCGCGAGATCAGGGAGTTGACTTGCAAGTTAGAGGTCATTAGTTCCATTCCTTGGTCACTTTGGGGTGTGCATCTCGCTTCCGCCTCTTCATTGTGCCCAACAAAAAAAACAGTTCACTTTGAATTGATTTCATCGCACTTTATTAATGACCAAAATTTAGAACTGCGCGTAACATCAACTCTACATAACAGATGCAACAACCTAAAGTTCATGTATGCTTTTCTTAGAGCAGATTAATATGATTACCTTGAGTCTCTCCCCCTCTCTCGTTATAATAATTGCCCCTTTAGGTTTTCTTTTCAGGAGGATCTGTTCTCTATTTGGAATATATATATTATATATTCCAAATAGAGAACAGATCCTCCTGAAAAGAAAATCAAAACGGGCAATTATTACAACGAGAGAGAGAGACATAAATTGATCACTAACAAGGAGCCCTCTCTCTCTGGAACTCCATGCACAAAGATGGCAAGTTTTCAAATGGTAACAGATGAACAGGGGCCCAATGACTTCAATGGATTTGAAAATGGAGGAGCAAACATTATAACCCAAGCTTTTCCAAACATAATAAATGGACGTATTGGACTGATATATTTTCTTCTCCAGACATTTCTAGAACTATGAAACTTTAAATAGTTGAAAACATGGTGGTCTCATTCCAATGCTTTACTTTTCCTACTAAAACACTATACAATAGGGAGAAAAATATAATAAATCTCAGACAGCTAGAAAATTATTTATATAATATTAATACTTGATATGAAACCATACGCCAACGGCGAATAAGATGATTGGAGTGCGAAACGTGTCCGTTTGACCTTAAAATCTATGAAGAAGATGACAAAGAGTATGAAAAACAAGCCGCTCAACGCTCGAAACCCTAACCCTAGATTCTTTGTCCTCATATGATACTGTTAGTAGTGCATTGTCAAACCCTAACCCTAATTTCATAGACTGTTCTTTTACCACATTCAGTTGGTTTTGGTATTTTATATCCTAAATTTCATCGTCATTTTGTATTTGTCTCACCAAACCATCCCATCTTTCAAGGTGAATGATGGCGATGATCCTTTTAGTGTGTTTGATTCATACTGTTAAGGCTTTTAGAACTGTAGGCCTAAGTTCATTATCTGTAACCTTGTCAAAGTTTTTTATTCAAATTAGATCTTTGGAACCATAATTTCATGTTATTGACGGGTTTCTTGCTTAATATCACAATATAACTTGAAACTGCCAGTAAAAAAAATCCAATTCTCATGAAATATTGTATCAAACATGCCTTTGGAGACCATTTCACCCCCAACATACCTAATTTCGTCAAATATATTGTATATAGTTTTTTTCAATCACGAACTGCAACACCACCACAAAAAACTTTACAAACACTCAAGTCCTCGAGAGTTATAGCTTCAACCATCAAGATCGACTTTAAGGGCTAACTGTATCACTTGAAAAAGTTTCAATAATTACTTGACCCGCAAGCTCTACTCCTCATTGCAAGTAACTCTATTTTAAAGAAATTATCTACAAAAACTTAGTTTTTGATCAATAATAAAAGACTACAACAACTACTACTAAGCTTTTTCCCATAAAAAACTGTTCTTTAAAAAATCGATCTAATGAAGGTCTATCCAACCCTTTAGAGTGAAATGAGTTGCTGCAGAATCCATTATAAACAATGTATCATAGCCCAGGATCTTACTACAAGCTGTTTATTATAAATTATATGTTTAATTTCACCATCTTGTCTAATTTTATTTTAGAAATTTGAGTGAGATAAGTGCGAACTCACGATGTTTTTTTGGATGAGACGGACTTTACTTCACATTCATAAAATACTTGTATTTTCTTATATACAATAATTTTAGATTTTGCATCAACCTCACTCTAAAGTGAGGTGAACACTGGGTGAGGTGACCACCTCACTTTGCTAATTAAGACCGCCTCCAAATTGATTGGCTCAAGATCCATGGGATATACTTATCTGTGGTGGTTATTGGGAAATGACAACACGGAACACAGAAAATGTGACATGCAACTCATGTAGCATCAACTTTGAAAAGATGAAATCAAGTCGAGTAAAAGGCAAGGTTGGGTTAGGCAGAAGGCAGATACTCCAAGCATCATCGAACACAAGGCCTTTGGCTTCTAGGTGCTTTTGAGCAGAACCCCAAGACATGGGAATAAACAACGGACCCACTTTAGCGCATGCCTCACTCAAAATCTAAAAATTCTTAGATCTGTCATTGTATATAAGAAAAAACAAGTTCTTTATGGAGGTAAAATATAAGTGTCTTACCTAAAATACAAGTGCACCTCACCCGAGCAAAAAATCCCGACTCCAACCTTTGCTCCTCTAGCATAACACCAAAACTAGCGGCAAAAACCAAGGAATTAATAATTGGGATTTAATTATATTTATGATTGCTGATTAAACAACCGTTGAACCTAACTGAATCCACAATAGGTGAATGCTAGCTTGTGAAACCAGTTTGATACAAATAACCAAATCTTAGGAAATGACATGGTTTATGGTTGGCCTTATATACATCCCATTTATTTTGAAATTTTTTAATTTTAGTTGTAATTTCTTTGTGGATATATCTATCTATCAATCTCTCTATACACACATGGTTCCATTCCGGTTTTAGCTTCTGTAGAACCGGAGCCAGCCATTTGAAATTTCATAGTTTTTAAATATTTTTATCAAAATTTATTTTCAATTCAGTTTGGGTTTCTAATAAACCAGAACCATATATATATATAATGAGTGAATTTGTTTACTCATATTCGATTATTGTTTTTTAAGAACATAAGTATAATAACATTAAGTTTTTTCTTTTTTAATATTTTTTTTTAAATTATACTCGTGCTATATAAAAGAAATTGTTTATTTGTAATTAGTGTTATCCTATCAGCCTAGTCTAAGGGCCTAGAGGTCATGGTTTAGGTATCGTTGTATATGTAGAGTATTTTATTAGTTGTCTATGTTTTATGTTCCTTTGATATGGATCTTTTTAAAAAGAGAAGATCATCGGTTGTTGATAGATAAAATATGATGATCCCACTAAGAGAACATTTTGGAAATCAAAAGGAGAACCGTAAAGGAAAGGGCTACGGCCTCTGTTTCTCGCTTTTAATTTTGACTCTCTCTACTTTATATATAATCAATAAAAATAAGACAGAAAAGAAATGGTGGATGAAAAAACACTGCTGACTTTGGTTGTGCTACACACACCAGCCTGACTTCACGTTTTCTCCCTTGTTTTACTTCCTGTTCAGCAAGTTGGTATTGGGAGAATTGGACCTCCCCAAAAACTAATTACTGTCATGATTGACAGAATGCTGTATGAATGTGTGTATCAGCGAGAGAGAGAGAGATGTGGTAAACGACTAAGGGAAAATACATTCACCGATTTCACGCTTGATGGCACTAAGAAATCATGCCGAGAGAGAGAGAGAGAGAGAACACACATTTCTAGACTCATTTTCTGTGAAATAACATACTTTTAGCTCTTCCCCTTATATTTGTTCGCTATCTATGCATCTCTAATCTTGCATAATTTTTTATTGCGTGCATTATATATGACAGATTTAACCTACATTATCACTCTTAAGAATAAAAGACAGTTCTCCAGGAATCCTGATAAGAATGTACACTTTTGGGATCACAAAGTTGTCCTTTTGCATTTACGACAGAGCCAAAAGGGTCACAGTTCTCGAAATCCCAACGAAGACTATACGAATTCTTGTCTCCCAAAGTGAGACCACGGTTAAAACCAAACAAAAGGAGAAAGAAAGCATCAAAGATCTGCATTCAGTTTGTCGGGCGGCACAGCCTTAATAGTATTGAGAGATGGATTGGTTCTCCCTTGAGCGAAGCAAATTTGCCCTACAAAGCTATACGACATTCACATTTTTGACCTTATTATAGAGAGGAATACACGTGAATAGGATATCAAGGAAATTCCAATAATATTCTCAATTAAAGAGGTCCTGTATCAAGTTTCTTTCTGGGCTCATAGCCAACCGAGCAAAATATTTTTTCACTACCCTTCATATATATATATATAGATACATATATATATATATATATATATATATATATATAAGGAGAGAGAGGTAGTGCTTAGTCTTTCTATACATATTCTTGCATAAACATCTCTATCATTCAATTTAAGTATTTTATCACCTAAACTTCTGATCACTGTATTTTTGTAATTTTTATTTTATGTGTTATGTGCATTAATGCAAAGTATTTTATCACCTTAACTTTTGACGTGAAAGATCGAATAATAGAGATATTTAATAAATTGAAAGATATTATGCATTTAATACTACATTAAATGCATAATCTCTTTAAGTGTGTAATGTTGCATAAACATTTCTATTGTTAATCTTTAGTAGAGACTCAAATTAAAAGTGTCACCATACTTTTGTAATTTACATTTGATGCATCATCTGGATTAATGCAAAGTGTTTTATAACTTTAATCTTTGACCTCAAAGATCAAAAGATGAAAATGTTTGTAAAAGATTATGCACCAAAAAACATTATACATTTAGCACTACCTCTCTCTCTCTCTATATATATATTGTATACGTATATGTACACATGAAGAGGGATGTCTTTACAAGTTCTTGACAGAATAGATCGGGATTCTAGTTGGGGTGAATAAGAGCGCGAGGATAAAATTAAATGGAACTTAAAAAGATAAATAGTGCAGGAAATTTCATTCAAGCAAAACTTGCTCCTGCTACTCGTGGGAAGCCCGTATGGCAGTGCAAAACGGAGACGAAGCCTTACACAACACCATGTGGGATCTAAGGTCTGGCAGAGTTTTACACTAATCGTAGACCACCAAATTCTACCTCTTTCCTTTTCCGCTTAGGAAGGGCATTGGCGAAGTAGTTGGGGTTTTACAGACACTGGTTTCACCTAAACTTTGAATTTTTTCTTCATTGTCTTAACAAGTCAAAGAGCAAATCAACAATCCTCAAATCTTCAAGAGGCAAACCACGCATGAGCAGAAACACGCTGATACAATCACAAGCGGCTCTCTTGATTGTCAGACCAAACCGGTGGTTGGTATGGAACCTAAGGCAATTTCACAGAAAGCAGGACGAAATAAAAGACCAGCACAATCAATTTAAACATTCACAATCTAATGAAGCAGTGGAAAAGCACTCAGGCACGAAGAACGTAGTAAGAAAAACAGAAATGTTCAAGAAGAAGAAAGAACTCCTTCTACCCAACAATGGAGGAAGAGAGGGAGAGATTAATTTAAACATACATTTTTCAGATTAATTTAAACATAAATTGTTTAACAGCCAAAGTTCAGGATTTTAGACTTCTTGTAGCTAATATGTACAAAAGAATATGGAATTCGCCGTTCAACCTGCTATGCAAGATGGTGCCGAATTTCGTGATTAGACTTCATGAACTTAAGCCACAGCTAAACACGGTATACCTCAAATGACCAACTGTTTCAGTTTGGTTCGAACCGACGGGCCTAACTGCCCGCCCACACACCTGAACCAAACGCCAAGGTACCATCCATCCCGGCCCTGTTTCCATTTGAAAAAAAAAATCATGGCACTCACCCTCCCCACCCTACAAGCTGTTAACTTGAAATAACCGGCCAATAATCACCAATCATTTCACATTTTAAAAATACAATATTATATTTTGGTCCATTTAAAATGTATAATAGCATATTTAAAACATATATACAAATTTATAATTAATAATATATTTGCAAAAAATGATATATATATATATATATATATATATATATATATATATATATATATATATATATATATATATATATATATTCCATATTATGTGTATATATTTGGGTCATGACTTCGCAAGCAATATGATCCTCTAGTTTTTCGTGTTCAAGTCCCACCTAGAGCTTTCCGAATCGGTTCATCACTCGTGTACATCACAAATTGAAGCCACATCAACAGCAATCTTCCTATACTAGCATTGTCTGATCAACTAGTGAATTCTGTAAGTTGCTATATCATTCACTTATCTAATTAGTTGTCGATGCTACGATGTTTGTTAAAGTTGATTATACGCAATGTTCTATGTGTGCACGAATTCTACTGCATCTAAAACTTCATTGTTTCTGTTTTTAAACCTACTATTAAACATGCTGAATTCTCTGAAGAAAATATGACATTCTACAAGTTGTTGCCGAATCATCAACAATTGGATTTCACGACACTTTTCCTTTTCTTCAATTAATGCTATAATTGCATATCACCATTTTTTATTTCATAATAAAAATAATGGACACTCCAGTTACGACTATAATGATAGTTTTCAAAAGAAAGAAAAAAGGTAGAATACCTTAAATTTGAAAATAATTATGACATTTATATTAAATTGACGGTCACAAACAATTTCTTCACAAATATCATTAGGGATAATATTAGCTCCTAAGCAGAAAACTTAAACACCATTGCACCTAGACATCTATTTTGGGAATTCAACCGTAACCAAACCACCCAAAGCCGATTCCATTTATAGTATGGAACTGTCAAGTCTAGTTTGAGTCTAGAATCACCTAAAAGTGGTAAAATATTGTAAAAATTTAAAACTAAAAATAAAAAAAAAGCCACCGGAATTGGCGATTTGGAATGGCTGGTTTCATATTCATGAAAGGTGAAACCAGAACCAAATCGGACAGTCTCCGGTTTTGGGCCCGATTTTGGTTCCAGTTTCAATTGGTTCTTGGCCCAGTTAAGTACTGGTTGAAACTGCCAAACCAAATCTTCATAGGGCATGCACATTGTTTCGAAAAATGTTCATAACTTGTACATTTTTCGCAGTTTCATCACCTTCAGTCTATTTATCTCTTCTTTTTATTTATTTTTTGTTATATCGATGGAGTGCTTGAAATATTATCGGTAGAGTAGTTGTGTGGAGATTGAATACTGTTGAAAATAGTCGAAAGTGATGAAAATGGAAGAGACAAATAGATTGAAGGTCAATAAGAGTAGAAAAGTCGTCAGAGTAAAGATACAAGGTTGTATATGAGAGCGCACGAATGAAGACGGAAGGAAAATGATGGTGGTGGCGCTATTAACATGAATGATTTGGTATGAGAACAATTTCAGTATTTTTGAAAAAAAGTTTATGTTTAGTAAAAGGGACATATGAATAGCAATTATATAATTTTAAGATCCAAGCTTTTTAGACTCTTCCAATTTTAAGCCCCAAATGTAGAAATTTAGCTTTACCCCCAAACTTTTGCTGAGCCATCCATGATACAAACGTACTTGGAGGCTGTTTAGCAACTTATTTTCACATAAAGATTTCATTAAACAATTCCTTACAGCAAATAAGCAAGTGCTTCGTTTTCTCAATGAAGATTAAGCTATACATTCAAACGTTTTAAATTTAAAAAGCAAGTTAGCATTAGACACAGTTGGTTGGCAGCTCATCCTATATGAGTTTGATTCATTGTTGACAAACAAATGAGATAAGAACAAACAACCTCAGCTCAACCTTAGATGCCAGAAGATGACCTCACATCTCTAGGCAGATCAAGCCATGTAACCATTCAACACAAGGTTTCTCTCCAAGCTTGCACCACCCCAAAGAACTCATACCTGCCTGCATTCTTAAATGCTTTGTAACATGTAAAAACGATGAGTGTGGGTATTATTTACACACACATGTGTGCACGCGCGTGTGTGTGAGAGAGAGTCATTTTCAGGTTAGTCCCTTTCTTTGACTCATATCTTTATCATAACAATCTGAACTGCAACGCGAACGTTCAAACAATACTTTAAAAATTTGTGCTTGCGTTGCATATATACATAAACTAAATTTAACAGCAATGCACTTAGGGCGTTACCCCCACCTCGCAGGGCTCTCGACTCCATAAGTTGCAGTGTATGAGTTCGATTCAAGAACGATACATGATAACATATTGTGCTCTATGGTTTATCGGGTCGTATTGTATTATGTTGTATCACAAATACGATACGGGTCGTATCGTACGAGTCAATGTTGACTCGCAAGATATAAAATATGAGAAACTCTGGTTTTTTACTATTTTGCTTGCTTCCAAACCCTTCTTACTTCCTACCTTGCTCTAAATTGTTTTCATACCTTTTATTTACTTGATTTCATGAAAGAATCACACATTTTTTATCTCATCATTAAAATCCATAGGTTTTTTCTTAAATCTGTGGCATACTCTCTTTTTTTCCTTTGTAACCATATTTTTCACTTGAAAAATTTGAGACTTTCATGAATTCCAAGATTTTCTACCTTTGTAAAGCATTGCCCTTATTGTGCTTTATCTTTGCTTGGCTTGATGGCATATGAATGAGACAATGTACCCTAGTGTATAAAGGCAATAAATGTATGTTCTATAACGAGGTGAAGCATGAAGGTATTTCTCACATGAAACAACATCTTACGAGAATTAAAAGGATGCAGGTATGAAATTCAATAAGTTATGGAGCTTACAAAGAAAAGAAAGAGATTATGATAAAAAGAGAGTAGAAATAGACAGTTGAGATATTTCTCAAGATGTTTCTCAAGAAAAAATTCATGCTATGACTAGAGAGGAGAAGAAAGAGAGAGTAAGAGAAGACGAGATAAAGAAAAGTATGTAGGTTCTGATGGCAGTAGCAACAAGGTTGATTTTTGTTCCACTACAAGAGTCCCTGTTTTCTCGATGGCTATAAGGAGTAGTAGATGAGGTGTTAGAGGTAGTGGAATACATTTATTGTTTCCTCAACATACTACTTGTAGAGCTCAACGAGTATTAGATCAGCTATGACTTTCAGGGAGATAATTAAGAAAATATATTTGAAGTGTTTAAAGTTTTTTTATGAAAATTACCTCTCATTTAATGTTGCAAATTCTTTTTCCTTTCAAAGTACGACAAATGTTATTGTTAGTGTAGGATCTGAGGTCCCTACTTATCATAGTTTGAGGTAAATTACTACAAAAATAGGTTGATATTGTTTATGATTGAAGTCTTGAATTTAGGAAGTCATGAAAGGTTATTGGTTGTTACATTATAGATGATGTTTGAACAAATGAGCATTGTTTACAATCCAAAAGGGACATTATTTTTAAAATCCTATTACTTGTCCCAAATTGATAAAACTGTTGATAACTTACTCTCTATTTTTGAAAACGTTGAGGATGTTGGTATTCAAAAGACTTAATGCTTGAGTATTTAAGTGCAATGGATGATATTAAGGGGATAATTGATGTATATTGAAATATCACAAAGTTTATTTATAATTACTAATCTATATTGCATTTAATGAGAATCTACACTGGTCGAAGGGAGTTTATTAGGCTTTCGTTGACAAGATTTGCTATGAATATTTTTATTGTTAAAAGTCTTTTCATACAAAAAATATATTGAAAAATATTTCCGCATTTGATGAATGAGGCTGTATAAGTGGTTGAGAAAGGAAGAGGGGGTTACTATAATAGATGTTATTTTTAATGCTAACTTTTGAGAAAAATACAATACTTTTTTTAGAAGTTGGTGCATTTAGTTAAGGTAATGAGAATGGTAGACACTAAATATAGGTATGTTATGCCACACACACACACACACACACACACACACACATATATATATATATATATATATATATATATATATATATATATATATATATATGATACTATGGATTAGGCCAAATTGGAAATACAATTAAACCTTAATCATAAGTGGTCACTTTAAAGAAGATTTGTAAGATAATTGATATACATTGAAATAGGTAAACACATCATAATTTGTATATTGTTACATATTTTTTAATCCCTCTAATAGATTTTCTTCCAACTTTGTAGAGGATGATGAAATTAAGAAAGGTATATTAAATGTAATTGAGCTTGTATAAGATTTCTACTAAGTGCAACATTCATTTAGAATTATGTAAGTATATAGATAACATTAGAGATTTTGGAAGGTCAATTGCAATACAACTTCACTGCTAAATGTGATCAGGTATTATTTGTTTTTTTGATAAATTATTATTACTTTTTTATTCTTATGACTTGGGTTGCTTCTTAAGACTTAATACTTCCATTTATTATGTTTTATTTTAGATGAATGGTGGACTTAATTTGGTATAGATTACAGAATTTGTCGATGTTTGGTCAACGCATATTAAGGTAAGTATGTAGTTCGAGTGGATGTGAAAAAAATTAAAGTTTTTTTGAACGCATTCACATAAAGAAGAGAAATAAATTGTAGCATGTTTGTTTTCGTGATTTGGTATGTACTGCATATAATATGAAGTTAAGGCAATGATAAAAAGATATTTTTTTATTCTTTATACTTGTAATATTTTCTAACTTCTAAGTAAATTGTATTCTTTATTTTATTTTTCTTATAGACAAATACAAAGAGATGCAAGAAAGGCAAGGAATGTATCATATGACCCACTTGACTATGAAAATATTGATATTTTTGATGATTAGGTCAAAGAAGAGTCTCTTATTATTTTAGAGGATGCAAATTGGAGAACAATAGATAC
This sequence comes from Brasenia schreberi, assembly GCA_036023115.1. NCBI lineage: Eukaryota > Viridiplantae > Streptophyta > Magnoliopsida > Nymphaeales > Cabombaceae > Brasenia > Brasenia schreberi. The sequence goes on from JAYKKT010000087.1 coordinate 6,974,380, forward strand.
AGAAGCAGAAATTGAAGATGACGATATAAAAGGCAAAGGATTTGATTACCTAATTTTAGAGAAAGAGTAGGGAGATGATGGTGGCGATGATGATGATAATGATGGCGGTGACCCTGATTATAATGCTTATGATGTATTTGTTGATTATGATCCACGTTTTCTAAATGAAACAATGAAATTGGATTGTTGTAGTTTATAACTTTGTATTTGTGTTACGTAATAAATTATAATCTTAACTTTGTAAACTTTTATAAGCTTGTTGGTATATTGTTAGCTTTTAAGTTTAACTTTCTTACTCTTTTAGGCTTGTAGACTCATGACATTAGTTTATTAATCGTGAGAATGTTATTCTTAGTTGTATTCTGATCATGTTCTCTACCACTTGGTTACCTTATATTTTTTAATTGCAATTTTTCATATTTTCTAGATTTTTATATATTTTTGAATTTTATAAAATAAAATAATTTTAATACATTATATCATATTGTATCATATAGATGTACCAATACGCTAATTACAACATTAATCTTTTCTATTCAATACCATCAGATTACTTTTTATTCAATTTTTTTGTCTTTTTTTCATTATTTATGCATATCATGTCTTTTGTTTTCGACTACCACCTTCGTAAAACCTAGCTTAGTCTGCGACGACTAAGCACCCAACCATGTTAGGTTTATTCTAAAGTTCGGGACACGATAACTTTGATAAATTTTATTAAGTAGGTCATCAATTTTTGTTTTTTGTTTTTACAGTCGTGAATTTAAACGTAATCATTTAATTGATTTCTATTTAGAAGGATAAAATGAAGATTTTATCTTGGTCTGAGAATCAATGGGAGGGTGTAAGTAGTGACCGAAAGCAAGGAAAGGATTTAGAAGTGGCTTCATAACCAAACAAAAGAACCTCCAAGTTATGGGGAGCGTGTATAATTATCTAGAAAAGAATGGGGGAAATCAAACAGGTGGGCATCGAATTAGACGGATATATTTGAGGATGAGGCTGCTCTTTCCCACCAACCATCTTACTCAAAAGCTACAAGGCACACAAGTTCGATATCTCGAACTGGAAGCACTTCATACAGGAGAGAGAGAGAGAGAGAAATGGCACTGAGGATGTGGGCTTCATCAACTGCAAACGCGCTGAGAATCAGCTGTGCTTCTTCTAGACTCGCTTCACCTTCATTCTCACTTTCCAGATACTTCTCTACTGGTACCTCTCTCTCTCTCTCTCTGTGTGTGTGTATGTGTGTCTCGTGGTTGCATTACGTAATGTCTAGTTGTTCATCTTGGATTTCTGGAATGTCGAAGATTGGGGGGAAAACTAAGGGAGTGCTTAATAACAATTACTCGTGAATATGTTGGCAGTTTCGTCACATATATATACACAATGTTTACTAGCTCGTAGAAAATGGAAAGAACTTTTCATGGTCTGTATGTCGGTGCTATGTCTTTCCTGTGTATGAGCAATCCCAACATTTTGTTCACTTTTTGAGCAATTATCTTAACAGATAATTGAATATTGCAGTATGTTTCGGTTTTTGTCTTTGGAAAAATGAATGCTGATTCTCTTGCTCTTGACTTCTTGTGAAACATGGCAATTTAAAAACTCAAGAAATGTTCGAAAACATTCAGAACAAAGAACTGTCATAGACCATGGGAACTTCTGCCACACGTGTCTTATGGATCTCTATTTAAGTTCATAAACCCAAAAGAGTAATATCATATAGAATGGTTACTTTTATGGTGGTGTATGCTTCAACTTTATTTGTATTTGCAAAGGATCTCCATTTGAATGTCTTCCTAGTTATTTCACCTTAAAATGACCTCCATTTTATCTTTTATTTGTGCTACAAAAGCCTCCATATCTGCCTCAACATGTTTCGTTTTTGTCTGCAATAACCCTCTTGCACATGCCGATGGTTGGTTGCCTATTGTTGCATGCCACATAATAGGTTTTATCATTGTTTTCTAATATTTGTTTTTCCGTTTTAAGTACTTCAAAAAAAAATGTGGTTGGTTGCTCTTTTGCAGTTCTTGATGGATTGAAGTACAGCGAGTCGCATGAATATGCGAAACATGATGGACCAGTTGCCACAATTGGCATCACAGACCACGCTCAGGTTGTTCTCAATCTAGGGATTAGTAGGCATGTCTATTTATGCTGATCAAGCAATTAGTAGCTTAATTATGTTGGGATATGCCACTCACTAATTTTGTGTTTAATGATTTTATGCTCTTATACTGTTTAAGCTGATTCTGTTGTCTTCTAAGCTTTTCTCTTTAATCTCCACAAGCTTTTAAATTCGTAATTTCCGCACAGGATCATCTTGGAGAGGTGGTCTTTGTAGACCTTCCTGAAGCTGGTGGGACAGTTTCAAAAGGTGCTCCTTTCGGAGCAGTAGAGAGTGTCAAAGCAACAAGCGACGTAAATTCACCTATTTCTGGAGAGATTGTTGGAAGTCAATACTAAGCTGACTGAAGCCCCTGGTTTAGTAAGTATCCAAATCTTCAAAGATAACCAACTTCCTGTATTTATTTATCAGTTCGTTTCCCCTTAGGCCTGCATTTTTTTTCCAATGAAGATATATTGATCCAAAACTACTTTTGTCAGAGATAAGTGGGTGTCATGCTTACAAACAAATGCTATTTTGTGGCTTATTAATACACGTCAGAATTGACTTAGGAGATCCAGCATTAGGTTAATGCTGCAGAGAGTTCAATCCATATTGCACTTAAATCTATTGCAAGCATACTTGTCTTTCATCTCGGTGCTGTTACTGTTACATTTGCTGTGCAATTATTAATCTTCCTTCTATCCAGAATTTGCTTCTGTTTGTCTTAAAAAACAATATTCAGCAGCAATTTGATTAATTCCCAGATCAATACAAGCCCATATGAAGAGGGATGGATGATCAAAGTGAAGCCAAGCAACCCGTCAGAGTTGGGCTCCTTGCTGGGACCTAAAGAATACACTGAATTCTGTGAACACGAAGATGCCCACTAGAATCAATGATGCAATAGATTGTCACTGAAATCAAATGTCGATCACCTATCTGCATTTCCAGATTAGTGATGCCGCAGTCAATCTATGACTCACTGTTGCTTTCATTCCGTGTCTCACATTCATCAGTAACTGGAATAAAGTTCCGTTCTACCAGGCTTTTGTATCTCGCGCCGTTCTCCATTAAATGAATATCTGACTTCGTTTCATAAGTTAGCAGAAGCCTGTTCTTTTGTTTTATTTGTTTGCTATGACAAACATCAACTTTTCAAGATATAATACCCTTGTATTTACCTCCAGTTTTCTTCCTATCAGATGGTAATTATTTTTCACTCAATCTGGTCACATTTTGAGTGTTCTAGTTGCAATAAAGCACTTGGAACCAACAAAACTGGGGAATTTTCAAAGAAAATTAGCATTGCAAGAAAACAGAGATTGTCCTAAACTCAATGAGTTTAATAACATTAATCTGCACATCGTTCACACAGAGAAGGAAGGGGGAGGATGGCTAGGTGCCTAGTGAGTTCTCCGAATGGCTACTGATTACATGATGTTGAGAAGCAATTTGACCCAAATCGCCATTTCCAAGCCTGACTCAAATGTTATATACATGCAGATCTTCTGATCTTCGACGAGGTAGATTCTTCAACAAGTTTGTGCTGCCTTTACATATATTTGCAAAGCACAAGATGGGCTTCCAGTGGCTGAATGAAACAGTAGCCCCTCACATGGCTATGCTCCTACGTGCTTATTAGCTTTTCCAACCTTGTGGATAATGTGGGACGTGCATACATACATACCTAGTTCACAAATATCAGGTTTTGCATTGAATTGTTCTCCAAGATCCAAAGTTGTCCAAAACCATGGATTCTACAAAATATGAGTTTGGGTGTCCCCTCTTAGCATTGCATTGCATATGCCGAATTCAGTTCTTCGCCTTTTCAAGAAAGAGTTCCCACATCATGAACAATGTAGGTAAAAAGGTTAGTTTCGCTATATTGTCACTCGAATGTAGTGAATAAATTGTATAGAGGGTCTTTGTATTTTCAGCATGGACAAATGCAGATGTAAGGAAGCTAGTATAGATAATAAGATTTGTATTATTACTTTGAATATTGAAAAATTGATCGGGAAGCTAATGAAGGTAGTAGATATTATGATTAGGAGAAAGATTCACATTTTATGTTTACAACAGACAAATTGAATTGGAGAAAAAATAAAGAAGATTGAGAATACAAGATTTAAATTATGATACTCATGAAAGAAAAAACCTCGAAATAAAGTTGGTATTATTATAAATAAAGATTTAAAAGATAGTGTATTGGATATACAATAATATGGGAACTAAATTATGATGGTAAAATTAGTATTGGGAGGAGTTAGATAAGGTAATTTAAAGAATTCTACAAAAGAAGATGTTTTATTTAGGAGGAGAATTAAATAAACATGTCGGTAAGGAGATATTAGGATACCAAAGTATTCATGGAAACTATGATTTTGGAGATTTAAATGAGGAAGATAGGGCTATTTTAAATTTTTCTATGACATATGACCTCTTTATAGCCAATATTATTTTCAAAAAATGAGATGAACATTTAATTACTTATAAAAGTGGCTTGTTACCAACATAAATTGATTATTTTATTTGTAAAAAAAAGATAGATCGTATTCTAAAGATTATAAGGTAATTCCAAGAAAAAGCTTAACTATTCAACATCGACTCTTAGTTATAGATTTTTTGGTAAAAAAGTACAGATAAGAAAAGAGTGCAGAGTTATTCGAATTAAATTGTTGAACCTCAAAAGTGAGAAAAAATATATATTTAAACATAAAGTTTTGTAAGAAGATGCTTGCAATTATGTAGGTATACCTTCTCATATGTGAAGCAATATAATTACATATATTAGGAAAGTGACAAAAAATGTTTTAGGTGAATCTAAGAAAGACATACCGACACAAAAGGAGGTTTTGTGGTAAAGTAAAGTGGTAAAAGATAAAATTTAAAAAAAGAGGGCATGTCATAAATTATATTATGCCAAGAAGACTAGTGAAACTTGGGATGCCTATAAGAAAGCAAAGACAAAAGCGAAAAATACCATTAGCGAACCAAAAGCAAAAAATTGAGAGGATTTATATAAAAAGTTTAACTCAAAAGAAAGGTAAAAGAGATATTTTTAGGATAACTAAGACTAGAGATAAGAAAACTAAGAATCTTATTTTTGTTAAATGCATCAAAGATGAGAATCATAAGATTATAGTGGTAAATGATGATATCAAAAATAGATAAAAGAATACTTCTATAAGCTTTTCAATGAAAATAAAGATATTATTATTAGTTTAAGGGAGCTTAATCAGAAAAATATATAAACCACAATTTCTATCGGTGTATTTAAAAGAATGAAGTCAAAGAGACTCTTAAACATATAAAGGTTGATAAATGTGTAGGACAAGACAATATTCCTATAGAAGTATTAAAATCGTAAGACAGACGGGTATCACTTAAGTCAAAAGACTATTTAATGTAATATGGAGAAACCAAAAGATGCTTGAAGAATAGAGAGTGAGTACACTTATACTCATATATAAGAATAAGGGAGACATCCATAATTATTCAAATTATTGAGATATCAAGTTAATAAGTCATACTACGAAATTATGGGAAAGAATTATTTAATGTAGGGTAAGACAAATATCAAGCACAACGAACAACCAATTTGGATTCATACCCGATAGATCTACTATTGAAGTGATTCACCTATTAAGACGCCTTATGAAACATTTTAGAGCAAAACACAAAAACCTTCCCATGATATTTATTGATGTAAAAAAAGCTAATGATACAGTGTTAAGAGATGTTCTTTAGAGAACCTTGAAAAAGAAATGTATCCCATTGACATATATAAATATTATAAGAGATATCTATTATGGTTCAAAAATATCTGTGAGGACTTATGAAAGAAAGATAGACTTCTTTAAATTTAATATTAGGTTATATTGGGGATCCGCTTTAAGTTTACATTTATTTATATTGGTTTTTGATAAGTTAACAAAACATATTCAAGATGAAGTACCTTGGTGTATATTATTTGCAGATAACATTGTGGTAGTCGATGAGTCTAAGAAAAAAATTAATAGAAAATTGGAATTATGAAAAAAATATTAGAAAGTTAAGGCTTCCGACTTAGTAGAACAAAGCCAAAATATGTGGAATGTAAGTTTGATCATTTGGATACTTTAGAGGGCATATAAATTAAGATTGGCACAGATCGCATTCCTTACCAGGAAAAATTTAAATACTTAGGATCAATTTTTAAGAGTGATGAAAAAATTTATGTAGATTTATGCATAGAACTAACGCCGGTTGGTTAAAATGAAGAGGGACATGAAGTATTCTATTTGATAAGAAAATATCATTAAAGTTAAAAGGTAAATATTATAGAACAAAAATTAAACATGTTATGTTTTATGGTTTTGAGTGTTAGGCAATTAATCATCAATATGTACAAAAGATGTCTATAGCATAAATGAAAATATTGAGATGAACGAGTGATCTTAGCATCCCTCAATATGTACAAAAGAATGATCTTAGCGTGTACACTCCTAATTTGTACATGAGTCCTCACCAATAGAGCGATTCAAAGAAGTTTGTCATTCCTTCATGAGTCTTCATACATGTTTTTGCACTATCGTACATGTCAATGGGATACCTCTTTTTTCCAAGATTATCCAAAGAACCTCCCTCGGTACTCCATCATAAGTTTTTTCTAGATCAATAAATATCATTTAAAGGTCTTTCTTATTTGTTCTAAAATGTTTCATAAGACGTCTCAAAAGGTGAATCGCTTCAACATTAGACTTGCTTAGCATGAATCAAAATTGGTTCTCTGTTGTACTTGATACTTGTCTTAACCTATGTTCGATAATTCTTTCCCACAATTTTATAGTATGACTCATTAACTTGATACCTCGATAATTCGCACAATTCTGAATGTCTCCCTTGTTCTTATATATGGGTATAAGTGTACTTACTTGCTCTCCATTATTTGGGCATCTTTTGGTTTCTCCATATTTCATTAAATAGTCTTGTGAGCCAAGCGATTCCTATTTCTCCTAGTATTTTCCAAACTTCTATACGAATATTGTTTGGTCCTACCGATTTACCACCCTTCATATGTTTAAGAGCTTCTTTGACTTCATTGTTTTGAATATGTCGGTAGAAATTGTGGTTTATATACTTTTCTGATTTGGCTAACTCTCCTAAGTTAATACTAATATCTTTATTTTCATTAAAAAGCTTATAAAAATAGTTTTTTCATCTATTTCTTATATCATCATTTGCCACTAGAATTTTTTCATCATCATCTTTGATGCATCTAATAGCATTCAGATCTTTAGTTTTATTATCTCTAGAGGGCTATCCTAAAAATATCTCTCACCCTTTTTTGAGTTGAGTTTTTTATATAAATCCTCTCAAATTTTAGCTTTTGCTTCACTGACTCCCTTTTTCGCTTTCTTCTTTGCTTTTTTATAACCTCTAAAGTTTCACTAGTTTTCTTAGCATAATGTAATTTGTAACATGCCCTCTTTGCCTTCAATTTTATTTTGCACTACTTCACTCTACCACTAAGCTTCTCTTCGTGCCGGTACACCTCCCTTAGATACACCTAACACATCTTTCGCCACTTTTCTAATATGTATAGCCATATTGTTTCACATATCACAAGGTATACCAACATAATTTCAAGCATCTCCTTGAAGGACTTTCTGTTTAAATATATCTTCTTTCTCGCTTTTGAGGTTCCACCATTTTGACTGAATAGCTCGATGCACTCTTTTTTTCTTTGTCCATTTTTTTATTTATAAATCCATAATTAAAAGTCGATGTTGGTTGGTTAAACTTTCTCCTAGAATTACCTTACAATCTTTACAACACGCTCTATCTTTTTTTCTACAAATAAAGTAATCAATTTGTGTTTGTGATAAGCCACTCTTATAAGTAATTAAATGTTCATCTTATTTTTTGAAGATTGTATTGACTATAAAGAGATTAAATGTCATAGCAAAATTTAAAATCTTCCTACCTTCTTCGTTTATATCCCCAAAACCAAAGTTTCCAAGAATACCTTGATATCCTAATGCCTCTTTACCGACATGTCCATTTAAGTCTCCTCCTAAACAAATCATCTCCCTTTGTGGAATCCTTTGAATCACCTTATTTTACTCTTCCCAAAAAGTTGTCTTTATACTATCTTTTAGGCCTATTTGGGGTGCGTAAGCACAAACTATATTCAAAACCTCTACTCCTAACACTAATTTCAACATCATGATTCGGTTACCATATCATTGTATGTCTACTACACTATCATTTAAATATTTATTTATGATAATACCAACTCCGTTTTGAGCCTTTTTCTTACCTAAGTACCATAATTTAAAATATGTATCCTCTATCTCCTTTGCTTTTTCTCCAACTCACTTTGTCTCTTTTAAACATAGAATATCAATCTTTCTCCAAATCATAGTATCTACCACCTCTATTAGGTTACCGAATAATGTTATGATATTTCAGGAACCAATACGAATCTTATTATCTAGTACTAACTTCCTTACCCCGGCATCCGTCCATATTGAAAATGTGAAGACCCTCTCTGTAAATTATTCACTACATTAGAGCAAAATGTAACGGAACTAACTTCTTTACGCACACCCATCCATGATGTGGGAACCCTTTCTACAATTGATTCACTACATCCTTGCGAAAATTTAGTGACCCTTGCTTACTTATCACTGCATTCGGGCTCTGCAACATGTTATTAGGCGGTAACGTCTCAAAGCAATGCTCATAATTTGTATAATCCATGGTATAAAATCCAACAAAGTTTTATATTGACTGTTGGAAGCCTAACACAACCCTCCTCCTTTATCCGGGCTTGAGACCGACAATGCAAGGGTGATCCCTTACATGGGCAGAGTTTTTGTTTTGTCCACACAACATTCAATGAAATTTGACATAGAGGACATTTATACTCTATATTAGATTCCAATCAGCAGAGTTCTCCTTTTATACCCACAAAAAGATAATTTGCCTCCCGAAAGCTCCACCATGGATTATAAACAGTTGTCATGGAAAAATGTTAATGGTAGCCCTCTTATGACAATATCCTACGTGGACACGTTAAGCTCATACATATAAAAGTAAGTGAAGAGCTTTAATGGATAACATGCATGAAATCGTATATCTATACAAATGAAGGTCTTAAAATTCCAGATGCATATAAACAGAAGATATGAACCATAAGGTATACAAACTCCATTTACAAGCACATAAGCATCAAAAAAACAAATTGTTCATGCGTAAAAGCGAAAAGAGGCAGTCTCTCCACTGCATAGAGAACACGAAAAACCTTCAATTTATTGTTTCACACCATAAGTTACAAGGCTGCAAGCTAACTCAAGTCTTCAGCAGTTATGCTCTTAAATTGAGAAGGTGTAATGACATCTGGTGACTGCGTATAGGAAATAGCTATCAACTTCGACCTATAATCATCAGTTTCATGACCATTTCCAGTGTCAACACCATTAGGTTGACTAAGGCCGTTGGGCAGCAAGTTTGAAGTCACACCATTTATTGGATCTGATTGTGAGATCCGAATCAGTGATTGACGAGCATTTTCCTCTGAAATTTCATAATCAGGTCTCCTGGAATCCATGTGTTGATATTGTTACTTAACCAAAGAAGCGTTCCCCTGTAAAATATAATCCTCATAAATGCTGAAATTTGACGTTTTTCAAGGGTTAAAAAGAAAATTACAGATGTACATCTACGCTGAGATAGAGTACCAAATTCCGTGTTCTTTAGTACCTGTTATTAGTTGAATGAAATAAGTCGTCACTGACAAAACGCTGACCACTTTGGAGTCTATGTAGGAATCAAAGTCATTGGTTTCCGTAATAGTGAGAGACAAACAAAATCAATAAAATTTTAAAACCTCATTGCCAGTTGCAATTAACCCATGTTTGACATGCCAAGTCAGCAATCCAAATTTGAATCTTAAGCTTAACAGTCCTGATCCTTATTCCAAGAGTATATTTCATTTGTGAGGAACATATCTTGACTATGGTGTCAATGCATTGGATCTTAGGTAAGTTGTGGCACAGTACCGACACTGGGCAATTGGTAAGAATGCAACGCCCCAAAAACCCAAGGGTTCCTCTGCAAGGTTCTTCCGAGGTGTGCTGAGTCAGGGCCAAAGATCAGGCAGAAAGGCGTAGTCGATGGACAACAAGTGAATCTTTTTGTACTACCCATTGTTCATCCCAAGGGGCAGAGGACTCTAGGTTAGATGATCCTGAGGGACTGTGGACTCTAGGTTAGTTGAAATATGGTTATTGTTCAAGGGCACAAGGTAACCTAGCTTTTTGCAGGGTAAGAAGGCTAGTATTAGACTTGGATCAAGATCGTACTGGGCTTCTTTAAGAAAAAACAAGCCTTTTTCTACATTAAGTGTGTGGGTGCTGTTGAGTCTACCATGAGATAACCACAACTGGACCTACAAGAAAAGTTTCAACTATACCCAATAATGCTTTAAAAAACAATTAAAAAGCTTTTATGTATTTCAAATTGAAAGTTTTGAATCTTAATCAAACGCTGGTTGGACCTCATCTGTAATAAATTTTCACAAGTCACATCCCTGTATTAGCCAGATCTTGGATATCAGACCACGATAACTAATGGATACATTCTTCATTATTAAGGTTGTTTAAAACAGGTATGGTATGGGCTGGGTTGACTCCATATTTGTGTGGTATAACCAACTACCTGAAATGCTTTTTCCTTTCATTGCCTTCTCTCGTCTCCCTCGTGAAAGGTAGTAATAAGCAGGTAGATTGATGAGTTTATGCTTCAGGACTACGGTGATGGTGGATTAGGTGACACTTGACCAAACAACATGTTCTTGATTTCATTTGAGATGTGGTTCAAATTCAAATTCGAGAAGCATAAAGCTCTTCAGTTCCTAACTTTCATGATGATTCTTGCCAGGAGAGTCTTGTAGGAGTTGGACAAACATTTTGTGGCATCTTGGAAACATGCTAAATTAGGTGAACACTAAAACATTATAAAGAGCTAAAAAAATAATTCACGACCTAAAAAAGGGAAATATGTTAGGAAGAGACCAAAAGCTTGTCTATTTTAATGACAACTAACTCGCATAATTCCAGCACTGAAAGTCGTTATTATTGACTAAGAAATCTAAAGGAATCCTCAGGTGGCCTCATAAAGAAACTTTCGATCTGGTTTGAATTTATGAAAACATAAATTTCCCCCACATAAGAGTTAAAGAAGATTAAATTTCTAATTTAGAAGCATTCCATGTTCCTAATAAGAGAAGGATCCTTCAATCTTGTTTCTTTAGTAATTACGATTCACCTACCTGTAAGTTTCTTGACAGCTAAATCTATATCATACTTACAGATAGCCGGAAACGGCGTTGCGCTAGTGAATGAACTCATGTTACCAACATCCCAAATCTTTCATAAAACAAACTAGTAGTCCTGGTTGGACCATTCCCAACCTTATTAACAGCAAACCAACGACTGAAAGTTGCCGCCAAGAACAGAAAAAGAGAAAAAAGGAAGAATGAGAAAAAACCGTATGTCCATTATGAATGAACAATTTTACCATAAATAAGTCAATATCAATCAAAACAAACAACTCAAAGAATCACTCTGCTATTTTCTGTTGATTTTGTCGATGGCTAGTCAACGGGATAATAAGGTTATGTTTCTGTGAGTTTCGACAGGTAATAGTTCAATCGTCTCGTCAGACAATCGTAAACACAACCAAACATGACACTACGCGGGATTCATAAACAGAAACAAAACACCCATCAAATCCAATCAAAGAATTAAGGAAGATCCGACAAAATCCAGGGAAAATAGTGGAGTAGAAAAGAAGAAAACCCTCCACAGAAAAACAGAAAAAAGAAGACTATTCATTTGCATACAATTCAACACAGGACGAAAGGACCCAAAGATGCATGAAACTAATGAAAAGAGGAATCAGAAACGCATCCAAAAACCTCACACAATGAAGAGAAGCAGAAGAGCGACGGATGGTGCAGAGGGTTGATGACAAACCCTGTCGGAGCAAGAGTCTTGTTTCTTCTTATCTTCCCGGTTAGGATTGATTCATGTCAACTTTCTGAGTCATATCGAAAAAGCAGCAGTTGCTAACAAAGTTGTTCAATTGTCTGGAGAAAATCCTATAAATATCCCAACACTTGAAAGGAGCACCTTCCAAAGTTAGGTATGTCGACAGAAGGCAAATCGGTCATTTTTCAGAAGAGTTATGGGCCAGTTCGAGACCGAGCTGTACAAACCGGAATCGAACTGCCCTGAAACTGCTCGTAACTGGAGCCGACTCTAAAATCGTAACCGAAATTGAGAACCCTCCATTTCGATTACAGTTCCTGATTTTTGAAAACTGGATTTGATGGTTTCAAACCTTCTTTCGATAAATATTATATATATTATCGTTTAAAATCACAAATAGAACGGTGGTTTAACAATAGAGCACTCCCTACCATTGGGCCAAGTGAGGAGTTTGACTCCCACTTAGACAAAGCCTCCTTTTTCTAAAACTTGATATTTTAGACCGTCTCAAAATCAGTGGTTCAGAAACCGGAACCACTTCTACGGTTCAGTTTCAGTTTTAGGCAACCCAAAACCGGACATTCTAACCCAAGCAAAACAAACTAAGCTACTGGGACTAAAAACCATAATAGGCTTGAGCATAACACGCAATAACTCGCCTGGCAAGGGGTGACTCACAAGTCAAAGGTCATGAGTTCAATACGAGCTGGCGTCTGGCTTCGGCCTCCCCATTGTAACCAAACAAGGGAAATAAAAACTGTAGCAGACTTCCCGCTGGCATTGAAATAGATGGCATGGAGACCACGCATCGGGATACAGGAGTTGGCATTGACAAAGGTACTAGCGATGAAGTCGACAGGAAGCACTCGAGACGAAGTTAAAGGTGCTTTTAAGGATGGATGAAGGAACAAACAATAATACTTTGGAGGACAGAGGAAAACCTAGAAAACTTTTTGATGCGAGTTGAATAACGGTTCATCGAAATTCAGGTGAGGCATCTATACAATTTTTTGGAAAAAGTTACAGTTTGTATAGAATTTTTCTTTAATTTTGGTACCTCGCCTTGCCTTATGAATATGTCAGCCACTGGAGGAGGGGAAGGAGAAGCTGCAGAAGACGAAGGGGAGAGCCATTCAATGGGACCGGGAGAAAAAAAGAGTCGAGTGCTCATGCTGTGTAGAAGGGCGAAGCGCAGTTAACGGTGCTAATGCCCGTACCAAGGGCTGTTTACTGGTATATGCCCGGTCTAGTGTACATCCAACGAATGGATGTACCCACCGTGTACGAAGGGCTCCTTTTAATGCCCGCACCAGAGGTGATTTGGTTTCGATCCCCACCGGGTTTGCTTGTCCTGGACACAGTATTAAGCATACTGGATCAACCCCGAAAATATCACAACCCAGAGTTCGTGAGGCAAACTCCTAGTCAGGTTGAGCCGAAACACAATGTTAATCGTTAAACTTCAAAAACTTGCTTTCTAAATGCAATTTCAAGTGACAAGGAAATACCCACTAATTTAAGATTATGAAACTTGTGACCTACTGCAAGCATGAACAACGATCCAAACCGCTTGCATCAATGTTCTCAAAAGACATACATGATACTCCACTCCATAACCTATATAATCGAGCAAACCCGATTACACCCTGTTCACGCCATATCCATGAAGCTCATGAGACAAGTCCAAGCAAGCTTGTGAAAAGAAGAGATGAGCAGCTCAACTCGTTTAGCAGCCCCAGAATGGAAAGAGGGACCTTTGGCTCAAACTCTGACTACCAAATTGAGTAGAATTAAGGTTTGATTCAATCAAATAATCCACACCAAAGATGTCCATACTTAGCCATGTGTGCCTGTGCGTGTGTGTGTGCGTGTGTGTGTGTGTGTGAGAGAGAGAGAGAGAGAAGGGTTACTTTGACATTGTAAATTCTTCAATTTGTACATTATGCTACGTTTCAACGTGAAGCGGACTCACCACGTATCTTTCGCTACCAAACCTCCGCCCGCAAAATGAGAAAGCTTTGCTACATCACCATCTTCATGGGCAATAAGGCTCCCATCCTTGCAGATTCGTGTTAGGAAAACACTGAAGGAGAGTCGCAGGAGGAACCGGGACCAGGCCAAAGGGTGGGGCTCAACTCATGAATATAGGCTGGGCTAAGCCCGCCAGCCATTCTGCTTCTTCACTTCGAGGGCAGCACCATCATGAAGCATGTCCTGGGCATCGGCCTCCATTCCCAGCTTGGACAGAGCCAGTGCCTGCATGTAGAATGCTGTTGGCCACTCTTGGAGGCACACTTGTGCCTGCATCGCATCTCGCAAGGCTGATTCCGGGTGCCCATTCATCAAATAGGACAATGATCGGCGGACAAACACAGTGGGCGATGGTGCCGACATCAATAGGATAAGCTACAGTGAACAAAAATGCGATTCCAGTTAAAACTAGAGTTGCATGATAACATTTCAGGCTGTTTTGGAGATAAAACATATTCTTTGTTCAAAATCACATATGCTAAGGGACTAACCCTAGAATAACAGTCAATGGCGGCCTTGAAGTCCTTGTCTCTGAAAGCGATGTCCCCATACTTCTTTGTATTCAACATCTCCTGAACTTGCTGTGTCCATTCTTGAAATGATAGCTATTTGGATACACAGAATTCAGTGACAGCAGAAAAAACAGGGCAACTTCAAAGGTCTAGACTCTCATGTCCTCTATATGCAGTCTTAGATGATAGATCAGCGTAGAGAGGCCTCTTTAGTTTGGCCTATGTATAGTAAGAATCAGTTTGACAAGAGGAAGAACAAAAACCGGAACCAACTAGAGAAAGAGAGATCAAGATGGAAGCTTTTGGTTTGCCTAAGCTCATGTTAAGCAGAAAGCTATAATTCCAGGAAAGGGTAAGAAACATTTCCGATAATTGTCAGTTCCAAAAGTGTTCCATAAATCACTTTATTTAAAACTTTAAGATGTATAAAATCTGGAAAAGCCAATCAATAAACATGCGTAAAATATGCTGGGTTACATTATTGAAGTAAATGCGCATCCAGAGTCTTCTAAAATGATACGGAAAATAAAGTTTAAATCCATGGTAAACCTATAGGATGAGAAGGGAATAGAATTATGACTCAAGTAGAAATTATCCGGACCTATTCATTTCACGATATTACGTTCTCACTTCAAAAAGGGAAACAGGTGAGAGGTACAGACAAGGAGAAAACGACTCGCATCAAGATGGTGTCAAGTTTTATATGACTGCAGTCGTGTTAGGACTAAAATGTATCCTTAATGATCAAGAGCAAGGTGAAGGAGAAGTTAGAGCAATGTACCTCATTTTCTGCTCCCTCGTCATCTTTGTAACCAACTTTAAGCAAGAGATCATGCACAGCTGTGAGATCCATTCTTGCACAAGCCTGTCCAAGAGGAGAGAGCATGGCTGGCAGCTTCGGTGCAGATTTCGTGAGCCCCATAAGGACATGTGAAGCTACCTACTCAGAGAACGAAATGGGAAAATTTTAAATAAATTATTCAATACCAAACAAAAATGTATAAATATAAATCAACTGAAAAAATTAAGATCATTTGCATACATCAGGTTGCCGTTGAAGAGGTGCGAGAGATGTAAGGAGAAACTTGTTATTGGGTCGCTCTCTAGCTTCATACTGGAGACATTTTGAAGCTAGTCCAACCAGCGTGGTGGCATCTTCATTGGTATACTGGCCCTCTAGTGATGAATCCATTATCACCAATACATTTTTACCCCTTATTAAATCTAATGCCTGCATCAAACATAATTAATCAGTGTCAGACATAGAGCCCCCCAAACTAGAAAGAAATATGATGCCTGCATCCACAGATCAAAACAAGATCTTTTGTATGGTTCATCAGAAAGAAATGTGGAACTGTGAGGAGCTTGACACCAAGATTATCTTTCACAAGCAAGAAAGAAGACCAACAAATAGGGAATCAAACATGAAAATTCATTGATTTGAAGAAATAATGCAAAAAATAATCTGCAAAAGTTTTAAAAGTATTCTTCAATTGATGCATACACAAAAGGTCCTCATTGCATTTTGTGATCTTCTTTACTGGAAAAGAGGAACTCTGTTCATGTAAGGGATCACCCTTGCATGATCGGTCCCAAACCTGGATAAAGGAGGAAGGATGCCTTACGCTTCCGATAACCAGCATAAAACTTCGTCAGACTTATTTACCGGGTATTCTCTCTTAGGAAGTGTTCTCTCTTAGAGATGCACTATAGAGCCTGAATAGAGTATGCATCATTTGAATGTAGTTAATCAATTGCAGAGAGGGTTTTCATATCATGTACGGATATGAGTAAGGAAGTTAGTCCCACTACGTCATCCCTCAAATGTAGTGAACAAATTACAATGAGGATCTCTACATTTTTAACATGAACAAATGTGGGGATAAGGAAGCTAGTCCTAAATAATAAGATTCATATTTATACTTTAAATATCATAACATTGACTGGCAAATTAATGGAGGTGGTAGATACTATAACACGGAGAAAGATTCTCATGATTTAATGGAGAGGAAATGGGTTGGAAAAAAAGCAAAAGAGATTGATAATACATGTTTTAAATTATGGTAGTATTATTATAAATAAAGATTTAAAGAATAGTGTAGGAGACATACAATGATATGGTAATTGAATTATCATGAAAAAATTAGTGTTAGGAGTATAAGCTTTGAATATAGCTTGTGTTTATGCACCCTAAGTATGATTAAAAGATAGTATAAAAAAGGCTTTTTGAGAGGAGCTGGATAAGGTAATTCAAAGAATTCTACAAAGAGAGATTTGTTTGGGGAGAAACTTAAATGGATATGTTGGTAAAAAGGTATTACGATATCAAGATATTCATCGAAACTATGGCTTTGGAGATATAAATGAGGATGATAGAGAGATTTTAAATTTTGTTATGGCTTTTGATCTCTTTATAGCCAATACAAATTTTAAAAAACGAGATGAACATTTAATTACTTATAAGAGTGGTTTGTCATAAACACAAATTGATTATTTTGTTTGTAGAAAAAAAGATAGCCAATACAATTTTTTTAAAACGAGATGAACATTTAATTACTTATAAGAGTGGTTTGTCATAAACACAAATTGATTATTTTGTTTGTAGAAAAAAAGATAGATCATGTTGTAAAAATTGCAAAGTAATTTCATTTGTAAGTAAAAAAGTAAACAACAAAATATAGTGCATAGAGTTATTCAAACTAGATGGTGGCCTCAAATGTTAGAAAGAAGATATATTTAAAAAGAGTTTTTCAAGGAGATATTTAGAATTATGTAGGTACACCTTCTAATATATGAAACAATATGATTACACATATTATAGAAATGACAAAAGATTATTAAGCGAATCTAAAGGAAATGTACCGACACAAAAAGAAGCTTGTGGTGGAGTAAAATGATGCAAAAAAAAAAGGCAAAGAAGGCATGTTAAAAATTTCATTATCCTAAGAAGATTAGTGAAACTTTGAAGGCTTATAAGAAAGTAAAGAAAGAAGTGAAAAAGACCATTAGTGAAGTAAAAGCTAAATTTTAAGAGAATTTATGTAAAAAGCTTAACTCAAAAGAAGGTAAAAGAGATACTTTTAAGATAGCTAAGACTAAAGAGAAGAAAACTAAGGATCTTATTTTTGTTAAATGCATCAACAATGAGAACAAGAAGATTTTAGCAGCAAATGATAAATATCAAAAATAGATGAAAAAATTATTTCTATAAGTTTTTTAATGAAATAGAAATGTTAAGATTAGCTTAAGAGAGTGAGACAAATAAGAAAAGTATATAAACCACAATTTATATCAATGTATTCAAAAGAATAAAGTAAAAGAGGCTCTTAAAAATATAAAGGTTGGTAAATTTGTAGGACCAAACAATATTCCTATAGAAGAATGGAAAATCCTAAAAAACATGAGGCTCACGTGGCTCACAAGACTATTTAATGAAATATGAAAAACCCAAAAGATACCCGAAGAATGGAGAGCGAGTTCACTTATACCTATATATATAAACAAGAGACATTCTGAATTGTGTGAATTATCGAGATATCCATACCATGAAATTATGAAAAAAATTTATTGAACATGGGTTAAGACAAGTATCGAGTATAACAAGAGAAACCTTCAAATGATATTTATTGATCTAGAAAAACTTATGATAGGATGCAAGAGATGTTCTTTGGAAAACTTTGAAAAAGAAAGGTATTCCATTGACATATATAAATCTTATAAGAGACATGTACGACAGTACAAAAACATGTGTGAGGACTCACGAAGGAATGACAGACTCCTTGGAAGTTAATATTGGGTTTCATCAAGGATCAACTTTGAGTTCATATTTATTTATATTGGTCATTAATGAGTTAACAAAACATATTGAAGATGAAGTACCTTGGTGTATGTTATTTGCACATGGCATTATGTTAGTCGATGAGTCTAATGAAAAAGTTAATAAGAAATTGAAACTATGAAAAAAACATTAGAAAGCAAAAGCTTCCGACTTAGTAGAACAAAGCCATAATATGTGAAATGTAAGTTTGATCATTTGGGTACTTTAGAGGACATAAAAATTAAGATTGACACATATTGCATCCCTTACAAGGAAAGTTTTAAATGCTTAGGATAAGTTTTCAGAGTGATGAAAAAATTA
Source organism: Brasenia schreberi (assembly GCA_036023115.1). Taxonomy (NCBI): domain Eukaryota; kingdom Viridiplantae; phylum Streptophyta; class Magnoliopsida; order Nymphaeales; family Cabombaceae; genus Brasenia; species Brasenia schreberi. Next base: position 6,993,217 of record JAYKKT010000087.1, read on the forward strand.
AAGTAGATCTACGCATAGAATTAATGTCGGTTGGTTAAAATAGGGAGGAGCATCCGGTATTCAATACAACAAAACAACAACAACAACTAAGCCTTTTCCCATACTAGACGGGGTCGGCTACATGGATTCTTTGTTTCCACAGATCCCTATCGTGTGCCATGTTAGCAGTTAACTCCCAATAAGCTAGATCATTCTTTATTGTTTCTTTCCAACACTTTTGTGGTCGTCCTCTACCTCTTTTAATACTTTCCAAATTTAGTTTTTCTAACCTTCTTACAGGTTCTTCTTTTGATCTTCTTTCTATATGTCCAAACCATCTTAAACGATGTTCTCTCATTTTATCCTCTATTGGTGCCACTCCTAATTTGTTTCTAATAACCTCATTATGTATACGGTCTTTTCTTGTATGACCACTCATCCATCTCAACATCTTCATTTCTGTCACAGACATCTTTTGTACATGTTGATGATTAACTGCCCAACACTCAGAACCATAAAACATGGCAGGCCTAATTGCTGCTCTATAATATTTACCTTTTAATTTTAATGGTATCTTCTTATCACAAAGAATACCTGATGCTCCTCTCCATTTTAACCAACCAGCATTAATTCTATGTGTAACATCTCCATCAATTCTTCCATCACTTTGAAAAATTGACCCTAGGTATTTAAAACTTTCCTTTTGGGGAATGCAATGTGTGCCAATTTTAATTTCTATGTCCTCTGAAGTAGCCAAATGATCAAACTTACATTCCATATATTCTGTCTTTGTTCTACTAAGTCGGAGGCCTTTGTTTTCTAATGTTTCTCTCCATAGTTCCAATTTTCTATTAACTTTTTCCTTAGACTCCTCCACTAATACAATGTCATCTGCAAATAACATACACCAAGGTACTTCATCTTGAATATGTTTTGTTAACTCATCCATCACCATTATGAATAAGTATGGACTTAAAGTTGATCCTTGATGTAACCCAATATTAACTTCAAAGAAGTCCGTCATTCCTTCATGAGTCCTCACACATGTTTTTGCACCATCATACATGTCTCTTACAAGGTTAATATATGTCAATGGGATACCTCTTTTTCCAAAGTTCTCCAAAGAACCTCCCTCGGTACCCTATCATAAGCTTTTTCTAGATCAATAAATATCATGTGAAGGTCTTTCTTTTTTGCTCTAAAATGTTCCATAAGACGTCTCAAAAGGTGAATCGCTTCAATAGTAGATCTACCAGGCATAAATCCAAATTGGTTCTCTGTTGTACTTGATACTTGTCTTAACCTACGTTCGATAATTCTTTCCCATAATTTCATAGTATGACTCATTAACTTGATACCTCGATAATTCGCACAATTTTGAATGTCTCCCTTGTTCTTATATACGGGTATAAGTGTACTTGCTCTCCATTCCTCGGGCATCTTTTGGTTTTTCCATATTTCATTAAATAGTCTTGTGAGCCAAGTGATTCCTATTTCTCCTAATATTTTCCAAACTTCTATAGGAATATTATCTGGTCCTATCGATTTACCACTCTTCATACGTTTAAGAGCCTCTTTGACTTCATTCTTTTGAATACGTCGGTAGAAATTGTGGTTTATATACTTTTCTGACTTGGCTAAATCTCCTAAACTAATACTAACATCTTTATTTTCATTAAAAAGATTATAAAAATAGTTTTTCCATCTATTTCTTATATCATCATTTGCCACTAGAATTTTTTCATCTTCGTCTTTTATGCATCTAACATAATTAAGATCTTTAGTTTTCTTATCTCTAGCCCTAGTTATCCTAAAAATATCTCTTTCACCCTCTTTTGAGTTGAGTTTTTTATATAAGTCCTCCCAAATCTTAGCTTTTGCTTCACTAACAGCCTTTTTTGCTTCCTTCTTGGCTTTCTTATAAGCTTCTAAAGTTTCACTAGTTTTCTTAGCATAATGTAATTTATAACATGCCCTCTTTGCCTTGATTTTATTTTGTACTACTTCACTCCACCACCAAGCTTCTTTTTGTGCCGGTACACCTCCCTTAGATACCCCTAACACATCTTTCGCCACTTTCCTAATATGTATAGCCATATTGTTCCACATATCACAGGGTGTACCAACATAATTCCAAACATCTCCTTGAAGGACTTTCTGTTTAAATATATCTTCTTTCTCGCTTTTGAGGTTCCACCATTTAGTCCGAATAGCTCGATGCACTCTTTTCTTCTTTGTCCATTTTTTTATTTGTAAATCCATAACTAAAAGTCGATGTTGGGTGGTTAAGCTTTCTCCTGGAATTACCTTACAATCTTTATAACACGCTCTATCTTTTTTTCTACAAATAAAATAATCAATTTGTGTTTGTGATAAGCCACTCTTATAAGTAATTAAATGTTCATCTCGTTTTTTGAAGATTGTATTGACTATAAAGAGATCAAATGACATAGCAAAATTTAAAATCTCCCTACCTTCCTCGTTTATATCCCCATAACCAAAGTTTCCATGAATCCCTTGATATCCTAATGCCTCTTTACCGACATGTCCATTTAAATCTCCTCCTAAACAAATCATCTCCCTTTGTGGAATCTTTTGAAACACCTTATCCAACTCTTCCCAAAAAACTGTCTTTATACTATCTTCTAGTCCTACTTGGGGTGCGTAAGCACAAACTATATTCAAAACCTCTGCTCCTAACACTAATTTCAATGTCATGATTCGGTCACCATATCGTTGTATGTCTACTACACTCTCCTTTAAATCTTTATTTATGATAATACCAACTCCATTTCGGGCCTTTTCTTTACCTGAGTACCATAATTTAAAACCTGTATCCTCTATCTCCTTTGCTTTTTCTCCAAACCATTTTGTCTCTTGTAAACATAGAATATGAATCTTTCTCCGAATCATAGTATCTATCACCTCCATTAGCTTACCCGATAATGTTCCGATATTCCAAGAACCAATACGAATCTTATTATCTAGAACTAGCTTCCTTACCCCCCGCATCCGTCCATAATCAAAATGCGAAGACCCTCTCTGAAAATTTTTCACTACATTCGGGCGGCAATGTAGTGGGACTAACTTCTTTACCCACACCCGTCCATGATGTGGGAACCCTCTCTGCAATTGATTCACTACATTCGGGCGAAAATGTAGTGGCCCTTGCTTACTTCTTACTGCATTCGGGCTCTGCAGCACGTCGCTAGGCGGGGACGCCCCAAAGCAATGCTCATAATTTTTGTAATCCATGTTGTAGAAATCCGACAAAGTTTTACGCTGGCTGTCGGAAGCCTAACACAACCCTCCTCCTTTATCCAGGCTTGGGACCGGCAATGCAAGGGTGATCCCTTACATGGGCGCAGTTAGCATCCGGTATTCAATGTTATAAGAAAATACTATTATAGAGCAGCAATTAGACCTGTTATGTTTTATGGTTCTGAGTGGTGGGCAATTAATCATCAATATATACAAAAGATGTTTGTGGTAGAAATGAAAATATTGAGATGGATGAGTGATCACACAAGGAAAGACTCTATACATAATGAGATTATTAGAAACAAATTGATGAGAGAAAATCGTTAAAAATGGTTTGGACACGTAGAATGACGATCAAAGTATGCTCCCGTAAGAAGATATAAAAAACTAGTGTGAAAATGTTAAAAGTGGAAGAAGACGACCATAAAAGTGTTAGAAATAAACAATAAAGAATGATCTAGTTTATATTGAGTTGGCTATGTAGAAACAAAGAATTCATGTAGCCGACTCCATCTAGTATTGGAAAAGGCTTAGTTGTTGTACTCGAAAAGCAAAGAAGAAAGGAAATAATAGATAAAAAAGCACGATGTTAACTATGTCACAAGGAGCCAAGGGTGTTGGGTATGGTAATTAAAAAACCGTCGGTGCAAATACGCAACACTGAGTAAATTATATCTTTCTTATACAATTGATATATCTCATAAAGCTGAAAGAAAAGTTCACTTTTCATAAATTAGTATTCACTAATGAAGTAAATCAGTCAATATTTCATGAAGTATCCATGTGACATAGCACTAAACAAGCCCCAAGTTAGAAATTTTGGTGAAAATATATTTAACATATTAAGTGTTGAGCCATACGTGAGAGAACTAGCAGTATAGTGTTGGAGACCGAGACAGTATGGCACCCTAGTAGAAGTGTACGTGTGGCATAGATCATCAATAAGAAAAAACAAAACGAGAATATACAAGTTATGTCTGGCGCAGGCCTACTTCAGGAAAAACACAAGTTACTGGTTTGCCTTCAATGGCAATATAATAAATCAGCAGCGATAGATTGCTAATAATCCAAAGCATAAGGAATAGATCATAGCCTCACATACACTTTGTCATACAATAGCTCTTCAAGAATTAGAGAAGATTAAAGAACATATTCATACAGGAAAACTTGTGCTCGGTTTAAATGAAATTTAGAGAGAAATTCAGAATTTTATTATCAAATATCAATATGACTTGGAGAGAAATGATTGATCCATACATGGCTGGGAGGGATATGCTTTCCGCTTAAAAGATCCAAGAGGACGGTGCCATAACTATAAATCACACTCTCTGGGGTTACCCTGCCTGCAAGAAATTCCTTTCCAATCAATTGAACTGAAATAGCCAAAAGAAAAGCACTTTGTCTATGAACCATAATCAATACAAAGTGCAACGGCAAAAATAGATGCACAGAGAAAAGGTATTATGAACATAAAGTGCATGTAGAGTGGCATTATTAAAAGTACCACAATAATTAGAGTCACTGATTACGAAGAACCTATATTCAATAACAATTCAATGAGATGGAAACCTACCTGTTCTGAGAAATTCCGGAGGCGTATAGGCCAAATTTGTACTGTAGCTTTTCCCGTCCCTGCTATTCTTCATAAGGCCAAAGCTTGACAAGCGTGGATCACAAGCCTGTCAAACGAGAACGGTAATCTAAAATCAGTTCTGGAGTAAGAAAGAATGAAAAAAGAGAACCTCCACAACATCGGCCAGTGCAGGTAGCAAGATAGTGTTTAATAATTCATGCACCAAAAATTGGCCAATATTCAAAAAATTGTGATTTAAAATTTCAAAGGAAACGTCCAAGCACCTAAAGCAATAAAACACAGAATGATATAGAGGACTTTCCACATCTTGGTCGAAATCTGCACGTCTTTTATAACTAAGAGCCAGACAACTAAATTATGATTTAAGAGTAAAAATTCTACGTATTCCAAGAGGGGAAAGAGCAGTTTGTTGAGAACAATAGTGAGCATGTTTTCAAACACAAAACGAACTGTACAGAAAAAAAGTTAACATATTCAATTCATCATTCAGATATCTGTAAATTCAACAATCTGTGATCAATTGATTCTTGACAAGGAAAACGTGGTCAATATGATGGAGCAAAAAACATACTGCTCCAAATAGTCATCAACAAAATATGCACACCAAAACAAAAAAAGAAGCAAAATAGAGACCTTTAATGCAATTTTATGGAGGAAAGTTGAACAAAATAAATCTCTGCATGTGCATCGATGTTTTGCAAAAGGTAATTCAATGAATAAAGGATAAATTTGGCAGATGTCAAGAAGAAACATGCATTAGAGAATCTTAAAGATAATGCAGATCAGTCATTAATGGATAAAAATCATTGAAAGCTAGCATACACCAGTGACTCAGTGTACCTCATCAAAAAGAACTCTGTATGCATTTAAATCATGATATATCCTTCTATTTTCACTGTTACAGTAATCTAGTGCTTGAGCAATATAGTAAGCAACCCTCAAACGCATTTCCCAAGGCATTGGCTTCCTGTCCCCTGAAAGAAAAAGCATAAGATCACAATAATCAATTTCCTTGGCAACAGCACTAAATTGGTATCACCATCATTCAGCTTCTTGCCAATAACTAAGTAGCAACATTCAAAACACTACATATTTCACAATATACATATTTAGGGCAATGAAAACAAACTAAGAAAGCTGATTTTCGCTTAGGTTACAAATAGACTGTTAAATGGAGTTAAGAATTTTGTGAATTCATTTCCAGGTCAAATTAACTCAAAAACAAACCTTCGAATTACAGAAAAATGTGGAGATTCACACCAAAACAGATACTTGCAACCAGTGTTGATTGTAGCGTATCATGTATAATTTTGGTCTACAATACAATAGTATCGTATCACACTGTATATCATGTATAATGTAGGCAAACATATCTTATTTTTCCAAAACCCAGCTATATCCTTTGCAGAAGACTCATAGTAATGTTTCTAATGATTTGAAAATTGACCATTTTGAGGTGATTCTTCCAATATTGACTACTTTATGGAAGTTCACATATCTCTAAGAAAAACATATGCACAGATTAGCAGATTGTTGAAGTTAAATCATCGGCCTAATCTTTCTGGAAATGGAGACTTTGCAGGTTGACATTTAAAACTACACAGCAACATATAATACTAACGCATGAATAGTTCTTCAATGAATTGAACTATAGACTGATTCATTTATGTTTCACATATTTATCGCTCCTTTTGAAGACAAGATTAACTACAAGTGTTGAATTTTAATGTTCTGGAGGAAATTCTCAGAAAGCTGTTTCTGTTCTGTTCTTTCTGTTTGGGAATAAATTTCAGAAGTGCAGTGAATAAATAGACAAGCACCTGCAGAAGCCAGTTATAGCTAAAGTACAATCTGGATAGAAGGAAAGATCAATTGAATCATCTTCACCCACACTACGAAACACAAGGATCTAAAAATTTGTGAAGTGAAACCGTAGATCATTTTCTGTTAACTCGTTACCAGGAATGGCTGTACCAATGGACTGATAATAGCGAGGTATACTAGTTTAGCACGCCAAATCATTGCCATGAAGATGACGTCATCAGAAACAAAATGCTTACAGTGGAAAAGGTGTTTGGAAAGGGTATCGTTAGGCATGTATTCCGCTACCAATAACCGTTCATCTCCCTCTGCGCAACACCCAATTAGATTCACTAATCTTTTATGCCGTAGCTTTCCTACGCCCGCAGCTTCCACCTGCAAATTTCAATGAAATCGAAAGATCAGAGATGATTACATCTCTACTCCTCAACTTGGAAAAAACATCGATGCACCCGATATCAAAAGATAAAACAAGAAGAAACATCAACTATTTGTATTACCATAAATTGCTGTGGGTCAGGCCATGATTGTTTTGAAAAGCGTTTGACAGCAATCCACTTGTTGTTTTCCAACTTCCCTTTATAGACTACATTTGGAGCCTTTTCCCCACTCTCGGAAACGATAAACTCTCTATTAAATCCACCCGTCGCATCGCGAAGCTCTGCAAGACTGAACTCCTTGAAGACAGGGACCCGATCTTCAACACTATCTCCATTTGCTGGTACCGATGACAAAAAACGATATCAAAGGCTGCAAATAACAGCGACACAATTGCTATATAGACATCTTCTACTAAAGCCACATCAATCATTACCTTGATCAGGCTTCTCCATTTCTATCGACGCCTCATCTGGACTTTGGACATTGCTGGTTTTAGATTGCAAACACCCCATAGTTGATGTCACGCTGTACACTCTAATAAATATTTTTCTATAGAAAATTCTCCCAATAAGAGTTTTAAGAGCAAAAGGTCAAGTTGTAAAACTCGACGGCTTACGAGTGAGAAAAACGACACATTCCACATGTACCACTAGCACTACAGAATAGCTTCAAAGAAAAACAATCGCAGCCCCTCCTGTATTAAGAATTTCACACAAACCAAATTCAACCATGCCATCAATCACCAAAATTCCTCTTAGTGTACAATACTCGCGAATAAAATTTTCACTGGAGGCTCTAAATGCTCAACAGAAAATTCCCCTTACAGGTCGCTACTATAAGAAAATATATCAGACGGAAGAGCGAGGAAAGAAAGCCAACCCTCTATGAGAGGAGCTTTCTCTGTTTCGCACGCAGTGTGTTCCAACTCGGATATAAAACACAGCTTCCCCAACGTGATGCGGCACAACTCCGGGATATCCTCACTAACTAAAACGGCCAATGCAGAACCTTAGATCATAACATGCCTTCACGAAAGAAACTAAACATGAAAAATCATCAAGTGATGTGTCTTCTCCATGAGCAAAGCTTCCCCGTCGCTTGAAGTCAATAAGATGCCTAACTTCGAAAGCTTCGCAAATGATCCAACCGTCCAAGACGATCAATGACCGGAAATGAAGTGGTCCGACATCTTAGCATCAAACCTCAAAAATCTTTTTCACCGAGTGCAGACACAGCGACGATCAACACAGATCACCATCCGATCAAGCTAATAAGGTTCTAGAACCATGACTTCCCCCGAGAACCCAGCAAAGAAGGCGCCGATTCATTTGAAAGATCCACGGCTGTGATAATGAACCAAGCTGATCCTGTATCACGCAAAGCCGCAACAAAAATTTCGAAACAACACGGGTTCCTCGGAGAACCCGGCAGAGAAGGCCTGGATCCTTCCAAACTATGAAGAAGATCCACCGATGACGCCGTTTTCACTTCGATAGCAAACCGAGGCCTTCAATCCTACCCCCGTAGAAGCAATCAGAGCCGTGATAAAATGCCTTGAGAAACCCTAACCAGAGAGAGAGAGAGGATCCATTTCATACAAAGAGAAACGATGAAAAAAAGGCAGAGGAATGCCGGCCAAAGAGAGATCCTACCAGAGAAGGCGCAGAGCGATCACATGTCCATCCGTCAACGATACATGTGACTCTCTCCCTCTCTCTGTGTGCAGTCAAGTCAGTAAGTGTTGCTTCTCCCTCGCTCCTCCAGGAGGGAACACGTGCCGCAGTTTAAATAATTGCGCGCAGAGACAAATCCCCGTATGAAAATGCGGCTTGAGGCAAGACACTGATGCTTAAACGCCCCGTCCTCACCCAAATATCACGCCAATGCCATGACGGATCGGATTCATATCCGGGTATTCATTTGGGTCCCCATCCGCCGGGTCGGACCTATTACCAAACAAGGTCCAATTATCATGGTTTCAGATTCTGTGTCTAGTGGAAACCCAATCCTGAGTTTGGGTTTTCCCCATACTCCATCCACCCTGACCCATTTGTTCTAGTTGCATTAGGTGGAGTTCGTTTTCTTGACACGATGATATATAATGAGTTTATTTAAGAAAAAGTTATTTTAATGATGAAATATTGAAAGAAAACAATTAATCTTACGTGAGGATAGTGAGCAAAAAAATTGAGTATCTCATGTGTAGGGGTAACTAATAGCTATTCATCCTTAAAGCGTTGACCCTCACTTGCTAAAAGGAAAAAGAGAAGAAATAAAGAACGTGTTTTGTCTTCTTATGATGAAGGTTAATGATAATTAAGAATATATCAAGTTGACACGATTTAGCGTGAGAAAAGAGATGGTTTTGGTTTTGATTTTGATTTAGCTAACAACAAGGAATAAAATTCACTTATGATAATTAAGGTTGAATTTAGTGAAATACAATTAAAAGCATGCTATATTAATTGCAACAACTCCACCCGTATAAGAGATCATATTTTATGGTCAGTCTTAAGCCCAAATAAAGGAGAAGTGTTTCGTTAGACTTCTGACAACCAGCGTAAAACTTTGTCGGACTTATCTACTATAGATTTTATAAATTATGAGCATTACATTGGGACGTTCCCTCCTAGTGATGTACTACAGATCCCGAATGCAGTGAAAAGTAAGCAATGGTCTCTACATCTTCACTCAGATGTAGAAAATTAATTATAGAGAGGGTTCCCATGAACAAGTGTGGATAAAGAAGTTAGTCCCGCTATATTGTCGCCCGAATGTAGTGAATAAGTTACACCAAGGGTCTCCATATTTTCAGCATTGACGGATGCAGGGGTAAGAAAGTTAATACTAGATGATATGATTTGTATTGGTACTTAAAATATCGAAACATTGATTGACAAGTTGATAAAGGTGGTAGAAACTATGATATAGAGAAATATTAACATTATAAGTTTACAAAAGACAAAGTGGATAGAGAAAAAGCAAAGGAGATTGATAATAGAGGTTTTTAATTATGATAATCAGATTGGTATTATTATAAATAAAGATTTAAAAGATAGTATAGTAGACATGTGACCGAATTATGATAGTGAAATTAGTGTTAGGAGTAGAGACTTTGAATATAGTTTGTGAAAAGATAGTATAAAGAAGTTTTTTTTTAGAAGAGTTAGATAAAGTAATTCAAAGAATGTCATAAAGGGAGATGATTTGTTTAGGAGGAGACTTAAATGAATATGTCGGTAAAGATGCATTAGGATATCAAGGTATTCATAGAAACTATGTTTTGGGGATATTAATAAGGAGGGTAGGGAGATTTTAAATTTTGTTATGGCTTTTAATTTTTTATAACTAATATAACTTTCAAAGAATGAGATGAACATTTAATTACTTATAAGAGTAGTTTGTCACAAAAACAAATTTATTATTTTGTTTGTAGAAAAAAAGATAGATTGTATTGTAAAGATTATAAGGTAATTCTAGAAGAAAGCTTAGTTACTCAACATCGACTTTTAATAATGGATTTTCAAGTAAAAAGTGTACAAAGAAGAATAGAGTGCATGGAGCTATTCGGACTAGAGGGTGAAACTTCAAATGTGAGAAAAAAGATATATTTAAATAGAAATTTATTTAAGGAGATGGTTGAAATTATGTACGCACACCTTTCGATATGTGGAACAATATAGCTATACATATTAGAGAAGTGGTAAAAGATATATTAGGCGAATCTAAGGGAGTCATACTGGCACAAAAAGAAACTTGTGGTGGAGTGAAGTAGTGTAAGATAAAATCAAGACAAAGAATATATGTTACAATTTGTATTATGTCGAGAAAACTAATGAAACTTGAGACGTTTAAAAGAAAGTTAATAAAGAAGCGAAAAAGGTTGCTAGTGAAACAAAAGCCAAAATTCAAGAGGATTTATATAAAAAGCTTAACTCAAAAGAAGGTGAAAGAGATATTTTTAGGATAATTAAGGCTAAAGATAAAAAACTAAGGGTCTTACTTTTGTTAGATCCATCAAAGATGAGGATGAAAAGATTCTAGTGGTGAATGATGATATAAAAAATAGATCAAAAAATTATTTCCATAAGTTTTTAATGAAAATACAAATGTTAGTATTAGCTTAGGAGAGTTAGCTAAATCAGAAAAGTATATAAATTATAATTTTTATTGGTGTATTCAAAAAATAAAACTAAATAGACTCTTAAATATATGAAAGTTTGTAAATCTATAGGACCGAACAAATAGAAGTATGGAAAATCCTAAGAGAGATTGGGCTCATTGGCTTACAAGACTATTTAATGAAATATGGAGAATGCAAAAGATGTCATAATGATAGAGAGTAAGTACACATATACCTATATATATAAGAACAAGAACGACATTTAGAATTATATGAATTATCGATGTATCAAGTTAATGAGTCGTACTATGAAATTATGAGAAAGAATTATCAAACATAGGTTAAGACAAGTATCGAGTACAACCGAGAACCAATTTAGATTCATGTTAAGCAGATCTACTATTGAAGTGATTCACCTATTGAGACATCTTATGAAACATTTTAGAGTAAAAAAGAAGAGTCTTCATATGATACTTAGTGATCTAAAAAAAGCTTACGATAGGTTGCCAAAAGATGTTCTTTGAAAACCTTGAAAAATAGATGCATCACATTGACATACATAAATCTTATAAGAGACATGTACTATGATGCGAAAATATGTGTGAGAACTCATAAAGAAACGATAGACTCCTTTGACGTTAATATTGGGTTACATCGTGGATCAACTTTAAGTCTATATTTATTTATATTGGTCACTAATGAGTTAACAAAACATATTGAAGATGAAGTACTTTGGTGTATATTATTTGCAGATGACATTGTGTTACTGGATGAGTCTAAGGAAAAAGTTAATAGGAAATTGAAATTACGGAGAGAAATATTTGAAAGTAAAAAGCTTTCGACATAGTAGAACAAAGACAAAATACATAGAATGTAAGTTTGATCATTTGGGTACTTCAGTGGGCATAAAAATTAAGATTGGCACACAATGCATCTCTCACAAGGAAAATTTTAAATACGTAGGTCAATTTTGAAAGTGATGGAAAAATTTATTGAGATGTTACACAAAATTAATGACGGTTGCTTAAAATGGAGAAGGACATCATGTATTCAATGCAACAAGAAGATATCATTAAAGTTGAAAGGTAAATATTATAAAGCAATAATTAGGCCTTCTATGCTTTATAGTTCTTAGTATTGGGCAATTAATCGTCAACATGTGCAAAAGATGTATGTAGTAGAAATGAAGATGTTGAATTGAATGAGTGGTCACACAAGAAAAGATTGTATATATAATGAGGTTATTAGAAACAATTTGAGAGTAGTACCAATAGAAAATAAAATGAGAGAAAATTGTTTAAGATGGTTTTAACATGTAGAAAAACGACCCAGTGACTCTCTCATAAGAAAATATGAAAAACTAGACTGTGAAAATATTAAAATAGAGAGAAGAGCACCACAAAAGTGTTGAAAAGAAACAATAAAGAATGATCTAGTTTATATTGAGTTAACTGCTAACATGACACATGATAGGGCTATGTGGGAACAAAGAATACATGTAGCCGATCCTATGTAGTATGGAAAAAAGCTTAGTTGTTGTTGTTTTGTATACTATTGCAACATGTAGTAGGCCTTTGATCACATTCACTTTGAAGGGAAAAACCATATCCAAATCCATCTTATTCAATCATTTGGTGGGCACTCATCCCATACGAATATAGATCTATTAGTGACATTGTTATGGATATGGATCAAGTCAATTTTATATACTGGCCCATTTCCTTTGGGAACACAGCATACATAGCAAGACAAACCAAATTCCAAAGCAACCATATTCACTCTTCAGTGACTCTGTCACATGGACACTTCCAACTTGCATATGACTCGTGTCTCACGTGCTATCTCACATCACTCTGCCGTGTCGTTGTGACATAGGACTGAATGCACCCTTGAAGCAGAGAACACGTAGTTCCACATAATAAGTAGTTAGAAAAATACATGCATCATGACATCAATCCATGCTAGCATATAAGCATTGAACCCTAAGTTATTTTCTCACAATATACCTAAACAATTTCTACTCAAAGGCCATATCTTGCTTTTCTAAGTTTTCTTGGGGGGTTGCAACGGAGGCCAAAGCCACACACAGAGAGATGGCCTAAATCCATAAATATCATTGGATTATATTATTCAAGATCGAATCAATCCGCAAAAGGCAGAAAATAAGTCCGGAAACTAGCATTATTGGTCATGGATCAAATTTAACAAAATTAATCATCTTAGAAACCTGATTACGGTCAAAGAGAAGGCAAACAAGGATAAAATAAATAGTCTTTACATTTCTTGAAATCAATCAAACATATAATATCCTGCTGTCAATTGGACCTGTTCAATCGACCGGGCGAAGGAATGGGTTCAGTTCTTCTCCTAGAAGGAACATGAAATGATGGTGAAATTTTAGACCTCATAGGAGGAGCATATGATAAATTAGCAGACAAATTGTTATCCTTCACAGCCATAGTTTCATCTGTGATAAAGGGCACACCTTCTTCAAACCCATATGGAAACATTGATATCAGGTCCGAAGTGTGTCGACCCGGCCCGGTACCATAAGTACAAACATTAACCATGCTGTAATCTTGTTCATTGAGTGCAAAGGAGGAGTTAACATGACTCCCTATGATATAGGGGATACCTTCCTGAGTCCCATATGGAAACATTGATATCGGATCCGAATAGTCGTTACCCGACCCGGTAACACGAGCACCAGCTTCATGTATGTTGTATTCATGCTCATTGTTGAATGCAAAGGAGTTGTTGCCATGGCTCCCTTGCACGGCGATACAACAAAGACAATGAAGGTATTCACTGGAACTTTCACGGTCTGGATCTAATTGGTCATGTTCATATTCTGCTCATTATCATTCTTCTTGATGGTTTCTATCGTCTGATTGACTGCATTGATCTTTGAGGTCAGCCTGAACCAAAGCTCATGTATGGTATCCGGGTCCATACTGTTTGAACTAGGTCGGTTCCACAACAACATCGATGCGAAGTCTGCGTTCTCACGTCGCTTCTGGTCAAGCTCATCCTGCAATTTCTTGTTCTTGGATCGGAGGAAGCTCGAGCCATCATGCTTCCGCTTGTCGCGCTCGTCGGCAGGTGCCTTCTCGAACCGGTCGATGATCCGGCGGACCTCGGCTGAGTCCTCAGGCCATGTTTCCGGAGCAGACATCGGACCCGACCCGTAAACGATAAGGCAAGCATCGACATCGCATAGGGTCGAAAACTCGAACATCTTTTTCTTCAAGACCTTCCTACGCTTGGTGAAAGTGGCATTGCGTGATCTCTCAGGGTTGATGAGCTTGATAGGCAGCTTGGTACGATCCATTGTAAAGATTAAAAGACTCTGCTACACCGAAAACTTCAACTCACAGACAATCAGATTTTATGATTGTTATAATCAATGGTGGACCTACAGTCTTCAATTTAAAAAAAAGCATAGCCCACGGTTAAACCCATCGCCTACGTAAAAAGATCGTACCACCACCAAACAGTTTCACTAAAAATATATATCCCACTGGCTTAACCATGGCGTATAATGTAGATAGCCGTGGGCTAGATCGAATTAACCAGGAATGAAAGTAATGCAGACAGACGCTCGCCACCGGTGGTTTAGGGAGCAGTAAGAGATTAAGTGTTGAAAAATTCAATTAGCCGTTTATAATCTTTTAATTCGACTGCTGTTTGAGATTTCATGTGTTTTAGTTTACTTTCCTGGTAATTTTGAAAAGAAATCCCTCCCAAAAATAATATCAACCTATCCGGAAACTTTTAAGAAGGATTCAGTGAGAGATCCGCTTTCCAAAACCGTTTTCTCAATGAGATGATATTCACCTTCCAAACTCTCTCTGTGTGTTAGTGACCGCGTGGGTGTTTATGTGTTTGAGTGTGTGTGTTGGCACGCGTAAACTTCCACACACACAGAGAGAGAGAGAGAGGTTCTTGGTTTTGAACTTGGGATATTAAAACCTGACCGAAGTGCTTATTCTGTGCATTATATGAAACATATCGTGCTTGCTCATATTTTCATCAATTAAAAAATCTCGAGAAAATTTTTTCTTAAAATATTGTTGGGTTTTAAATGAAAAACACTGCTAACTGAAAATGAAAACAACCAAAAGTGTATTATATTTTATGGTTCTAAAAGTTATATTCTTATGTACAAAGTTCTTCAAGAGGGTTATATATATGTGGATGTTGACGCATGCTGCGTCGTTTGTGTGATCATATAATACAATGCATATCGTCTAATAGAATCTCGTATGAAAGGATATCTAATAACTCTTACTTTATATATATATATATATATATATTAAAGAGAAAAAAAAAAGAGACTTCAAGATGAAAAATCAGGTGAGATAAAACAATAGCACGAGTTCTAATACACGACTGCGAGATGATGAGTAACGTCATGGCGCTACACTTTGCCCGTCATATCGGGAACATATCAATGATTAACAACAAGAATAAAGTATTTTATTTTTTACAATGGCACCGCCACTAACATCGTCATATTAAATATAACCATCATATCCTCTTAAAAGTATCTCACTCACAATGATACTGCCGTTAATGGAAAAAAGTGACACCATGCAATAACAAAGTAGAATACCAAATTTACATGCATCATCATATCACCATCCACAATATTTAGCACTACCAAAAAGCCATATTCTTTTTACCCAACAAAATAAGAATATAATAAATGTTTTTAGTTAAACCTACTTTTGACCTTAAAACTTATAGCAAATTTACACATGGCAGCCTGGAATTCCAAAATATTTGACAAAAAACGTCTAACTTTTCTAGATGTTATTTAAAAAAAAAGAAAAAATCCTAAGCAATACCTCACCTTGCTAGGAGGTTAACTTACAAGTTGCAGGTCATGAGTTTGATATATGGGGCATGCATTTCGGATTCAACCTCCCCGTCATACAAAATAAAGGACTGCCTATATTGTTTTTGAGCTGTTGTGTAATTTATGACGAGGTTACGGCCTGAATCTGCCCTACCTCGGCTCAATGTAGATCCGCCACTGCCCCCGGTTGTTCTTGCAAAGAATGAAAGTCAATGAGAAAGAGGATGCGAGCACCACAACATGCAGTAAAATGGGCATCTTTCTTTCTTGCTGCCTCATTTTTAGATCAAGCGGCTGTGATATATATATATATATATATATATATATATATATATATATATATATATATATATATATATATATATATATATATATATATATATATATATATGATATATATATATATATATATATATAAACTGCGCCATGCTTTTATTGCTGAAAACACATACATATCCGGTGATCACAGATCTACATTCATGTAATCCGGGGCATGTCTCACTCAAAATATGAAAACTTCAGCCAAGTATGGCCCATGGTTGAACCCGTGGCTTCTAATGAGAACCTTGAGCTATTTGTGCTGCCCTGAAAACAGTT
Organism: Brasenia schreberi; assembly: GCA_036023115.1. Classification (NCBI taxonomy): domain Eukaryota; kingdom Viridiplantae; phylum Streptophyta; class Magnoliopsida; order Nymphaeales; family Cabombaceae; genus Brasenia; species Brasenia schreberi. Next base: position 7,009,834 of record JAYKKT010000087.1, read on the forward strand.
GCCAATACGATGCAAAGCCCACAGCATAATTGTGGCCTATTTGTCCCACTTTGCAAATTTTTCAAGATCCAGAACTGGACATATATGCCTGCCATGGGTTTGTAAGGCCCTACAAAAGTATCACACCCCACATTTTGAACTTGTAACCTAGACATGGCCGGTTTTGGTTTTCCTGAAACAAGGAACCAGGACCTAGCTGGTTTATGTTTGAGTGCTAAACTACTCAAAAGCCAAAAAAACCATTAAAAGTTTGTGTTTTTTAAATAATAAAATATAAAACTGGTGGTTTAAAACCATTACTTTTAGTTTTTATAGAAGGTGGAACCAGGAATGGGCTGAGTTATCCCTAGTTCCAGGGTACCAGTTCTTCTTTTAACCGGTTTTGGGTTTGGTTCGGCTCCGGTTCAGACCAACCAAATCTATTATAACCTTCATTTTTTTACGTTATGTTGAGTCGACCGACCCTCTAGCGAGGAGAGACGCAACTCCTTGCACAAGTTATTTTCTATGCTTAAACAGCTGTTCTGTGTCTTTAACAGTAGGTTCTTTTTCCTTTCCGGTTACAAGACGAAGACGAAGCTTCACACACACCCACATTACACCCTCTGAGAGTCGAACTTCCACCAGCAGTGACGGTGCCAGAACACCCTGCCGTTGAGCTCAAGCTCCCGGTGCAATAGGTTCTTTTTAAAGGTTAGGATTCGAGGCAGTAATCGGAAAATTCTCCATAAGCTTAGGCCGTCGGAAAAATCCTACCGGGTGGCTTCCTCGTCAGCACAGAGTTGTAAAAGCACTGAGAACACGAGTAGTCTTGCCTTTCTCTTTATAGTAATTTTCTAAATAACTACAAGGAGCATTAAAGAAAAGAACTGACGCTATTTGTGGTTTTCCATTAACAAATTAAAGATCATCAACTCAAATCAACCTCCCTTTGCTCCTTTTCTAACACCTTTACTTGACTAAATTTCGCTTGGTAGGTTCTAGGGTAGGCTCTGTTTGTGTATAATATATATATATATATATATATATATATATATATATATATATATATATATATATATATATATATATATATATATATGAGAGAGAGAGAAAGATAGCTTCCATGACCTTATTGTTATATTTAAACCAACGGTGAGTTGTGAAAGAGAGGTGTTGCTTTCTCTTTCCATTTTTAAAGTCCAAAGGGACTGGGTTATTGTTTGTACATTCATGTAAATAGATATGACGATCTGCCGGTTTAAACCAAAACCAGACCGGCTCTGAAACTGACCAGAACTGGAACCATTCAAATTGGACTCAGAACTAGAACCTTAACTGGGAATCATTCGGCTCAATTACGGTTTGTGGTTTTCGAAAATCGCACCGAAATTGATAAAAAACCGTGTGGTTTCAAACCACCTCGGCCTGGGCCCTTCCAATTCTCGTCCCGTGTGGTTTATAAGATATATTATATTTTTTTAGAATTTAAAGTTCAAAACTTTATTTATTAGTTTTTAGCGGTTCCAAATTCAAAGCGGAACCAACTCGAAACCAATGGCGGATCCAGAAATTTCAGTTAATAAGACAGTATTAGAAGAGGATTAGCTTGAGAGTCAAACCCGAGCCAAGTTAAACTGAACACTGGCTGCAGATATATTAACTTATAACATGCAATTTCCATTCAAAAATATAATTTCCTTGTCAAAACTTTAGTTCTATACAATATTTTCTTGTAGAATTCGATATGATCTTTACATTATTCCCACTGACATCTTTACCTTGTAAAGCTTAACAAGCCAACTCGAGTTAAGCTCTTGTAGTTCACGAACTGAACTTGAACGGGTTCATCACTACCTGAACCCAACCAAACCTCGAGCAGCTCGGTTCGTTCGACAGCCCTACATACAATGTCATTGCCAATCCCTTTCAAAGCATCAAGAATCTGCACAAGGAAGCGTATTCTGTCTTAATTGAGATACGCGAAGCAGCAAATTTCAGGATGAAGTTGTCTGTTTAAGCCCAAGAAGCATCTAATGCTTCAATAACTAAGGAAACAATGAAGACTTGCATGTTAGAGGATCGACATCATATCTTCCTTGCTGCTAATAATAGCAGAGAATCGCATCTCTAATAATGCTATATTATTGTAATTAATTTCGCTTCAGATTAGATTTGTTTGGTCACTGTTGTTACATTATTCAAGCTTCTTTGTGGGGCATTCAGCTTTCTTCCTTATTCATTTTCATTTGGATTCGAAATCAAATCATTGACTATGAAACAATCATATTCTTGACATATTATTACAGAAAATATTCGTGGCTTCTGTCTCCATATGTTCATACAAGAATTAATTGGTATACACTGATCAATCACATAGATGGCTTGTTACAGTTTCATGATAACCGTGGAGCTTTACACCACAGGAGAGAGAGAGAGAGAGAGAGAGAGAGAGAGAGAGAGAGAGAGAGAGAGAGAGAGAGAGATCGGTAAATGTTTGATCGCATCGCTTAGTGAGGGGAAAAGGCTACTTTTGGTTTGGATGTTAGTGAACACAAAATATGCACGAATAGCAACACTAACGTGTAAAGATATTGCGCTTTATTCCTTTGATTGATGTGATTGTGGTGCCTGGTTTTGGTAGAGTAAGTTGCATATTTCATCACACAAAGAAGTGCAGACAGTGCACAAAGAAAGCATAGCAATAAGCATCAAATTTTGACTGATCCCACTCCCAATTTGTCTAAGTAAAACCATAAGAACTTCACCACACATACATACACATACAACAACAACTAAGTATTTTTTCCACACTAGATAGGGACACATATACGTGTATATATATAATAATACGTGATCATTACATTGCCGTCTATCTAAACCAACAAACAACAATAACAACTAAGCTTTTTACCATACTAGATGGGATCGTCTACATGGATTCTTTGTTTGCATATAGCTCTATCACATGCCATGCTAGCAGTTAATTCAATATAAACTAGATCATTCTTTATTGTTTCTTTCCAATACTTTTGTGGTCATCCTTGTCCTCTTTAATATTTTCACAATCTAGTTTTTATATATTTTTACAAGAGCATCCTCTTCTTTCTGAGGGATGCATTGTGTGTCAATCTTATTTTTTATTTCCCCTCAAATATCCAAATGATCAAACTTACATTCCATATATTATATCTTTATTCTACTACGTCGGAAGCCTATACTTTCAAACGTTTCTTTCCATAGTTTCAATTTACTATTAACTTTTTCCTTAGACTCATCCAATAATACAATGTCATCTACAAATAACATATACCAAAATACCTCATCTTCAATATGTTTTGTTAACTCATCAATGACCAATATAAATAAATATAGACTTAAAGTTAATCAATGATGTAATCCAACATTAACTTCAAAAGAGTCTGTTGTTCTTTCATGAGTTCTCACACATGTTTTTGCACTATAGTACATGTCTCCTATAAGATTTATGTATGTCAATAGGATGCCTATCTTTTTAAAGGTTTTTCAAAGAATATCTCTTGGCAACCTATCGTATGCTTTTTCTAAATAAGTATCATGTGAAGTTTTTTTTTACTCTAAAATATTTCATAAGATGTCTCAATAGGTGAATCGCTTCAATAATAAATCTGCTTAACATGAATCCAAATTGGTTCTATCTTGTACTCAGTACTTGTTTTAACCTATGTTCGATAATTCTTTTCCATAATTTCACAGTATGACTCATTAACTTGTTACCTCAATAATTTGCATAATTATGAATGTCTTCATTGTTCTTATTTATAGGTATAAGTGTACTTGCTCTCTATTTCTCTAGCATCTTTTGGGTTCTCTATATTTCATTAAATATTCTTTTGAGTTTCATCTCTCTTAAGATTTTTCACACTTCTATAAGAATATTACCTGGTCCTATAGATTTACCAACCTTCATATATTTAAAAGCCTCTTTAACTTCATTCTTTTGAATACGCTGATTGAAATTGTAGTTTATATAATTTTTTGATTTGACTTTTCTAAGTTAATAATAACATTTGTATTTTCATTAAAAGCTTATAGAAATAAATTTTTTATCTATTTTGATATCATTATTCGTCACTCGAATCTTCTAGTCCTTATCTTTAATATATCTAACAAAAGTAAGATCCTTTGTTTTCTTATCTCTAGCCTTAGGAATCCTAAAATATCTCTTTCATCTTCTTTTGAGTGAAGCTTTTTATATAAATTCTTACACCACTTCACTCCACCAACAAGTTTCTTTTTGTGCTAGTATGCCTCTTTTAGATTCGCTTAACAAATCTTTTGTCACTTATCTAATACATGTAGTCATATTATTCCATGTATTAGAAGGTGTACCTGTATAATTTCAATCATCTCCTTGAAAAACTTTTTGGTTAAATATATCTTCTTTCTGACATTTGAGGTTTTACTGTTTAGTCTGAATAGTTTTATGCAGTCTATTATTCTTTGTCCACTTTTTTTACCTCCAAATCTATTACTAAAGAATGATGTTGAGTAGTTAAACTTTCTCTTAAATTTACCTTGCAAACTTTACAACACGATCTATCTTTTTTTCTACAAACAAAATAATCAATTTGTGTTTGTGAGAAACCACTCTTATAAGTAATTAAATGTTCATCTCGTTTTTTGAAAATTGTATTGACTATAAAAAGATGAAAAGCAGTAGCAAAATTTAAAATCTCTCTATCCTCCTTATTTATATCCAAAACCATACCTTGATATCCTAACGCATCTTTACCAATATTTTCATTTAAGTCTCCTCCTAAACAAATAATCTCCCTTTGTGGAATTGTTTAAATTACCTTATCTAACTCCTCTAAAAAAGCCTTCTTTATACTATTTTCTAATTCTACTTGGAGTGCATAAGCACAAACTATATTTAAAGCCTCTACTCCTAACACTAGTTTTACTATGATAATTCGGTCATCATATCATTGTACGTCTACTACACTATCTTTAAATTTTTATTTATAATAATATCAACTCCATTTCAAGCTTTTTCTTTCTTGAGTACCATAATTTAAAACCTCTATTCTCGATCTCCTTTGCTTTTTCTCCAACCCACTTTGTGTCTTATAAACATAGAATGTGAATCTTTTTTCAATTCATAATATCTATCACCTATATTAACTTGTCCGTTAATGTTTCAATATTTAAAGTACCAATATGAATTTTATTATCTAGGACTAACATCCTTATCCCCGCATCCATCCATGCTGAAAATACGGAGACCCTCACTATAACTTGTTCATAACATTCAAGCGATAATGTAACAAGACTAATTTTTTTATCCACACTCATCCATGATGTGGAAACCCATTCTGTAATTGATTCGATATCCGAACAAAGATGTAGAGACATTTGCTTACTTTTCATTGTATTCGAGATATGTAGTACGTTGGTAAGAGGGAATGCCCCAACGCAAAGCTCATAATTTGTAGAATCCATCGTAAATAAGTATGACAAAGTTTTATGCTTTATACGAGTTTGGGACTAGTCATACAAGGGTGATCCCTTACATAGGCGGAATTTGCCATCTATCTCAATGTTCATATAATTATGTGACCATTCAAATACTTAATAGAAATTCTCCATACATTAGCACTCATATAGAAAAGATATCTACCAAAAGGCATGTATGCAACTCCTAAGCATCTTGCTTTACAGGGTGCCCCACACAACCCTTTAAGGATTTCGCCTAATTTCCCTTCTAGGGAAGGTTGATTTCTCATGATAAGAAATTATTAATAAAGAATTCTAAGAAGCAGTCTTCCAAAGTAGACTAAAATGGTGTCTCAGCATATCCAAAGGTAAAACCACTTCTAAAGTTCTGGTGTCATGCATATCTCGGTAGAGTCCCTACTTCTAAAAACATCATCACTCACTCCCCCCCCCCCCCGTCCCTCTCTCTCTCTCTCTCTCTCTCTCTCTCTATATATATATATATATATATATATATATATATATATATATATAGAGAGAGAGAGAGAGAGAGAGAGAGAGAGAGAGAGAGGAGGGACGCTGTCTACTCAACCATTGTTTTTCGAGGGCTCTTTCAGACATTTTTCAAAAATTCATACATTTTTTTAAATTACACTTATATTACTGAAAAGCAATAAGTGAACATGATCCAATTTTTCTATATCACGTAATCTTACCCTAATTCTTTTGATTATTAGACCTAGTAATCCAAACAAACTATCACATTCAAGAAACTTAACGAAAAATGCAAAGTGGTAACCTACACTAGAATGTAGGAATCCAACTCACTGCCAATGTTGTACAAGATTGGATTATTGGAGCAAAATGCTGAAACATGCATTGTTGCTAAACAACTTCACTAAGCCAAATCTGTTCAAGATGGTGACCTTAATTGATAACCCAGAACCGGCTTTTATATCACAACCAAACATTGCCAACTCTTTGCTTTTAACCACACCACTCAATAAAAATCCCTTATATATATTATAGAGAGAGCTAGAGCTGCTAGATTGGGTCTCATTTCGGACTCTGTTAGTGATTGCACAAATGATGAAGATCAAGCAGTTTGTTCACATCACACAATATGTACATTAAATACACATTATATCTATTAAATATCATTGTTCTACATGTTGATGTGGACAAACAACTCGATCTATGCCGTCTATGTGATTGGATGAATAATACAAATCTTTCAAAAAAAAAAATGGATACCTGTCTAGCCGCTCCCAGTTGATTGCACAAATGATGAAGATCAAGCAGTTTGTTCACATCACACAATATATAATTTGTCTTTTGTAGTGATTATAGACAGTTAGTCAAGGGAGGACAACTTTGAGACAGCTTGTCACAGCGCAAACCTCACCAAGCACTTACAAATATGTCAAATGTTGACTCCTAAAATTCATGGGATCAGATAGGTCAAGTGTCTCTATAATTCTAGAAGACTCCACTTAGGGATCCATTCTTGAAAGGCCCATGCTTACCTAACGAAAATTCTGATACCTAACAAACATTATAGAGCAAAAGACTTAATCTTCACTCTATGTCAAATATGAAGGTGATCAACTGCAAGTTAAAACCATAGTGTTCTTTTTAATTTCCTGTTAGGAATAACACGTACGAAGACATGGCATAATTAAGTACAGGTATCCAAGCGACATGGCCTGGAATATGGACTCTCTCTCTCTGCTAAGTGCATTTAAATATGCTTGTTGATTTTTATGCGGCATCACAGATTTACAGTACATGCTTAACATCTTTCGAGCCATGAACATCAACAAAGAAAGTGTTTCGAGGTTGGCCTGAAAGATCACAGTTTTCTAAATCCCTACAATTGCTTTAATGTTTGAGATGAATAAATACCCCATTAATATTCCGAATCCAATGTTTGGAGTCAGAAAAGAACCCCAACAGATAAATTGTAACAGTGAGACATTTTTACATTTGTAGATACGAGTGACTGAACCTAAATATCACACAAATGGATAATTTTAATGATTACAGACTTGCATCCACATGATTCTCAATCTGTAGAAATGGTTGAAGATCATTCATAGTATGTGCCAGGAACTCCAACACGAGTGAGAGAACAATGAGCAAATAATCATGGGCAACATTCTGCAGCAAACAACAGTAAAAAGCGTTGGCCTGCAATTAGACCATGAAAAGCACACCAGTGGTTTACCAAGATACATTATCCGTTGCAATAAAATTTCCTTGTCGAGTCATCCTGCCACTATCTACCTTTCTTTCTAATACCAACTTTCAGCATTACTCTCTCTCTCTCTTTTGCTTTTTGCCCGTTCTGTTCGATCCCACCATGGATTTCATTAGATTCCATAAAAAATAACATATATTAACTATAGCTCACAAAGTTCAGTATATAGACAACTACAAGTAGATATGATGATGAAGATAAATCATGGGTGACTAGCAAAGAAGAGTCTATGGTCATTTTAAAGAAAGAACGCTTTGCTTTCCACTCACAAATATCACACACCAGATTGGGTATCGAAGAGATTCACAACCCGTGGCTGCCACGGCGACAAGTGCGACACGTATTTTGTAATTTTTTACGCAACACAAGCTCCTTCCTAAAGGACCACTGAAATCCACCTTTAAAGCATTAAGCTACGTCCGCCCGTCTCTCTCTCTCCTTTTGTTGTTTATTTGTCTCTCCTCCTATCTGGGCAAAAAGGTTCGTTTCTCTATCTTTGTAATTAGTTTCTCTCTCTACACACGTCTATATATTCTGTAAAGCTTCCACTTTCAGTTCTCACAATCGCCTGATCTTTCCTCACACCCCATACTCTCAGTTCTTTCCTTCCTTGGAGGAATCTAGTCCCATCTTGCTGAGCGTTGCACTAAACCTATATCGGTTCTTGCTGAGAATTAGAAAATGGCCGCTTCTGACAAACCAGCTCCACTTTCTGTGGTTTCGTTTAAGGTGGCCTCTTCATTTTGAAACTTACTCTTTCAATCAAACTCTATAGTTTTTGGATTATATTTCTTGAAGTTTCTCTGTGTGCTTATGGTGTCTACTTTCCAATTTTCAGCATTTCTTTATCATTCATGGCCATGCATCAATGGTGTGCGTCTGTATATGTCAATACGTCTCTACCGTCCGAATCTACCGAAAAAGCCAACTTTTCCGAACAGTGAACTTGTTAGAGCTTTTCCAAATCATGCATGGTCATGAATCATCAATAGTGCGTGTGTGTTTTTGCGTACTTAAACTCTTACCGGACTTTATTTTTGGAAAAGGGTCTTAGAATGCTTTCTGTGGGTATGCTTCGAGTTGTCCAATTTGAAGAACTTTTCAAGATGATTGAATACGAATCCGTTCCATTCGTGTAGGATAAGGCAAGCAAGAATGCAAAGAATGGGAACTACACCAGAGATGGGAGTGTTGACAAACTTGGTAAACCAGCAATTAAAGGGAGAACAGGAGGTTGGAAATCGGGAATTCTTATATTAGGTACCCATTTGCTTTCCATCTTCCTTCATCTTTCATTCTTATTTCTTGCATCTTGAGTAGGTAAAATAAGATATTGGTGCCTGCACGCTAAAACAAAAAGGAAATTAGTAAGTCAATTCAAGCAAGTAAGCTGATAGTTGCTAAGGTTTCCCGTCGGTACTCCTCTTTGCTTGTGTATGCGTGGATTCATGCAATTGCAGCGAAGTGATTGTCCACATAGTTGGTCCTATGCACCCGTTAATCCTTCCATAAAGCATGGAAATTTCACGCACTTAGCTCAATTACACGAGTGCCAAATTTTATCTATATTTTTTATTGCATACGTGCATGTAAGTTCACACAAGTATGGAGATTCTAGAATTGGTTGGTCGAGCTGCTGAAGTTTTTTACTTTTCTTTTTCGGTGATATTGAACTGTAAAAATTTGCCAGTAAATCAAGGATTGGCAACCCTTGCTTTCTTCGGAGTTGGGGTGAATCTGGTGCTGTTTCTGACGAGGGTAATGAGGCAGAGCAACGCGGAAGCGGCCAACAGCGTCAGTAAATGGACAGGAACCGTTTATCTCTTCTCCCTCGTGGGAGCATTTGTCAGTGATTCCTATTGGGGAAGATACAAAACCTGCGCCATCTTCCAGCTCATCTTTGTGATGGTAAGTGCCTCCTCGACGCATGAAGTCATGGCACCAGCTTTTCTATCTCTCTCTCTCTCTCTCTCTCTCTCTCTCTCTCTCTCTATATCTATATATATATATATATATATATATATATATATATATATATGCGTGTGTATGTGTGAAGATTTGACTTTCTCGAGTAAAAGAAAGCATAAAAAGTTAATAGTTTGTGAATCTTCGACTCCATCGACAGAATTATGACTCCAAATCACAAAGAAGGGATTTTGTGATGCCGAATCACAGGATTTGAATTCACAGGCATGATAACCCTTCACACGATCAAAATAGACCCTAAGAACAGAATTAATCTCACTCTTATGCTGCCTTCGGGAAGGGGGTTATATATTCCCCTTACTGTGAAAGAATTGGACACTGTGAATCTCTAGATGGAACTAAGTAGACCATGCCCAGTAGCTCACATACTACATTGGGTGACACTTCAACCACTGGTACTAAGGAGATCAATGATGTCAACCCTTTCAACGTTTCGATAGAGTGGAACTGATTGTAATCTTAGGAAAGAGCAAGTATAGCGCCCAAAATGAAGCTCGAAACGTATCAAGCAAAGGTTTCCAAATCCATGGTTCTACATGAATAATAGGGGAGTCATTGTTTTACCTTTCAATCAAAGAAAGTTTGAGTTTAGGGTTTATGTTCTTTTACAGGGTCTGGTTCTTCTATCCATATCAACTCATCTCTTCCTCATCAAACCTCAAGGGTGTGGAGATGCAGGCTATTTCTGCGAGACTCATTCGACGCTGGGGATGGGAATATTCTACCTCTCAATTTATCTGGTTGCCCTTGGAAATGGAGGATACCAGCCCTCCATTGCAACATTTGGTGCGGATCAGTTTGATGAGGAAGACCAACATGAGGGGATCTCTAAGATTGCCTTCTTTAGCTATTTCTACCTAGCTCTCAACCTTGGCTCACTCTTCTCCAACACTATCTTGGGCTACTTTGAAGACGCGGGGAGATGGGCCCTTGGGTTCTGGATCTCTGCTGTATCTGCATTTCTTGCACTAGTTTTGTTCCTCTGCGGCACTTATAGGTACAGGCACTTCGAGCCGCAAGGGAACCCATTGTTCAGATTTTCTCAAGTCATTGCAGCTGCTGGAAGGAAATGGAGAGTTGAGACCCCAGAACATCGGCACCAACTGTATGAAGATGACAAAGGAGAGTCTGCATTCAGAAAGATACTCCACTCAGAAGATTTCAAGTATGTATAATGGCCAAAGATCCTCTTGATTTATTATATTTGTCCATCTATTTCACATGAATACGTAGCAATATAGACGATATACATTGCTTTTGAACAAATTCTACTGAAACTAATGTACGACAACAATTCGTGGCAAGTTCTTGTGTCATAGCTAAAGGTGTGCAAGTATATTTTTTCTGAATACTAAACTCAGTGTCGCTTCTCTCTTTAAGGTTTTTAGACAAGGCAGCAGTCATCACACCAGAACTGACTGAAGGTGACCAACCTAGTGCTTTGAATCCATGGAGAATTTGTACTGTAACTCAAGTGGAGGAAGTCAAATGCATACTGAGGCTCCTCCCCGTCTGGCTCTGCACTATCATCTACTCAGTCGTGTTCACGCAGATGGCATCCCTCTTTGTTGAGCAAGGAGCATCCATGAAGACCACCATATACAAATTCCACATCCCTCCGGCAAGCATGTCAAGCTTTGACATACTGAGTGTCGCCGTGTTTATCTTCCTCTACAGGAGAATCATCAATCCCTGCTACTCCAGGCTGAGGGGGAAGAACATCACAGAGCTTCAGAAGATGGGAGTGGGTCTGGTAATTGCTGCAACGGCCATGGTGTCTGCAGGTGTAGTCGAAATTCAGAGGCTCAAACACGTCGAAAAACAGAGCGATTCACCAAGCTCATTAAGCATCTTATGGCAGATCCCTCAGTATGTGCTGATAGGTGCATCTGAGGTGTTCATGTATGTTGGTCAGCTAGAGTTCTTTAATGGACAGGCCCCTGATGGACTCAAAAGCTTCGGCTCTGCACTCTGCATGACTTCGATCTCTTTCGGCAACTATTTCAGCACCCTGATTGTGAACATTGTTATGAAGATAACCACAAGAAATGAAAGCCCAGGATGGATCCCAGGAAATCTAAACATGGGTCACTTAGACAAATTCTACTTTCTATTGGCTGTACTTACTGTTATTGATCTCTTTGTCTATGTGGAATTGGCAAAGAGATACAAAGAAATCTCCCTAGAGGAAAGGGAAACTCTACGGGAGGAAGAGGAAGGGGGGATGCCGGGGGTCTAAACCAATTTGGATTTTGGGTGTTGATGATTCTACCAGTCTCTTCCATGTTCTTCTATGGGTTGGCATTTGAAGAAATGCATGTTTCCGATGGAATTGATGGAGCCAGCGCGAGAAGCCATTGCTGTGTTCTTCTTAAGTGGGCAGTGAGGTGCATCAAGAATCGAAGGGCTGTGCAACGCATGGTTTTAATGAGGAGGACGAAATGGGCGTGGATGATAGCAGACAATGGGGATCATCATCACCAGAAGAGAACCATCACAAGTAGCTATTTGGTAATTCACTTGAATCTGAAGACGGATGGTATTTGATTAAGAAGTCCCTAATATGATTGTAATTCCTTAACGCACCTGTGTGATTGCTTCCTTTATGAAATATTGCAGGTATTATTCTAAAACAAACTGTATTTGTATGTTTTTAAAACATACACAGAAAGAGATCAGCTATATATATATATTAGAGAGAGAGAGAGAGAGAGAGATCAGCTATTGTCCAGCAACTGAAAGGTGCAGAATGCCGCCGGCATCATTATCCTAACAGTGAAAATGTTTGCTAACCTAAACCAGTCAGGTGCGTTAAGAGCAAGCAGGGGTCGCAGTTTTGGGGCCTATAAAATGTATAGCTTACAAATCAGGGCCTAAGGCTTTTGCCTACGAGCCACCCCAGAAGTATAAGCAAGATCATACTAGAGTCTCTATGAAAAGAGTACAAAATTATACATTAAACGAACATTCTGTACAGTTTCACTTCAAAATTTATACATCAGGCAGAACTAAAACCGGACTTTAATTATGATATGCCTTTTCAGGATTCATGAATCACGATGGAACCCATAAATAAATTTAGTAGTATACATCCAACTCGAAGAATTAACCAGATTCTTCCCTTTGGTATCAACCTTATATTAAAATAATATATTAACATGGAAGGAAATAGGACGGGTCTCCGGACATGTCCCCCCCCCCCTCCCCACACCCATCCTGCACTCGACAAACACCATTAAGTGGGTGTCAAAGATCACGCCCTGCACCCAATGACAGATCTACATAGAAGGGTGGGGTGGCTGCTTCCCCTAAATTTTAATATTTCACGGTAAAAAATATATTTTATTGTTAAATATGTAAAATCGAGATTGGTCATTCTTGACCACGAAAAACAACCAGATCTGTCGTCTAGCCATTTTTCGTGTAACGATTACTGAAACCGTAAGGATAAGAGCTCCATAACGGAAAGCACAACCTGAGAATCTAGGGATGAAAGCACAACCTGAGAATCTAGGGAGGATGGAGTCATGCGCTACTATATAAATTAAGAATAGCATATTGAACTCAAGATATAGAAAAAATATAAAAAAAACTTGAGATATAGATCCTTCATGTGAAAATTGGCTGTGAGAAACTGAAAAATTTACCTCGTCCTCCTTGTTCTTTTCTTCTTGAAAGTCATCCATTCTGCAAACAAAGGAAACTCAGACAAGGTCCGCAGAGAGGGATCCATCGTAATAGTGGTTGAGATTCATGCTTGACCTCTCTAACACTCTGAAATACATATTTCGCCTCTCCTAACACTATTTTATAGATCCGCTATGACTCAACCTATTAGAATCGTCCTCTGCATATAAGTTATAGAAATATGTGTATTTCTTTAGAGTTAGGAGTGTGTTTACGATTAATCTTACACCCCCACACCCCTTTCCAGCCTGCATGACTTTTCCATCCCACCTCACTGTGGGCCGGTTCTCAACCTTGTCGTGTTTTGTGAACTCTTCTTCAAAACTCTTTAATTGATCAATCATTCATAAATAAAGGAACTTCCTTTAAAGCTTTGATTGAGCATGATCGTGATTCATTGCTTCAAAAACAGTATCTTGCGTATAGTTGACTATATTCAGTTTTGATTAATGGCACCTGATGCTAATGTCAGTCAATCGCCCGATTACACCAGTCAAGATAGGAATAGGACAAAAATGTGACATGTATTATATATATAATAAAAACATATCATGTTCATCTCTAACATGTTCATTTATACTCTACACTACTTTTCGATATCATAAATATAATATAATTTTTTCAAGACTTTTAAAAAAATAAAAATTCATGTCCTAAAAAAGAATGATCGAACATAAGTCATCACAAATCTAATAACTCTCCCTCCATATATATATATATATATATATATATATATATATATATATATATATTTGGTATAAATCGAGAGCAAGTGTTGGGTCGGGATATCTTATCCCCATACCCAAGTTCGAGCCTGATTGGGTCAGGTACATTGTACGTGTCGGATGCAAGATTGTGATCCCTTGCTCTTCGATGCCATGCACCAAACTGATCTCAACGTATCGGATACCCGATCTGTATCCGAACGAATCCCATGCAATGCAGCAAACTCTAAAGGTATCGGCTACCGATTTATATTCGAGTGAGTGGACCCGGTGCCAGTCCAAGTTGAGACCTAAAAAACACTTTAGAGTCGTCTTCTGCCGGTGCTCATCTTGTAGGCGGTAACCCTCTTGCCCGCGCTCTCCTTCTCTTTCTCTCTCCGGTGAGGAAAAGGTCTCCGAGTAGAGTGGTTTCCTCGATGAAACCATGTTGAGGAAGGCGTCGCGCCTCTCCCAGGATTCCTTCCGCCGGATCTTCCCGCGCTTCGCCTTCCAATCGGCGCCTCACCAGCCGTCCATCGGCGGTGGAGCCGACGGTTGGATTCCTTCAGTTCCCCGGCCGAGGGGAATCGCGTCGAATCCTTCCTCCGTCGGTTTAGGGATACAAGATGGGGCGGAGATCGTGACGGCAGTGCGGCCTTTGGCGGTGCTCCAGCATTACGGGCGTTGCTATTGGGAGCTTTCAAAGGCTAGACTGAGGTTAGGGTTTCCCGACACCCCTAATCGATCCTTCATTGATTCATTTCTCTTTCGGATCAATGGGAATCGATATCATAAAATCAGGGTTATGGTTTTGTTTGCTACTTTTGCTTAGGATTTATTGATTTTGGCATCTGTTTTATTGCAATGTGACGGCACATATGATCGTTGTTACTGTAATTGTTTATCGTTTCAATTCCGGGTTTGAGATTATCCATGATAGAGGAGATGTGTGATTGGACGGCTTAGAGCTATGGCTACCATTTTGTTGAAGTGATCCTGGATTTCGAAGCAATAGACCTTCCGGGTACTGTTTAACGACTAAAAACGTCTAGTAGTTCGCTCTTGTAGTCCACAATACAACATGTCATGCACTATAGATAGTCATAGGAGCGGTGTGCAACAGACTGATATCGTATTTAAGCAAGGGTGGCTTTTATTTGAAATCGTTTGACTAGAATCAATTGAAATGGACGCAAGCCTTTTACTTGAAAATTTGAAATCACATCGCTGTGGAGTGCTTTCTTCTTTGATCCATGAAAAGAATAGTGGCCCATTCTCTGGATGTGAATATGGGAGTAGGTGGTTCTTTCGAGGAAAATTTGCTGTCATATATTAGTGGAGCGGTGATACTAATTCTAACAAAGTTGCAAACTGATGCTCGACTGAATAGTTTTGCGTAGCTTCTCTGAAAGCTAGTGAAAAGTCTTCTTTCTAGTGTTCCTACTTGCTAAAGCTCTAAATTTCTCACGATTGTGGTTTGAAAGCAAGCTTACCTGGTCATGAGGAAGGACAAACGGTCTTTAGCACACTTTCTCGTTTGATCAACATTTCTCTCTCTCTCTAGGTTGTAGATTTAGATCTTAACTTATCCAGTCGGCTCATTGAGTAGGAAAGATCAGGTGAAGTAAAAACTACAAATATGGTGTTTTCCTCATGGTCATACCAAAGTTAACTTAAGAAAAGAAGCATAATTCAAAAAGGTGACTCAGATACATGCATTTTAGTTTCATTCTTGCAAATCTTGCAAACTTCTACCACGTTCAATAGTTCTATCTTTGAGGACACAACAGGTGCCATGGGCTGGTACTGTTCTATATTGTGTTGAATATCAATAGTTACAAGCTTTCTCTTGTAATAGTTAACCACTTCTGTAGTTATTTGCCGAAGGGTTTTAATTTCCTTCCATTGTATATTTTGTGTGCTTGATATTGTTCTTTAACCCTTTCTCAAGATAATATTAATATGACACAAGTTCAACAACAATATTGTCTAAGAATGCTTGTAGCTAACCCTACTTAGTGTGGGATAAGGTTTTGGTTTTGTGTTTCATGTATGATTACTTTTATGTATTCATGTTGTCTACATATTAAAGGCCATGATTTTTCCAGTATGCTAGTTGTAGCTACCTCTGGAACAGGCTACGTTCTTGGCAGTGGGAATCTCATTGATGTTGCTGGACTATGCTACACATGTGCTGGTACTATGATGGTTGCTGCTTCTGCGAATACTTTAAATCAGGTAAGGTTCTCATAACTCTTTAGTACTCTGTACAGATTATATGATGTGAAATATTTTCTAGAATGGAATTTCTTGTGGGAAACATGCCTAAGTACCGTACCTTGTGTATTGTGTGTGTGCATCTCTGCACACTCATGTGTATAAATGCACTTGAACAGTTGAACTCTACACTTGAGGCACTACTTGGCATGCCTATGGCAAGTGGCAACTGCTACCTTTGCACGTTTAACTGCTGTTAACTCTTAACTTGCATTCTATTTGTGCACCAGCACGTATGTGCTTAATGAAATGTTTGTTACTGCTTATTGAATCCATCACTGCTGACTGTGCCACTGTTGCTTGCCAGTGGCACCTAATGATTTCATGTGCACGATACGAGGATCCTCTATGTCCTATACAATGATATCACACTATTTTTAACCCCCCCACCAACGCCCTAATAATGCTCTATACATTCAAAATCATCTCAACTTATGAAGTATCTCTCAGGGATGTTACGTACGCACATCTTGCAGATCAGTGTCTGGTTCCTTGTTTTCAAGGCAAGATCGCATGCAATTTATGCAACATGTAGGTATTCCTGAAGAATTTTGACCTTGTTCTTTGGAACATAACTCATATTCTTAGGTCTTCTTGGTCATTTTGATTTGCCAGAAGAAGCCTGAACTGGGCTGTTTTAATACTAAGGTGGACTTTGAGAAGGAATGCTAAAGCTGGCTGTTTCTGTTATTATCTTATAAGGTTGAGTACGTACTGTCTTAACATGGTCAACTGAAAAGGTGCATTTGGTTACTCCTCAATTTTGACTTTGGTGTACTTCTGCCATTTATTTTGATGGTTGTGTTAGTCCCTTCTGGTTGACTTTCATGGATGTTGGATCAAGGCATGGTCTTATTATGCGGCTTATTGGAGGTTGTACGATCATTTATGAATTGAGTTCAAGGAATGAGAACCTCACGTGTCTGGTGGTGTTGAAAGTTTCCAGAGTGCCTATTTAAGGAAAAGGAGGGGCATTAGAATTAGATATTTATAAGTAGCTTCTATCTATTCAACAATTCTGAATTTCTATCCAATGCACCATGATAGTCCACATGGTCATTGATCAATTGATTTCTTGAAGTGGGAGTCTGACATGTACTGGTAATGGCGTTAAATAAATGTTTGCTTAAGTAGCATTTTCTATATGCCGTGGATTTTGAATTTCTATCCAGTGTGCCATAGCTGGTCATATATATACATATATATATATATATATATGTGTGTGTGTGTGTGTGTGTGTGTGTGTGTGCGTGCGCATGTGTATGTGGTTTCTCAAAAAGCATTTGCATTTATAGTTACATATTTTGTACACCACTTGAATTGATGGTAACAGTCGATTTGGATTGCCAGGTTTTTGAGGTATCTAATGATGCCAAGATGAAAAGAACCATGCTGAGGCCTTTACCTTCTGCACGCCTTGGTGTCCCCCATGCAGTTGCATGGGCATCCACCATTGGGATGGCTGGCACAGCTTTACTAGCATGGAAGGTGTTTGACCATTGGTTTAAGTTTTGGTAGCTTGCTTTTAAAGGTTTTATTCACTATTGCTTATCAATGTTCCTTGTCAAGGTTGGTGCAGGCTAATGCATTAGCAGGAGGATTGGCAGCTTCAAACCTCATACTTTATGCATTTGTATACACTCCTTTGAAGCAATTACACCCAGCAAATACATGGGTTGGGGCAATTGTTGGTGCCGTTCCACCACTGATTGGGTGAGTAATGTATTCTTTATACTGTCAAATTTTATAATGGCGATTATATGCAATCAAGTATGACCTGCTATGTTTTATGGTTCTGAGTGTTAGATAGTTAATCATGAACATGTACAAAAGATATCCGTAGAAGAAATAAAGATGTTGAGACGGATGAGTGGTCACACAAGGAAAGATCATATACATAATGAGGTTATTAGAAACAAATTGGGAGTAGCACGAATAGAGGATAAAATGAGTGAAAATCATTTAAGATGGTTTGGACATGTAGAAAGACGACCAAAGGAAGTTCCCGTAAGAAGATATGGAAAAACTAGATTGTGAAAATGTTAAAAAAGGAAGAGGACAACCACAAAAGTGTTGGAAAGAAACAATAAAGAATGATCTAGTTTATATTAAGTTAACTTGATCTAGTTTATATTGAATTAACTGCTAGCATGGCACATGATAGGGCTTTGTGGAAACAAAGAATCCAATGTAGCCGACCCCATTTAGTATGGGAAAAGGCTTAGTTGTTGTTGTTGATTATATGTAATCAAGTCGGAGGTTGCTAGTTTTACTTATATCACGTGAAGTGAGGTTGAATTTTCTCATAAGATATCCCCATAGTTTGTATATCTCAAAAGTGAAGTGCTATGTTTTCTTTTTTTAGTATATATTTCCCTTTCTTGAGATGCCAGAGGTTTTCTTGCTACATAAGTTGTTGGTAGATTGCAGAAACTGATTTTCTGACTATGATTTGTCTATTCAGTGCTTAATTTCTATTAGTTGCAGTGTGCAGAATTATTTAAGTGAGCCAACAAAATTGCTGGCATTTTCTGTTCACTTAAAGGAAACTTAGCATTTTTTTTCTGTATTTCCTGCAAGTTTGTTCATTATGATGAAAGTGGTAAGCCTTTTGAACTCAGATGGTCTTGCCATTCTTTTTCGGCATACATAGAGGGTTCTTTCTATGCTCTCTCTCTCTCTCTTGTTTCGGAACAACTTTTGTTCTCTTGGTGTGTTTTAAGTTGCACTGATGTGATGTTTCAGGTGGGCAGCAGCTTCTGGAGAGATTACGCTGGAAGGGATGATTCTTCCTGCTGCCCTGTACTTTTGGCAGATACCACATTTTATGGCCCTGGCCTATTTGTGCCGAAATGATTATCTTGCTGGAGGGTATGTACATGTACTCCACTAATATTCACTTCAAATGCTTAAATAAATAGCTAGTTCCTTTGTAATTCTCAATATATGCTATCACTTGGTTCCAGGTTCCGGATGTTATCATTTTCTGATGCTTCTGGAGAAAGAACAGCCTTAGCGGCTCTGCGTAATTGTCTGTATCTTTTTCCAGTGGGGTTCTTTGCATATGACTGTAAGTCCCAGCATATGCATAACTAAATATCTGAAAGTTTATATGTTAACTGGATACAACAACTGCCGTTGAATTTTTCTTATGTAATTTCATTTTCTTTTGTACTCTTACATGCATGGAATTATCTGTGTTTTTCATCTGGTTGCCTGATGTTATTTTCTTGCATAATTTAATAATAGTTGACATGTTTCTGGCATGACTAACTATGGGATGGGTAATCAGCTGAGAGCCTGGGTTTTGCAGCTACCTGCGTTGCTAAAAGAGCATATGGTGTTAACTGATGGTAGTATTTCATGTCAAGTCGCAGAATCCTTTACGGGTGGACTACTCTTAAGTGGAATTTGAGAATAAATCTTTGATGGTTTATGACCACAAGCTAAACTTCACATTGTATCTAAACTTGGCCGTAGGAAAATGAATGTTGGAAACTAACTTTTGAATATATATGATTCTCAACAGCACCAGACTGTGCAAATCCATCCCTGGAATGTAGTGCTAGCCTTTTTCTTTTTCATACTTTTGTGTTCTAAATCTTGGTTCTCTTTCTTGATCTGGCCCTTCTTTCCAGTGTTATTTCTCCCTTGCGTTGTGGTTTTCACCCTCCGGAGATTAGACAACTTTATGTCCACATACAATTTATGACTAGGAAAATGGTTGCATAATTTTCAAACAATTTTTTTCAAACTGTGTTGAGATACAAACATTTAGCTCCGGCTGTGCTTCTAGGCATGGCTATGATCGATGGTCTTTTGTTGCAGCAATTGACCTTAAGCACACATGATACAGTAGTGACTGATAGAAAGCTGAAGTGAAGTTGTAGGCTTCTAGACATTAGTAACTTGCATGTTTTGCAGTTAGTCGAATGAAGTTGCTGCTGCCCTTGACCTTAAATGCACATGGTCTGCGATTGAGTTTCAAAGTCCATTTTTTCTCTTACATAATCACTTTCTTGCAGGGGGAGTGACTTCTAGTTGGTTCTGTCTTGAGTCGACACTTCTAACGTTGGGCATATCTGCTGCTTCCTTGTCTTTTTTCCTTAACCGCACGACAAAGAATGCTAGAAGGATGTTTCATGCAAGCCTCCTCTATCTTCCAGTATTTATGGCAGGGTTTCTTTTCCATCGCCTGCCCAATTCGCATGAGGAACTTCTATCAACTGATCCTACAGGAATTGCTGAATTCCCTCAAGCAGGCAGCTATGCCGAACAGAAGCAGGACGATGAGAATAAAAGAAAGCCAGTGAGACGTTCTCCAGTTGCATATGCTTCAATTGCTCCTTTCCCCTTCTTGCCAGCCCCGGTATATGCATCTTCTGATTCATGAGTTGATTGTGAGTAGCTGGGAAATGGTGGAACCCTGATAATTCTTGTTTCACCTTGAGCTTAAAAACATATTCGTGATCCTTCATTGGTTACAATCGACAGAGTAGCTACGCAAAATTCTTTGATGTGCTTTGCACCTATGAGATTCCCTTTGGCCGTTTGGATTCTTCCTTGTTTTGTTCTTTCAAAGAGAGTGAGATGTCTATGCAAACCTCTTTCTGCGAATGATACATTTTGTCAAGGCAATTGTAATATGAACCTTTTATAAACACTCTTTTTGTATCTGAAAGTGTTTTAACTTATCCATCATACCATTTATTGGTGACATTGTTGCAGGGAAGCTCGATTCCTATATACGATCTTTTCTTATGTGATCACTCATCTATCTCAACATCTTCATTTATGCTACATCTTTTACATATGCTGATGATTAACTGCGCAACACTAAGAATTATAAAACATAACAGGTCTAATTGTTACTCTATAATATTTACCTTTTAACTTTAATGATATCTTTTAATCACACAGAATACATAATTCCCCTCTCCATTTTAACCAACCGATATTAATTATATGTGTAACAACATCTCCATTAATTTTTCCATCACTTTGAAAAATTGACCCTAAGTGCCTAAAACTTTCCTTGTGAGAGATTTAAAGGACGTGCAAGGAATCCTTTGTAGGATCCGTTCTCTGTTTCTGCTCCACATATCGATTCTCATATCCATTTGTTTCAGGCAGTGGCAACTCTGATTTTGCTTGTCGAAACAATGATTGAGGGAGGGCCTGAGTTGAGTTTGGTCATGGCTCAGAATGAATGCTACCGACACGCTTAACCCATGCAGGTCAGACAGGAGGCAGTGTTTCCGGTGGTAAGTGGGTGAGGCAAAGCCCCTTGGTATCAAACTCATGACTTTCAACTTGTGAGTCGACCATCTAGCCGAGGGAGAGCTTTTTATTGCTCGTTACCAGGACATCAACTACCTTAGTTTATTTTGTATAGCGGCAGCACATGTTAAGCGACCTTTATTATATTACAAGATTTCCAATAAGAACAAACTATAGTTTCAGTTCTTTTCGTAATCAAACGTGTCCTCAGTGCATATTACCCTGTTGTGAGGGTCACTGGGGTGCGCGTCGTTTGAGAGAAGCTGAATCTTGATTTTTGGTTTTTATAGTTTTAAATTTAATTATAAATTAATTAAACTTGAAACCTGTCCCTGTTATGGAATTTTAGTTTCATAGTTATTCAAGATTTGAGACATCCAACTTTTTCTTTTTCAGTTGTATAGCTGCAATATGTGTTAAGCGACCCATATCATATTACAAGATATTCAATAAGCTCAAGCAGGAGCCTCTCCGTATGGGAGATCCTAGGGATTGTTTGATTCCAAGGCCGGAATTATGGAACTGGACTTACATTTCCAGTTTCAACGACCCACTCTTATAATCGAACACAGAAGAAAACTCAATCAGAGTATAACAGTGGGTACCTAGATCCCCTACTACTCGTTGACATCTCTACCCAGTCGATCAACTCAGATTGTACATGGGAGATTATTATTTGTACACCTTTTTTACTATTGAAATATAATTGCAATTTGGCTGAAATATGACTGCTTCACTTTTTCCTCCCATTTCATTTGGCTTTTAGCCCTTTGAATGGATTCATGCAGTTTGATAACTTACTTAAACTACAGCCATCCAATCCGATTGCTTATGGTACGAAGCAAGTTGATGAGTAAAAAAATACTTATGATAAACATTTTTCATCGACCTGTTTGTTTGTGCTTGTCCATCAGCTCAATGTGATTGTATGTTGACTCTAAAAGGTTAAGAAATATTTATAAATTCATGTCTACAAATACATCATTAATATTTAGATAGCTGCTTGGGCAAATTTTAGGTTGGGAGACCCCTTAAAATTTAAAATTTAGGATTTCTGGATTTTGTCTCAATCCAAAGTTTATGGCTTCCACCTTATCGGTAAGACAGTAATCCTGAACCTCACGAAAGGAAGAGCAAAGCAAATGAAAGAACGGAATCCCTCATAGCAATGTTAATGTGGAATCCAAACATATAATCCACGGCACTTTGGATTCTTAGGACTCTGGTGCAAATCAAGAACAGTGATAGTCAAACAATATATACTCTTATGAAAAAAGAATCAAGAATTAAAAAATGAAACAAAAAATAAATAAAAAATAAAACTCAAGAACAAAAACAAGAAAATAAATAATTAAGAAATATACACGTATATTTTTATTAACATCACATAGAATAAGAAAAAATGCAGCTAAGTCACAGTTCTCTTACTTCCAACAGAGACCGTGGTATAAATGTGCTCATGTGTCATATTTCAAGTCAGAAATTAAGCATCATTTTTTTTAATTTTCATCTTGAACAAAGACAAAATCAATAAATGAATGATAAAAAATATATCAAATCAATGATATACGTTCAAATGAGTTTCTTTTCTTTTCTCTTATTTTATTTTTATTTTTTTATCGAATTGAAGGCATCATATAACGGCAGTATTGTCTATTGAATTGCAGGAGAAATGATATGTGACAATGGACGGCAAAATGAGAACTGTAGAGAAGAAATAAACTTTAATGAAAACAAAATAGAAATCACGGCAAAAAAAAGTGTGCGATAGTAAGAAAAGGTGTGCACATATCAATTCCAGAAGTTGAAAGCTTTTTTAGGGGTTTGATTTTCAGAAACAAATCTAGGTAACCCTAGCTTCCGTTTTTTCCTTTTCCATGATTCGAAACGGCTAGGCCGGTACGTTTCTTTCCGCTACTACTAAGATATTTGATCTACCCTGACCCTTAGAGCCATTTGACGGAGATAAAGAGCATATTCTTCCGTAATTAGCTCAAATTATGGGGTTACTTACTCGTTGAGGAAAACGTTTCACCAACTTCACAAAAATGCAGTAGTCCCACGCAATTTGGCAAACGGTTTCCCGCTTTCGATTTTCCGGCGATACATGAAACCCCATCCACAAATCTCCGGCACGATCCTAGAGAGAGAGATGAAGGCTTCCCTGAAGCTCCGTGGAGACAATACGCCCCTCCTGAGAGTAGGAATCTTGGGGCTTCCGTTCGTTTCTGGTATCTCCGGTGGAGATCCCGGCGACCTCTCCTTCAGCCTTCAAACTGGTTGGATCCCGGGCCTCTCCTTGAAGCTCACATACAAACCAAACGATTCGAGCGACCCCTTCTTGTTCGCCGTGAAATCCGGAATCGGTCCCTTGAACTCGCCGGAGAAATCCTCCGCTATGACGATGGCCGCGGAATTCAGTCTCTTGAGAAGCGGAAATCCGTGTTTCTTTCTCCGTATCAAGCCGGCCGTTGGCGACTTCTCGGCGAGGAAAGCTATCTCATCTCAGTCCCGCGGAAACCCTAGTGGCGTGGTGAGGGTGGTAGGGTCTAGGAGAACGAGAACCGGAAAGAGAACGGGGGTTTTCTGGCGTTTGCGAACGGATTGGGGGAATTTCCGGTGGAGAGGTTGCTACAGTTCAAGGACTCTCCGTCAAGCTCCGCCGGGATGAGGGAGATGTTCTCCGGGACTACTGTCACGGCGAGGACAAAGCTTCCGGTGAGGAAGAACGCAGTGCTGAAGATCCGCTGGGGGGTGAACTTCCCGGTGGATGTTCCTGCGAAGAGCGGCGATTTCCGGAACGATTTATGCAAAGCGAAGCTTCCCTTCTTGACACTAGACAAGATCAGCATCGAGAACGTGGCGGCGCAGGTCAGTAACGGTGGTTGTCTGATGAAGGCATCGGAGAAAGAAGGGCGGCAGCAGGAATCGAACAGGATGTTCTACATGATGAACAACGTGTTGGAGTTTCTTCAGAGAGAAAACGCTATGGTAAGAGAGAGTATTCGGGAGTTGAGTGCCAGAATTGGTAAAGACAATGGTGATAATCTGCCTGGAGTCGAAAACTCCAACTTCAGCGACAGGGCACACAAGAAAAGAGGTGGTCCCAGTGCAGATAATGGGTGGCCCGACCGGAAATCTCAGTATGTCATTGCAAGTAGGGAGTTGCTTCTGTTTTAACTGATAGAGGGTTGGTTTCTTTTAATCTTTCATCTAGGAGTTCAGCTTGCTGATGCTTCTTCAAACGTAAGAGTTACACAAAGTCCATATGTTTAATTGTGTTTGTGTGTGTATGTGTCTATATATATATAATATGCATGCGAATATACTCAGAAGCATAAGCATGCTGACATGTTGACTTGGTGGAAGATGGGGAGGGCTTGAATGAGCTTAACCTGCTGCAGAGATAGAGATGGTCTCTTAATGTCTGAATCTTTAAAGAGGTAGCGTTTTCTATCTGTCAGAAGTCCCAAGATCATACTCGGAATCTGGAAGTTGATTTTTCCTAACAATTGTCTTGAATTAGATGTTTGTGTGGTGCGTTGTGTCACTTTGACACTTTTAGCTTAATATGCTCAGTTAGATCCATCCGCGTGCTTTCTTTCATGGTGCCTCGTGCCTGTGGGGCATGTGAACCTTTGGTCGCATGATATGTTCCCGAGGCACACCAAGAATGTATTTGTGAGGAAAAAGGAACCTTACGAGAGACAAGCTAAAGCTACACTTCTGTTCCTTCTTGAGTGTATATAGTTAGAGGACGTACTTGCTATTGAAAGGAATTTCACTATCGGTTTAGATGCAATTACGCAAGAGAACTATCTGTAAAGACTTTAGCGGGTCTTCGTTGACTTTCAGGATTGATAACTTTTACTAGGTTATTATTTAGGTTTTAATGCGAATTAGAAAGTTGTAAATAATTTCTTCAACTTTCCAAAGATATGTATTTGTTCTATTTGGAAATTTAGATCCAATATATGCACAAATTGCTGAAGGTAGGTTACTGAGTATTAAGTGCTATCAATTTCAGGAAGTGAGTGGATTGCTTGAATTTCAACTTAGGTTGCTCGATACATGTTCAAATCTAAATCTAGAAGTCAGTTAGAAGTTGCAAAAAATGGGCCTTCCGTTGAGTTTATTGTGGTAGTAAGATGTACGACTCTCAAGGTACGCGCAACGTGGTGATCTACTGATAAGGATGATTGTCTTGCAATTTCTTTTTAATGTTATCGATTGGCCTCAGATGTTGGAGTCTTTCTTTGAGGATTCTAGTGAAGTTTGTTTCAATAGCGATTATCTACTCTATCAATATATGCAAGAAGAGAAAATTTAGCTTGGGCTTGTGACTCATAATTTCTTAGCTGCGGTTTTGCATTCTTCCTCGGCAAACATCTGGAACTCTTTATCATATCTATGGTGTCTTTGAGGGGTTGAACTCTTATCCTTGTCGAGGGTGGTGATTTTGAAGCCTTTTCAACTTTGTGCAAGCACTCTTTCACCAGATCACTCTCATTTCTTTCTTTCTTTCTTCTTCTTCCTTCTCACCCCTTTGTTAGATGTGAAGTTCTAAGTATGCCTCCCCTATCATGGCGGGGTGAGCCATTCGCCCATGATGATGTTGGTCAACCCTTTCAGTCATTCTTCTATCTCCCTGTGGCCGCACTCTTATTGCCAATGAGCAACCAGCCGTGCTGCATTACAGGTGAATCCGGTGGGGAAACAGAAAGACACCGCAGTTAAAGCCTGGAAAGTCATCCTCTTTTCCACTGTGTGACCCTCAAAAGTGTGGAAAGCAAAAGCTCTGGCTGTTTGACTTCATGGGAATCGGAAACTTATTGTTTAGTTTGTTCTTTATTCCTCGAACCTTATGGAATACTCGGTGCAACTTCAGTCTGTTGCTTGAGAAGTGGGTTGGATCATGGAATCTGATACCTCTACTGATTAATCCACTACAAGATCAAATATATTACGATTTTAAAAATTCATGAAATCTAACTAGCCTCAGTAGTTGATAGCTTATCAGAAAATCAAGCTGAGTCCTGCTTGTTTGTCAGTTTCACCTTCTCCATATTGTTTAGGTTCAATTCTTTTTTCTTTTCTTTTCCTGCATAGGGTGGTGGGGTTAATTAATCATGATCTATCTACACTGCAAAATATGAAAGATCCAACAGCGGGATTATGCTCTTTGGCATGGCCATTTTTTAAAGCTTCCCGTCCCTTGTTACTGCTTGCATTATCATTCGTCATCTCTCTGAGTGCCTGTGTTACATCTAGCAGCCGCAGGTGACACTATATACTGAAACGTGAAATATTTGGATTTTAATGAAATGCGCCTTTTAGTCGATAGAAATCATATTTGATATGGAAATGTGCTTGTGTTATATGGATTTTAATGATATGGAACTTTGCGGAGTCACTGCCAAGTTCCGGGTGGCCAACCCTGTGCTCACCATCCAACGGATCCTGCGGATCCAGGGCGTGACGGTTCTTTTTGTTGGCCGTAAGTTCTATGGATGCATTTTATTAGTCTGCTAGTGTCATGCTAATCATCTTGTTGAAATTTCGTTCTCCTGCTGCTAGGCTCTGCTCATTGAACTGATTGTTTGATGGCCAAGACGATCATAGGTAATACTGAACTCGTCTTACCCCTGTTTTATAATGTATTCACCAATTTTTAATTTAAAGGCGTTTTTATCACTCACTTATTCTGAAACCCTGATCCTTTTGTAGTTTGAGCGTAAAACTATGACATAGAGAGTATATAACTTTTTTATGCCAGTAAGTAAAAGTCAGAGAAGTCGCTTGGAGGATCTCAGAAAGAACGAAAAGTTGGCTTTACCTGAAATGAACACTATGCATGTGCCCCGCACTCCAAACATACCAATAGCCGCCGTATTCTTATCAAGTTCCTGAAAGCAAAGCTATACTAGGATAATGTGTGGATGGAACCTGCAATCAAACTGAAGATCCACATAAACCTCATCACTGAAAATTTCTCAATGCATTGCCCAAACCAACCACTAATTGGCTACTCTTATCAACATAAACATACAATAGATTATCTTAACCAACATGGTGACACCATCAAGAAATCCAAGGTCCTTCAAAACTTCAATCAAAAAAAGAATCTGAAACCAAAATCTCAATCATCGAAAGAAGCATGTCTATAAATGCATTGAATAACGGTATCTTAAGAACTTAACCAACTAAAAGGTAATAGAACAAATGATTCACATATTATAGGGATTTTGGTTGCAGGAAGGAAAACTGAAAACCGAGAAAAGTCTGATCGAGA
Source organism: Brasenia schreberi (assembly GCA_036023115.1). Taxonomy (NCBI): domain Eukaryota; kingdom Viridiplantae; phylum Streptophyta; class Magnoliopsida; order Nymphaeales; family Cabombaceae; genus Brasenia; species Brasenia schreberi. The sequence continues at coordinate 7,037,777 of JAYKKT010000087.1, forward strand.
CAAATCAAGCACGCAACCCTGTACGACGAACTATAGTGATTCCATAGTCCATGAAAAAAGCAAATTTTCCCCTCCTCACCAAAACCCCAAGCTTGGTTCAATTCCGTGCAACCAGAAATTCATCAATATAGCCCAAAATCTTCACCTTCGAGCCCCGTTTCAGCAGTTGGCAAATTCCATTCTAGGGAAGGATCCGTGGGGGGAGGCCACCAATTTTTCGTGGGCAGTTCCTCCCTTTCGGTTTCTTCACCTATCTGGCCTCGAAATCCTCAGTCGATCATCTCACGTAGAACCAAAGCTTTTGTGTTTCCTTCGTCTCATTTGGACTCGCGCGAGCTGCTCCCCCGCTATTTAAACTTGTAGACTTCGGAACAACAATACGTAAGGAGAGAGAGAGAGAGAGAGAGAGAGAGAGAGAGAATCATTATCAATAAACTCGATCCCTTATCTAGCAGCCCTGGTTACACTTTGCGACCCTTTCACACTATCTCTTTTCCCCATTCCCAATCGTCTTCTAGCTTCTCAATTTTCTACAAAAACTAAGATCCGTTTATCTATGTGACCAAGAGTTGTCACTGGTTTTTAAGTGCTCCCATTTCATTTTTTTCTGGTTTTCAGATCTAAAATCTTGTGGCATTGCCTAATGTATGATTCTACTTCATATAATTCGCTTTGTCTCTTTGATTTATTTCTTATTGCATGTTATTGATTTTATGTTAACGCTAAAAATTGCCAAGTCATGGAGAGCTTGGGTCAAACGTCAAAAGATCATCAGTACAAGTAAGGCTACTCAAGCATGCTGGAATTGGATCTAATCGAAAGTTGGGTGACTACATTACGAAGCTTGGAATGTGCTACCAATATTAAATGCTAACATATTTAAATGTCTCGACCATCTAATTTGAAGGATGATAGATGGTTGATGTTTGGATCTTATAATCTTATATTTTTATAATTCATGAAGTATTTTTATTTTTGAATTTAAATTTCAATCATTCATTTTTCAAATTGACTGATTAAGATTTGTTTGACGATATTAGCATATAATGTTGCTACCATATACTATCATCCAATGACAGATCTAATAGAGAAGTGAGGGAGCGCCGTCCTGAAATTTTATTATAAAAACTACAGTGAACATATGGTGGAGATTCATGCTTCACCCTCCTAACATGATGAAATATATACATCGCCCCTCTCCCAACACTATTTTCTAGATCTACCACTGTCATGCTCTCTCTCTCAATCTCTCTCAATCTATCTATATATGGCAAAGTTGAACAGACGATGATAGACCTGCTTTCAAAATTTAGTTTTTCTTTAATTAATGGTCGGCAGCTGCTCTCTGGTTTGATTCCATAAAATGATACTGGAAGGACATGAAGAACAAGATGGAAATGACTAATCTGGAGCATGTTGCGAATAATGGGGAGAAAGGACCGATAATGTAACCACAGATGAATCCTTGTTGGATTCTCCGTTATATCAGTGTATGGAAAAGTAAAGAGCGCATTTTCCCTTCAAAGAAAATCGAAACTAAAACAAAGCCTCCTCACATACTGAGACGATCGGCCATACAAGTTCCTTGGTCTTTATTGTTCTCAACCATAAGTATATATATATATATATATATATATATATATATATATATATATATATATATATATATATATATATATATATATATATATATATATATATATTAATAAATCCAAAATGTCATCCAGGCTATACAAGTTCCTTAGTCTTTATTGTTCTCATAAATGCAAAATGCCATTCAGTACCTCATCTTTTTTTTGTGTTACATATGTATTAAATGACTTATTTTGTCACTTCAATCACTTATTTCAAAATTTGAACTATAGAGATATTTATATAAAATCATGCACTCCGATGCATTTACCTCTCTCTCTCTCTCTATATATATATATATTATACGGTACAAACAAAACCAAAGCCTAACACAAACGTACGTCTCCCACGGGAATCCAGCTCCAATCTGCAGCAACAGCATCCACTGGACAAGTCATGATATGTAGATATCATAATCATGTATGTCTACGCGTCATACTATACACATCAACAAGTTGCATAACGAGCAACACTCACCAGGGAAGGGGTTCACTCACAACTTGATAGTCATGAGTTCGATACAGGGGCACGCATCATCTGGCTTGGGCTCCCCATTGTACCAAAAGAGCACATCAATAACTACTACTCTCAGAAAACGATCAAAACATAGAAATGTATTATTTTCTTTCTAGAAATGCTGGCAGATCACGTAAATTTCCCATGAACTCAATGCCTGCACTTCAAGGTGTAAGAACCTCTGCTTCTGTCAAAATAAACATACGTAGATTATATGTATACATATATATATGTGTGTGTGTGTGTGTGTGTGCTCATAATGCCTAACGTAGGCGTGAACAGCTTGGGGAAGTACTTTTTTAATGTATAATGCAGGTTTGAGCATCTGAATAAGCTAGAATCATTGATTTTCAGATCCTCTCAAAATCTATGAATCTTTCTGGTTAAAAAATCGATGTAAATAATTTTTTCTCTATGTTTATTTTGGACGGTGTGCTGTTCTTTTCAGTCTTACTGTTTATTTCTATCGCTCCCCTCAAGTATCCTTTTCCAACATAGGCATATTCGGCAAGACTACAAATGAACCAAGATCATTTGTAAGACGAACGTTATTTCTATTGCAAGCTCTCCACAAACTAAACCAACCAAATCTTCAAACCCCGCAAAGGATTAAGAGGCAGAAATTCTATTTACGCCTTGCTGCTTTTTATTACCCTACCGTTGTCTTTAGCTCTACAGCCTCAGCAGAAAGCGCAGGAGAGTGGGGGCCCTCATGGTCTAGCTGTCTGTTAAGTCTTCTTGTTTGGATTCCTTCTCATTCATCTTTTCTGGTTGATATGCATGAGATGGCGCGTAAGAAGAGAGAATGGCGATGATGCCCAAGTCCATATTCATGTCATACAATTTCCGGTCTTGCAGTCGTCGACCGAACTTCAGGAGCGGACAAGAAACTCATAAGTCACCCCCCGTGCTCCCAATCACATCAATCGATTCCTCAAGTGTGCAGTCAGTATGTACCATCTGCCTTGCTACATTTGAAGACACGGATGCTTTTCATCAGCTACGCAAGTGCAATCATGCATTTCATGTGCAATGGCATGAGAAGCAAGCAAACTGCCCTGCAAAGGGTGGACGCTCAAGACTTCTCATCTACATGTTTCAACGTGTCACTGAATTCAGGACACCTTGGAGAAACAAGCCAGAGGATGAACTAGAACTATTTCAACCGCAGGAAAGAGATCATACAAAAAGGAGTAGGGCAAAGTGAAAGGTTGAGCAGAACCTCTAATGATGGAGAACATGTAAACAATAGATGAATGTATACGATAAGAAAATACTTGTCTCGTATGTCTCGAAAAAGTGATTGGATTGATGGGATTTGGTATCATACTTATGAGATAGATGATATCGATGAAATTGATATTAAAATTTCTTCTTAGAACGTATTGATTTGACCCTATCTTCATCTAAAGATTGACATTCTTCTCAATCGTGTACATTTTTGTACTTTGAAATGAACTGTTAAAGTGATAAAATAAAAATATTTAATTTAATCTTATACAACACAACATTTGACTTTTATAATTTAAATGTATATTGTAGCAAATTTTCGGTCACCTAGGACTTAAACTCATGATACAATCTTCTTAATAAGAAAAAGGAAAAAGAGAAGTAATTAAGAAACAAGTTAAAAAAGAAGAATATCTTTTAACACTCCCCTTTTAATGTGCGATGTAGGTTTGTTTGTATTCTTTTCATCGAAGTTCTTCTTGTCTCGTTGAGTAATACTAGATCTCTCGCGTTACGAGAGTTGTTTATTCAAATAAATCTAAATTCACCGGACTTTGGTATGTGGTGAGCTTCAGTTGGTACTTGTTGTAATCGGATCGCCTAATTTCATGGGAGAGGATCTCATTAGGAGAAATGGGTCTTGGGATTAAGTTTAGATGGATCTAATTCAAGGGAGACTTTGAGTGGAAGGATCAAATTGGATCGAGAGAGGAATAAGACGGGATTTTGGGTTTCGACCTAAGTGATGGATCTAGGTATTAGCTTGGGCTAAGCTAGATTTGAATTTTTAGGAATCATGTTGAAGTTTGGGGCTGGTTAAATTTAGTTGGATCCGACTTGGAAATCAAACTTTGAACAGAAATAGATCAGATTTAAGAATGAGTTGGTTAAGAAGGAAAAAGCAAGATTTTAGAAGCTAAGTCGGATTTTAGGTCTAGTTGGGATAAGATCCAAACAGGATTGGGTTAACTGAGATGGACTTGAAATCGGTTAGATGAGATCCGGTTTTGGGTGTAGGAAATGGACTTTGAGGACAAGATCCGAACTACTCGGATCAAGTAGGGTGGAGAGCGGGATTCAAGAACCATACCCAGAGTTATGTGGGTCAAGTGGGACGGATCAGGTTTGATCCATCGAACTCGATCAGATCTGTGGCTTAAGAAGAGGGGGGGGTAGGGTTTTTCTCAAAACGCATGAGAGGGAGAGAGAATGCAGGAAGCACGAAAGGAGCGGCAGCGGGTGGCTAATGGCAGTTCGAGCGGGTCCAACGACGGCAAGGACAACAACTTTGGCTCATCTGATTGCTTATTTGTAGGTTTCTCATTTTTTTTTTATAGGGATTCTTCGTTTGGTCTTCGCAGGGATATGCGAATCTTTGTGACTGTTTTTTTTGGCACAAACCAGATTTTTTAATTTTGATATGGCTTTGTATTTGGATTCGATCCAGTTTGTATCTATATTTATCTCTTATCCAGTTTGTATTTGAATCCGATCCAATTTGTACTGGTATATTGTATATGGATCTGACCCATCTGTGCTTATATCTGATTCAGTTTTCATTGATATGTTGTACACGGATCCGATCCAATTTGCATCGGCTTTTTATTTAGGTTGTGATTTTTGGGTGTTTACAATTATCAATGATCGAGGATTGAGATTTGTTTGAACCACCACACACACGACCTATGGGTGCCTGTTTAGTTACTTGAGCTTGCGTTACTTGCAACTTGATGTTTGTCTCGGCTCAAATGAGTGTGTGTGAACGCTAACATATTTATGCGACGAGCAGGAACAGGCCTTCTCTTTTGCACAACGAGGAGGTGGAAGTGGGAAGCATGCATGTCTATCGAACTCATGACCTGCTACTTGTGAGCCGACGTCCTAGCCAGGTGAGCTATTGCTTGTTATGCCTATTCGTTCTGTTCGTTTTCCAGCAACCCTAATCATGAAACGGACATGGTTTGCTGGGTATGACCCGACCCACATCCCTTTGCTGCAGTTAGCTTGAACCACGAATTTGGGGGCAATTTCGGTAAAGAAATTGAGGTACTGCAATTAGGTTTTCGGACCATTCCTTTATATAAGCACATCTCCTGTTGTTGGTCCTGAATGTGCCGTCTCTCTCCCTCTCTCTCTGTTTCTCTCTCTCGTGTGTGTTTTTCTTTTGTTTTGTTGGTTATCGTTGAATGATTTGGTTTTTCGTTGTGTTATTTCCTTGTGGATTGTTTATCCGTGTGCATGTGTGGGTGGGAAAGTGGATAGGCGGCTGTTTGGTCTGTTTTGATGGCTATTGTTGATTATCTGCCTTGATGAACATTCTTCTGTGCCAGAAGGGGAAGCCATCTTCGGTTGCTTCCTCTGTGATGGTTACACAATCCCTCTAAGAAGTTCTGAGCAGTAGTCTCCCTCTCTCTCTGTTCTTTGTGTTTGTTTTTATTGTTTGTTTTTCAGTCTGGGAATGCTTTTTGTCTGCTTGTTTTTTAATTTTTTTAAACCCTTCTTCCCCCAAATATTGGATTGTAAGGGTCTGTTTTTTTGTTGGTTGGAGGCGGAAGTGACGAAGAAATTCATTGTCTGTCAATCCACTGAGTTTCCTCTTTGATGTATCTCATGAATCCCGACAGGTTCTGATCGCCTCCGTCTTTCCCTTGGTTTTATCGTTTTCTCCTGTTGTACATTGTTTACTGAAAGGTTCTTACTGTACAGTTAAAAACAAATCTTGTTTATTGGATAATTCCCTTTCGATTTTATTATCTATAATCCCTTCGGTTTCAAGGTTTCTTTCGGAGTTCCATCATCTCCTATAGCATCTGTAATTTCTTCCTTGCAACTTCTACTCCTGCTTATGGAGCAAAGGTGTGGTATGAACTCTAGACGGCTTCCACTATCTGACATGTTTCTCAGTAAGCTACATTTCTACAATGAATGGTTGTAATCCTGTGATAAAAAGGAACGCAGATAAATGTGTTCCCTTGTCAATTTAAAAGACTGATTTAGAATCCGACAAATAAGAACAAATAAAAGTGATATAATGCTTTTGGTTGATGTAGTTTCAGACGTGTCATGAGAAACATCACCTGGAAATGGCTTTTACTAGTTTATGTTGTCAATTCAAATTCCATCAGCAATATCTTTGATCAACCGTTACCGAAAGACCCAGTGACCATACACGCGCCTTAAACAGCCTCTTAAACTTGATGACAATGAAAATATATCAGTTTTAAATTGTGGGATCTTGAGAAACAAAGAACTTTCATCTTTCTTCAGGCAAAGCATATTTTTCAAATGGTATTACGTTTACGTAAGGCTTAATGGCTCTCCATGGCTGCACTGAAAGTTTTAACATTCGATGATCGGGTGCACATTTCGTGGGGGTATGCCTAACTCAAGTTTGCGCAAATAAAAGTCTTAGTTTTGGGCATTATCCCATGACGAGTCAATTCATGTTTGTCGTCAAGTAGATTTTGCAGTTTAGAAATAACGTGTGTAGTACCAGGTTGTTCCCCAGTGTCATCCTTTTATATTCCTGCCATCATGCCATCATGTACAAACTACAAGGTTAATGCACATTTTACTAGATGTAAACCATTAGATTCTGAAATGAATTCTATCTGAAGGGTATGGTCAAATAGCGAGTGTTGAACAACCAAAACTTGTATAGAGAAGCGATGAAACCTTCTCTATCTTGCTGACTGTTAATGATTGAATTTCCAAAGCAAATGCTAATATTTACATGAACATTCATACCAAGCTCCTTGTATGATGTGCCACAAAAAAATTTCAGACCAAATTAGAATTGAACTTGTACACCTAAAAGAATAAAATAACCGCACAAACAATAGACGCTTCACAAATTTAAACAGTTTATTTGCATAGGCATCTTACACAAGGAGCTACAACCACAAGGAGCCAGGAGGCATAATATTGTCAATTCTTTTGTGGGATCAGGATCAAAATTCTTCTGTGGGATCAGGATCAAAGCCTGCAGTAACTAAGTGGTCTGTGAAGCTTTCGATTGTTATAAACTTCAACCTCCACCAATAACGTCAAGCTAACTGGACGATGGTCCTTGTATGATGTGCCACAAAAAAATTCCAGACCAAATTAGAATTGAACTTGTACACCTAAAAGAATAAAATAACCGCACAAACAATAGACGCTTCACAAATTTGAACAGTTTATTTGCATAAGCATCTTACACAAGGAGCTACAACCACAAGGAGCCAGGAGGCATAACATTGTCAAAATTCTTCTGTGGGATCAGGATCAAAGCCTGCAGTAGATGCACTAAGTGGTCTGTGAAGCTTTCGATTGTTATAAACTTCAACCTCCACCAATAACGTCAAGCTAACTGGACGATGATCGGAGAGCCTCAGTTCTGATCTACTGTAAGAAAGCTGTTTGTTTCCCTTTCCAAACCATAGAATCCGGTCACACCTATCAGATATACATGCCACAACGAGTTGAGAGAGAGAGAGGCTTTGAAGTACCAAGCTGGTGATGACTCCTCTCCTTTTGCCTTCTCCCAGGCATACTTATCTGAATTGAATTCATATTTGTAGGTTGGAGCAAAATCGATTAGGCCTTCTTTCCACTCAAATACGCGGCCTCTCCTCAGCTCTGCGTGTAACTGCATGATACTTTTATTCCTAGTACCACGAAGAAAACCTCCCACAAATGAAACTTTCAGAAGCTTTTGGTTTCTCAAATGAATTAATTCAATTGAAGATTTACGGTTTTCTGCCAATTGATAACCAAAGTAGCACTACCTCACCTGATCGGAATTGATGAGCCGATCCCATTACCTCTTCGCAACAAGTTTCTTTACTTCCTTGGCATCCACATTAAGCCGACAATTTAAATCATCAAACCAAAAGATCTGACTGAAAATTGAGACATGCCAATAACAGAGAAATGTTAAGGCATGTCTGTAAGGCAATCAGCATCTCTCAAAAAGTAAACTGGAGGAAACAGAGAGCAGATTCTTACTCATGAGAAGCGATTCTTTGTGGTTGATCAGAACAGATTGCAGATGAGAACCGTGTTCGCCTCAATGTCTTGTGTACGTCCGAGTTGCGTTGTTCTTTGGCATCATCCTTCTGGCCCGAACTCAGATGTGAGCAAACATGCTAACCGAAACAGATCCCTGCAGATTCGAGTTCAATAGTTAGATAAAAATATGAATAAGATATACCTTATCAGTGAGATATAATGGAAATGATCACTATTGTGGATTTGAAGAATCGGTAAGAAGACCTTGTTTCCCATGTAGCCCATGATCCCAACACCCACTGGAGACACCTTGATGTTGTTTATATGCCTTCTCAATCTTTGGTGAACCCAGATGGACATAAATATCCCAACCATTTGCTTGCTAACAATGAGTACATATCTGTTCCAGTTTATTGCACTCTCTTGTTCAGTTGCACAATTGCACAAATCCTGTTTCAAATTAGAGGAATGATCACTGAGGAAATCGCCATTTGTTCTAATGTTAGAAGTAGCAACTTTTGATATATCGCTTGCCACAGTGAGTGAGGACTGATCCTGTTCCGGCCAGATCAAGCTGAGATCTCCTGAGCTATGGTGCACCCTTTTCATATTTCCCTTGAATTTTCCACCTTGAGAATATGAACCAAGTTTTTTTCCAACTTTAGGGGAGCCCGACATTCCTGAACTGCTAAAAACTCTTCCTAGTCTGGTAGATGACAAGCTCTGTACTGCTGCATCTAGTAGGAATACTGGCAAATATAATCTACTACTTTCAACACGATCACATGAAGCTTTAGATTGAAAATTGTAATCCAAATTTGAATATCCTTCAATTTCTTTGTTGAATGGAATTCATGGTTTCAGACCACAGTTACTGCTGCCAAAATCTATATCAGGGACGCTGGCATTCTCATTAAGCGTATCAGCAGCAGAGGATGTACTCAGTACTGGCGAGGGAGGAGCACTGCAACTCTCGTCTTGTGTTTTCCCTGCTGGGACTTATTAAGAGTTTTCCGGATGATGGCCTCCCATTTAGGGATTGGGCTGCTATCCTCTGCACCCAATACATTCCCAGCATTCAGAGCAACTAGCTCTTGAAATCTGCACAGAAAAAGGAATAATTCAATGTTAACAGAGACGCATATCAAATAAAAATATGCAAGAAAAAGGCAACACTAAAATCTGGACCAGGCGAAGTAGTTGGTATAAAATTAAACAATAAATACATCATAGACAAATTACTCACCCAATAATATACATGTCTGCAGGTTCCTTGGTACCAAGCCAGCTTTCAATATCAAGAGGTTTGCCTGGAACTCTTCCCGCAACATTCCATGTCCCTATTACAATCCTGCACCCACAACAGAGTAAGCTCCCTCAAGCCCTTTGATGAAGAAAAAGGCCTCCCATATTTGCACAAACAAAAATAACATTATTAATTACATGTAAACTATTTAGCCAATCTGCAGACCTTATCTCCTTGTTTGCTATGTATTCAACACGGAGTGTATCTGATCTTCCTCTCTGAGCGTTGAGAGCATAGTCTTTCCATGGTAGTCCTGAAAGATACAGGTAAGTCGATGAAAATATGTTGAAAGCACACAGCAATCAGAAGTAAACTTTTAAGTCTGTTCATCACGTTGCCAAAGAGATCAGTGAATATGTAATAATATTTAAACATGATCATCCAAATCTTTGTTTGATATAATCATGAATATGTGAGTTTATTCTTGCAGCAGCATTTTCAAGCTCTATCCATTCTTTCATTTACTAAACAAAATCATTTGACCTAAAACTGCATCCAGCAAACCTACATTCAGATTGCAAAAGCATTCTCTTTATTCACGACAGCTGGGCATGTATGAACTTGCATACCAACTAGTGGTATCACATAATCACCAAAGGAGCCATAACAACTATAGATCCCAAAGTTAATCAGAGAACAAGATGCAGAACCATGACCAGCAGAAATATATATTACCTGAATCTTTTGCTCCGGATGCAGTTTGGATTTCATGCATTCTACTAGTCACAACACTTTCAGTATGATTTCCATCTTGCAAAATGATGCCCAAGAGAAACTTTCAGAATCATCAGATTTGATGGAAGCAAATAAAAAAGGAAACCGACCAGCCAAAAAAGGAATCATCAGTATCCAGCTCGCCCTCACTAAACTCATGGACATTGGGCTTAATATTAAACAACTTCTTCACCACAATGGATGGCCAAAGCACTTAAGTACATAGAAGAGAGGTAACATTAAGCCTCATAATCAAAAGCTATAGAAAAAGAATCATTTTAACACCAATGCTACTTAAAACCTCTGAGTGCTTTGCTAGACGAGCTCCCACTGCTGATTTGGTTAGAACTAAGCTTTTGAAGCCAGGAGGAAGCTAAGGGCAAAGTTTCAGAAACATCAGCAACTATTCCTCAATTGAACACGTGAGTGGATGTGAATTGGTCTTCAAATTGAAGAAAACAAAGCCGCCTTGCAGCTTCATATAGTAAAAAAGGGCAGGCAGGTTGACACGAAATTTCCAAGTGGGAATTAGATGTGAAAGATACAAGATTCCTCTAGGACCATAATGAGTCGTAGAATGTATGGCTAATTCCACACCTTGGCGGAAGAATATGCATGGAGTCATAAGACAGACGACATTGGCAATGACCTCTAAAAGCTTAGAGATGTAACAATAAAGTACTGTCAGAGCAGTAAGTAACTCTACGGCTAGAAAGTGTCTTTCAACATCAACCTCTGAAGAATATCCAATTACTTTTTTAAAAAATATATGATCTTTTTCAGTTGTTGCTTGCTCCGAAAAGGTTAATTCCTTTTTCAAGTTTACATTATTGAAGCACATAAGAGTTCAATGAGAGCCATTTAGGTCCCAAGAGTCAACAAACGAATGAAAGGGATAAAAGTTCAAACAGGATAAAACTTCACAACAAAGTTGATTTTGTACAAAGTGCAGAGTATCTTGCGACAACAAAGAGAAGATTAGCATGCGCCATATGATCAACGCAAGACTGTATGGATAAGGGACATGGTTTTGCATATAAAACTAGCTTGGAAAAGTCCACTGCGAGAAAGTGGTTCCATTTTCTTAGCATATTCAGAAAATCATACTTGGTGGCGGAGGTCATGATACAGTAGACAGTTACGGTTTCATAAAATTTGAGAGACCCAAACAACAGCATTCAAGTGGAGCATCTTGGCCAGAGATATAAAAAAAAATTCTGGGAGTTACCCACAAAGAGTCATAAGTTTCAAAAATTGGCAATCATTTTTCTCATCAAGATTTTCAAGAATGGCATTTAGGACAGCGGTTTGGATAAATCCTTCGATAGGTTGAAAGGATACCTCTTGAGCGGGCCGAGTTGTCCTATAATACAAGCTTTCACATGGTGTTCGATCTCCGCTCTTACGTGAACTAATACGATCACATTCGGTAATACGATTACCAAGACAAGTAAGCAACGAATTCCTTCTAAGGCAACCTGAATTATCCAAATGCCTCCTCACCATTACCGCTATCAGTGACAGAAACTATTTATGCAATATACTACACCAGTTATGCAAAAACAAGAAGAAGAAAGCAACCACAAAACAGAACCTGAGGAGAAAGGAGAGAATGTGATAAGATGGATAGGCACAGAACACACAGTTAAAATCACAATCCAGACATCAAATTTAAACCAATAAAAAGGATAAGCTTTGGCTGTTCGAGGCGACATCTGACAGTAAACTAAGACATGCAATTTCTGTGCTGGATGGAGAGCCACGGACATCCTCAAATGCACCACACACACATTAAACAAGCAAAATTCACTAGGAGATAAATGATTGGCAAGATGAAGACTAAAAGGCGACCACTAGAGATGCCATGATTGCCTGTTAAGACATACCAAGCATAGTGATGCAATAAATCCCATGCTTTCCTGGAAGCACAACCGCTAATACGAATGTTTATTGAAGTCCTAATGCAGACGACTGCATAGGAAGCGGTTTCGTTTCTATTTGCTTATCTCTTAACCGTCTCGTAGAAAAGTTACACAACAGAAACAGTTATAACTAAACCTTCTCGTTAGCCATTGGGTGTAGGCAAGTTTCTCCAAAAAATAACTTGATTCTTCTTACAACAAATCTTCCAGCTCCAACTAAGACTAAGAAACAAAATATAACGAATTTAAGCTTGTAGTTTGAGAGAATTTCATGTAAAATTTGGTCTTCAGTGGGGGGCTTAATCATGAAAGCGTGATTTATATCGTTCAAGAGTTAAAAAGAGAGCATCCACAGATTGCATCCTTTTCCCACCCTCGAGAGACTGACGCTTCATTTGGTTTTCTGTACCTTTTCTTTATAATCAATTTGGTCGACGCATTCAAAGCATTTTCACTCACGGCAAGCACAGACACACACAGAGAGAGAGGCAGTCTTCAAGAATAGTTTCAAGGGACAAGAGAAAAGGTTCGAAAACGGTGTAATGCCAAAGATGGTCCACAAGGCGCACTAGCGAGAGTGCACCAAGACAGATCTTCTACGGTTCGCTGTTGGTTGAGATCATCCTCTCTGGTTCAAACTTGTGGAAGCAGTAAGAGTTCAGAACTGTGTGGACCGACTTTGAAGGATTTCAGGTTTTCAGCTTCATTGAGCGTCTTTACGACGTCGACTACAACGATCTAATAAGATTAACCATTGGTGGTTTCAGGTTGGGTTCGCCATCGCAACTGACGTCTCTTTCATTTGATGGGAGATGCCAAGATAAACTGCAGCAACAGTGGCTTCTGTTCGAACGAGAAAAAGAACAGTTTACACTTTATTGAATACAAACTGACTTAGCAAGTTAGCGACTCTTTACCACACATCATTTGTCTGTTTCTGTGGTGCGCACTACACCACCGAGTGTCCCTCTGGCACAATGTGGCAAGCCATCTCCAGGTTAGAGTGACAAAAGGATCAGCAAATCTTTCTGAAAACTACCAAGACAACTTGGCTTCCTTAGATAATCTTTTCCTGCATGTTGCCTGACTAATCCAATCACTCTGTCGAATTTTCTGTTTTAAAGAGGAAGGAGGTTGATAACATTTTTGAAACTGCCAAGATGCTGATTAAGATGAATCTAAGGGATGACTGTATATTTTCCTTTTGAAAAAGGAAACAGGTGTTGAGTAGTTATGTATCTTTTTACAGAAATATAGAATGCACAAGAGGCACACTGTGCATAAGGCTGATGAGGCTGCAACGAGGAGGACCTGGCAGCATCAAAGAGAGGCAATGCAGAGAGTTATCTACACAAACAGGCCTATCATGGCTTTTCCACCGTTGCATTCCAATTGTGGGATGCCAACTCCTTACTACCCTGTTTGGGGCCACCCGCCTAATCAGCCATGGGCGCACACCGGTTTTCCACCAATCTATCCGCCCGAAAGTTGGCCATCGATGAACCACGCCGATTCATGGGGTTGCCCTGTTGTTCCTGTCCAACCTCCAAGCTCGCTCTTCTCTCATGTACGTGTGATCAGATGCTGTGGAAATCACGTTCTTGTAGATTATATTATTATTAGTGTCATTGTTACTATTATTATTTTCGTTTTCGTTTTTACCAAGAGTTGCTTATTTTCATGAAGAATAAGCCATCAATGTATGGTGAAGAGCCATGGATGAAATTTGTTGATCTCTGCCCGGTATTCTTTTCTTATATATATATATATATAGATAGATAGAGAGAGAGAGAGAGAGAGAGAGAGAGAGAGAGAGAGAGTTGAGTGCATTCATTATCATACTAAAACATTAGTTGTGTAATATGAACATGATTCACATAAACTGATAAATAGTTAGTATAAGAAGATGATTAAACAGTGGTGGATCTAGAGAATCTTTTGGATATGGACATGATTCATTATCCTATGTCCCATGTCTCCAGGCCCGAAGCCGATACGGATATGGATATGGTTCTGGATGTAGGGTACAACAATTTTAAAAAAATGTAGGTGCAGAGACACAACGGATATATATATAGTCATTAATTTTTTTTTCGAATAATAATTATAAAATAAAGTATTTAAATATATGTGTAAAATAATTTATAAGAAAATTATCTAATAATTACTGTTATTATATCGTATATATATTATGTCTATACATTCTTTAATAAAACTTTTTTTTTTAAAAAAAACTACATAATGGTCTGATTTTACATTTTGTTTCTCCTCTCACTTTTATTCTCTCTCACGCACCCGCCCTTCTTCCTTTCCTTTCACTTTCTTCCCTCTCTCTATCTTTGATCTATTCCCTTTGCTCCTCTCCTTCCTGCGTGCTCGCCCTTCTTTCTTTGCTTCCACTTTATTTCTCATCCTCTCTCTCTCTCACATCTATTCCCTTTACTCCATTTCCTGCAACTCCTTCCCCAATACCCGTGACACTTCAATCCTTTTTCCTTAGTCTTAGACAGACAGTTTCAGTTGTTCGTGTCGATTTTTAGTCAACAGTAACTCCAAATACGATGACAGTGTCGAGTACGTTTGATCGACGATTTTTGAGATGTCAAATACGGTGTTGGTGTCGGAGTGTCGTTTGCTCGTACAAGTGTCTGTGACATCAGGTGAGTTCAAAGTTCACTTGAAATTATGGCGTGACCGAGCCATTTTATTTTTCCAAAAAGAAAAAGAAAAACATTCTAGTGAGAGATCCTGACCTGCATATACCTAGATAAGTGATAGACAAAGCGGTGAAGGCGGCCATCATCAAGCCATGGATGCCATTGCCCCTTGGCTTGAAACCCCCATCCGTAGACAGCGTCCTCTCTGAACTCCACAGGCACGGCGTCAACCGCATCCCACCGTTCAATTCCTGACATTGCACCGCTCACATGACGCCTTCCTCGATGGGAACTTCACTGTGAAACTGGCTGGCATATGTCAGCAATCTCCGGCAACTACGTGAAACGGAGACTTTTGTTTTGGTTGGATATTTCACTATGGGCCCGGTTCTTCGTTCCACCTCATCGGGAAACCACCATGTACAAATGGATCGGGTAGGATATTTTATGAGAATCTGATGCATTGTTTTGGGGGTGGCAACTCTAAACTGAAATCCAAATCTAATCTTTATGTGTGGCTGTCGATCCCAGAAGAAGTAGTGCGCCTTATTTAATCTGGACCGGGACCTGAATCCAGTAATGATCTCGATCTCAATCATCACGAAAAGAAGGGTTACATTTGATGGATTCATATCCAATCCAAAGGGTCGTACATCACAATGACACGAGACATATATCGATTTAACAAAAATATTTTGATGTGTGGTCATTATGGTGAGAGGTGCATTACCTTCAGTCTTGCATAGAAAGTGATCCCCTTTATTAAAAGCAAAAATCCTCCGTAGATCCTTATATAAAATCATGAACTTATTACTTTAGTTTAGTATCTTATAGTTAAACACCAGTATGTGCATCAACCTTCTGATTGAGAATAGATACTTTTAATTTTACTTTGTTAGACTCATATATAAGAAACATATATTTTGGTTTATAAAAAAGATGCTTTTATCAAAACTGTAATAAGAATGACTTAATAATTTGGTTTGAAAAAGTATATCTATTTACTAATAATTACACATGATATAAAATTGTGGAAGCATGAGGCATAGAGTATCCGTGTCGTGTCAGTGACTCGGAAGAAAGATTGAACGCCATGATAAGAATTTAGAAGCTTGCTCGTTGTCCTCTTTGAACGTCAGGTACACCGATCATTCATCGAGAACCTATTTTTTCATTTCTTTTATTGCCAATGATTGAAATTTACAGGCTTTGGAAAGGAGGATGGGAGGATGATCACATGTCTCCTGGTTTATGTTAACTTGCCCAACGTATCCATCCACCACGACCAAGATAGAGAGAGAGAATGCTTGGATCCTGTCCATCACGGTGGGCTGTGCACTCATGTTTTACCGTTGATTTTTAAGAGCAAAAGTATAATAATATTATAATATTATTCTTTATTATTTTTTTAAACTTTTAATTTTTTAAAGTTACACTCATGCTACAGAAAATGAATGGATGAACATGTTAGACGTGAGCAACATCTGGTTTTTATATATAGAAATTAGCCCATATGTACATTCATCGATGCTTAAACACTTTCAAAGATCTCAATTGTTGGATCAGTGAGATGGATGTGTGAAATTCATATTTCAAAAATAAAAAAGTACTTTGATATTTTTTGTAGGTGTATTAAATGCATGATATACTATTGTTTTTTCTTTAAAAATCTCAACCATTGATATTAAAAATTGAATGATTGAGATCTTTAAAAGGATTAGAGCATGTTAACATCTGGTTTTTATATATAGAAATTAGTCCATATGTACATTCATCAATGCTTAAACAATTTCAAAGATCTCAATTGTTGAATGAGTGAGATGGATGTGTGAAATTCATATTTCAAAAATAAAAAGAACTTTGATATTTTTGTAGGTGTATTAAATACATAATATACTATTGTTTTTTCTTTAAAAATCTCAACCATTGATTTTAAAAATTGAATGATTGAGATCTTTAAAAGGATTAGAGCATGGAACATGCTCTCTCTCTCTCTCTCTGTATATATATATATATATATATATATATATATATATATATATCAAAACAAGAGCTAGTCCGACATGTTTGACATGTTGTGTTTGTTATTTTTAGGTAGAAACCGAGTTGAAGATGATTTATTGAATTATTTGTGGAGGTTTAATATGTTATGTTGCGAATGGGTTTTCACTACGATTGGAAGGTACAATAAAACTAGTAGAGAGCACCTAGAGCGTTAGCTCACTTGGCAGGGCTCTCCGATTCCCACAAAGCAGGTGGTTAGTTCAATTCCAGGCGGGTGCGTGCATGTATGGGTGTGCTACAGTGTTAGGCTTCAGTCTCCCCTTGTAAAATTAAGAAAATAACTAGTAATATAGATATAAATGCATCTTTTGAGCATGCCGATAATTTATAGGGATGATCAACCACTAATATAACATAATGAATTTGAATGATAAAAGTAGTATGTCAAATACTCCAACTGGCCGCAACAAAATACATCTGCACTTATTTTCTTATTTAGAAATTGCAACACCATTCTTATTTACTAGGTAAATAGAACATATATTAAGATGGGTAAATTGAATCCCCCCTCTCTCTCTCTCTCTCTCTCTCTCTATATATATATATATATATATATATATATATATATGTGTGTGTGTGTGTGTGTGTGTGTGTGTGTGTGTGTAAATTCAGTAGCTCATATTGCATGCGAAAAATTTACAATAAAAGGTTGTGGATTTCACAAATTCAATGTGTGCATTGTACTACCACAAGAGGTTGCGGATTTAGCAAAATTTGACAAAAAAACTGAAAGGTCAATTGTGCTTGCGTGAATGTGTGCGTATTGTATCATGTTCAATATGTGTGCCTGTGCATGAGTGCATGGGTAGTTGTGTTCTGTACATCCAAATTCAACTTTTAATTTATTATTTTCCTTTTTGCATTAAACCTTTTCTATACACACTGGCTAATCAGTCAGCCCGATCAACTAGGTCTTAATATATATAGAAGTTGATGCATGCAAACCGATGCAAACAGTGTTTGACCATTTGATAAAAAGACAACCTGGAGAAGTGCATCCATTCAAAATGAATAATTATTTTTGCATTTCTTTGATAATTAGATGAATTTTTACTTTTGTAGATAGATATTTGTTAGCATGTTCTAGCGTTCCATTTTATTCAATTTGGACGTGTTAGAGGAACTGCTGCACAAACTTACTAACATTTGGGGCAGATTGTGCATTTCTTCCCTATATTGTTTGTTTTCCTTATCAAACACAATAGTTGTAAGATTTCATTTGAGTTGATCGATGCAATTCACGCATATATATAAGCGGAAAAAGGAGAGATAAATTATAGCTAATATATGTGATATTCAATTAATACTCTCTGTGTAATCTCACTGCAACAAATGCTCTAAAATGATAGTCTCGTTGTATTTAACTCACAATGTTTAGTTTTAGTGGCCAATTAAGTGCATATCGAGAATAACTCTACCTTTTCTATCTTCTTATCTCTCTCTCTCTCTATCTATATATATATATATATATATATATATATATAGATAGATAGATAGATAGAGAGAGAGAGAGAGAGAGATATAGATAGATAGATAGAGAGAGAGAGAGAGAGTGAGAGAGAGAGAGAGAGAGAGAGTTGTACATAAATTTATATATAGAGAGAGATCGAGGTGCCAACAAGAAAAAGCGGAGGGGATGACGAAGGGGTTGGCCCATGGGTCCCGCATGATGATTCGATGTGTGGCGCATAGCCTGTATGACATTTCACATGTCGCAAACGGTGTCCCGTTGTTCTCTTCCCAATCGTCTTCGTCATTCTTCGCCCTCTCCTCCAACACACTGAATTTCTGAGGTAAAAGAATATCTGTTCCTTTCTTCATGGATCCCTAGATATTTACGGGGTTTACCTTGTCGATTTGGATTGTTGGTAATCATCACGGCTGATTATGAAATCATTTGTTTTCTCTCGTTTTTTCTAAAATTTTGTATTTTTTTGGTGACAGAAACTTCTCGCGATTTCTCTTGATCTTTGAAGAAACTAGTGGCTGAGCTTTATCTTCTTCATAAGAGGTTCCGTTGTTTTTTAATATTCACCTAATTTATTTTTTCTGATTGGTTTGTGTTTGTTGTTATGTTAAGATTATCATGATCCCGGAGGCTTCCATCGATCATGAATTAGAGTTTTGAATTTCGCGCACTATCGGGTAATTGGGTCTTCTAGTAAAATGGCGTGTCGTGGGTTCTGGGAATGCCTGCTGAAGCTACTCAATTTCTTGCTGACGCTGGCCGGGTTGGCCATGGTGGGATATGGGATCTACCTGTTTGTTGAATGGAAGAGGGCTTCAGCCGGGTTGAGTCTGGTGACAGGCGGTAGCTCGGATATCATCACGCTAGGCCGGCCTATTCTGACGAGCTTCCCCGTTGCAGATAGCATCTTTGATGATATTCCTAAAGCTTGGTAGGTGAATTGTCGTTGCGATCAGATTAAGACAATTTATTGGTTTCCGTAGTAGTATATTCTTGTTACATTCTGTGTTGGACGCTTATGATGGTTTCCTTGAGTTACGTCTCTTTCCTGATGAAACTGTTCTTTATGCATTTCTATCCTCATGTAGTCGCATTTACTGCTAATGCTAAATTAACGCCAGGATTTTGGTCGTTTTGAGAAACAGCTGTTATTTTCTAACGAAATTGTTAATAAATGGAACTTGGTGAAAGAATCAGAGACCATCAAACGTTATACAGAAAACACAGCATTTAAGCTTTGACTTTTATTTGATTGTTTTCACATTAATGGAAGCAGCTGATCTCAAGTTAAACCTTCAAAAAATTATCTGTTCATTAAGACTAACCATGATATTCAAAGCTAAGAAGAAAAACTTGCACATGGTATTCATGGATTTAGAGAAAGCCTATAATAGACATGTACAATGATGCGAAAAACAAAACATGTATTAAAACTAATGAGAGGGTTACTGATTTTCTTTTATGTTAGTATTGAATTACATTAAGGGTTAGCATTGAGTTATGAAACACATTCAAGATGAAGTATTTATTGGTATATGTTATTTGTCGATGATATTGTATTACTGAACGAATCAAAGGAAAGAGTTAAGAAGAAACTTGAATTGTGGAGAGAAACATTGGAAATAAAGGGTTTTAGAATTAGTAGAATAAAGACAAAATTATATGGAGTGCAAGTTCACTAACCTTTTTAAAGCAAATGATACGGAAGTTAAAATTGGGAGATATTGCATCACTCAAAAGAACAATTTTAAGTATGTAGGGTCAGTCTTTCAAAGCAATAGAAAATTTGATGGAGATGTTATAAAGAGAATCAAGTGAGCTTCTCTAAAACTGAAAGGCATAAAGTAGTAGTTAGACCAACAATGCTATATGGTGCCAAGTGTTGGGTTGTCAATGATCAACATGCATAAAAGATGCTTGTGACATAAATGAAAATGTTGAGGTGGATGTGTGACCATACAAGGAAAGACCATACCCGTAATAAGGTTATCAGAGAAACAGTTGGGGTAGTAATAATAGAAGATAAGATGAAGGAGACACGTTTAAGATGGTTTGGACACATAGAAAGATGACCAAAAAGAAGTTTCGGTAAGAAAGTATGAAACTATAATAAACATTTTAAAATAAGAAGAGGAAGATTGCAGAAGTATTGGAAAGAAACTATTAGACATGGATTTTTCAGAGATAAGTACTGATGTGGCACAAGATTACATTCTATGGTGTCAAAGAATCAATATAACTGACCCCACCTACTGTGGGAAAAGGCTTGGTTGTTGTTACTCTATCAAGATAGACCATAATGGTTTATGACCTACAGTAACATGACACTGCCAAAATATAATACTGCAGAATTGGCAGGAAGTTGGAAAATAATTTATCTGGATTTTACATTTCAATCAAGATGTACTTACAGAAAAATTTCTCTAGCAAGTCACATTCAGTTCACAGCTAGATTGGCCTTCGACTGTCTTGCATGGCATTTGCAAATTGGTGTGTCGACTAAAAGGCTTTGTTAATATAGTTGTCAATTGACCAATTTGACCTAGTGGTATCATTTCAGTGCTTCTTGGCCGTGACATCTGATTATCTCTTTTGGGGGTCTGTTTTTTACATTTCAATCAAGATGTAATTATGGAAAAATTCTACCATGACCTGAATGTGACTTGCCTTAGAGGGGAACACCCCCTGCAAGATCTGGCTTTCCGTACTTGTGATTGCATTCTGCAATTTCCTGGAGATCTTTATATTTTACTTGAGATGCAGATGGTCAACAAGAAATTCAGGCTAGTTGATTCAATATGAAAGCTGATACTACATAACGTATGTTTCTTGCAGGTTCATTGTTTCATTTATTGGCGTTGGGGTCATCCTTTTTGTCATATCTGTCTTTGGCTGTATTGGATTAGCAACAAGGAGCGTCTGTTGCCTATCTTGTGTATCCTTCTTAAGCAAATTTTCCTTTTGTTTCTCTCTACTTGTATGTTGCATAAGTTTGAACATGACCTTGATATTGAACATTGCATGACGAGTGCCTTTCCTAGACCCCCAAGGGTATAAAACAATCATTTCGAAGAGGTGGGTTTAACTCTCTGCCACGTGAAGATATGGGTATTGTCACTGGGAGGAAGATATGATGGTTTTCTTAAAGTGATCTCTAGCCAGAAGTTGCAACCTCAGCAACTCAAAGTTTTTTATCTTTAAATAATTTTCTGTCCAATAGAAAAAAAGAGTATATACTTTCTGGAAAATTTGTCTATTCTTTTCTTTGTGCCTGTGATTTTTTAACATGGAGTGCTTTACAAGGTCAATTCATGTTCTTGTTAGGGCTTCAACTGAACACTAAAAGATCAAGTAATCAAGGTCCTTTAATTTGCTTGCCTAACTTGGCAGATTGCATCTCTCATAAAACGTTGAGGTATTGTTACCTTGTTAATGGTTTGACTCTCTTTTAAGATCCGGGGGTTTGGGGTACATGGCGACTGTCATATCAAACATGTTGAGACATATTAAGTATGACATCTCGAAGAACATGGCTCTTTGTTGTACTTTAACGTTTTACAAGTTGGTAAAATAATGGGCCAAAATTGATGTTTATGGACATTGCCCATCTTTCTTCAATAGAGAATGTACTTAACAGAGTTAGTACTCTCTGATTGTGCTCTTGTTGATCTTGGTGGAGCTCGGCTGTGCAGCTTTCATATTCTTTGACCATAGCTGGCAAGACGTGAGTGTCCATAATTATTTCCAGTTATCACACTGTTTCCACAAATATATTGATGTTGCGGGCTAAATTTGTAGGTCATTCCAACCGATAGCACTGGAGATTATACCATGATATATGATTTCATAAAGAAACACTGGAAAATCGCCAAATGGGTTGCTCTTGGAGCTGTCATTTTGGAGGTATTTACTTTGTTCTGTATATTGATAATGACTTCTGTGTTGCCTATGTTGCAGACTAAGTTTTGGAGGTATTTTGATGATTTAAAACAGATATGCTGCCTGTTTTCCGTAATCAGTTTAGTGTATCTTATGATCCTCACTGGACTTGCATATTTTTCGGCACCTTACTGTAGTTACCCTATGTCATATATAAAAGAAAACTTAAAGCTTTTCAATAAGTTGGACCTTGCTAGCATCAGTTTGTTTGTTTGGTTTTGGACTTTTGCAGGATGGAATATTTTTTGTATTAACTTGATTCTTTTTTTCTCCCTCTAAGCTACATCTGTTGATTTGATGATATGGATTAACCTATATGGGCTACACCTGAACTTTTTGTTGATAGTGCAGTCTCTAACGTTCTTGTTAGCCCTTGTGGTCCGAGCAACAAACGCAACCCCAAACTATGATAGCGATGATGAATATATTGCTCCAAGATCAGGAATCCGGCAGCCACTGATCGGCAGACAGCCTGTTCCAGTGACCGGGGTGCCTGTACCTGGTGTCCCTGATCAGAGGGGTGGTAGGAATGATGCTTGGAGCACTAGAATGAGAGAAAAGGTACATCATGCCTTTTCTAGTCTTCATTAGTTTATTTGGCGAGTGTTACTGCATCAGGAACCTGTATCATATTTAGAGGCGGATCTTGACTTAGCCTGAAGTTAGATTTGGTGCTCAGACCTTTTGCAGCGATAGTTATCTGTTTCATTCTTAATTGCAGTATGGCCTAAACACTGAAGAATTCTCTTACAAGCCCTCAGAGTCGAACTGGTATCAACAACAGATTCCTCCACCAGCTGAAGAAAGGAGTCGCTGCAACATATTGTGATCTATTGATAGTAGTCTGAATGCGAAATGCCTTGAATGCAATGGGAAGTTATCAAAACTAGATGGGTTCTTGTTGGTGATGCATGGGGTACATTGTGTGTATTGATTAAACAGAGACTGGAGATGTGAAATTTCCAGCGGTACCTCTTCTTTGGGGTGCTTTGTTTGCTATTCCTTGTCTAACGCTGACTCCTTTTCGTGGGGGCTCTTTGTGACGTTTGCAGAGTGAGCAGGGATCTGCTTGTGTTCCCCAAAACATATCAAATCTCTCTCTCTCTCTCTCTCTCTCTCTCTCTCTCTGGGAATGGTTTATACTAAATCCAGAGGCCTAAACAGCTGATGAGTTTGTTCCGAAGTCCAATTCCCCAAAACAAACTCATCAGCTTGTTTTACACTTGAAGACTTGCGTGTGCGATCTACATGTCAAGCAAGGCGCTCCTTGGCTTACTAAATCCTGTGCTTCGTTCTTACATAACTGCTGGCTCCATGCTCAGACAAGAGGCAGGTTGTGTTATGTAGCTGATAACTAGCATAAAACTCCACTTTTATCTTTTAACAGTGGTGATCTTTTCGGTGCTAATGCACCAGATTTTACAAGAATTTCAAAGTTAACCTTGCCTTGATAAGAATTACTGGGATATGTGACTTGATAACTAGCATAAAACCCCACTTTTATCTTTTAACAGTAGTGATATTTTTCGGTGCTAGTGCACCAGATTTTACAAGAATTTTAAAGTTAACCTTGCCTTGATAAGAATTACTGGGATATGTGACTTGTTGCTCTCTTTAACCAGCTCTATTTAGTGTTAGAAACGGCTTTGGTTAAGGTAAACGAAACTCGTACTTGGTTGTGTAGATGAAGTTACATTCTTAAGGTTGCAGTGGGGCTGTTTTAACAACTATAGCTGAGGCGCGCTCCCAGCTGAAGCTCAATCTGGTGATGCTTTGCTAAAAAAGTTGACGTTTTGGCTTGGGAGGGGGGAGAGGCACTGCCCTACTTAAACCTGGCCCATCTACACCATTAGCAGCAAGAGGCTGTTGAGCTATACATCATTTAGCTAACCCCCCTTAAGCTTTGGCCTTGGTTTACAATGAGATACTCCACCAGCTATCGAACTCGGGTTGTTCATTCAATTTAAGATGCATGATCCTTTTCCCATCTGATGAGATAGCCATTATCAATGCAGTGTCAGTACTATGCAAAACTCTGATCCTGTAAGATACCACATTGATGAAAGTGATGACTATCATGAAAACTTACTTAGAATATGAACTCAAGCATTCAGCTTGTGGGCTTCTTTGTCTCGATATCTTGATCACAATTGTCAACAGTGATGAGGCAAATCAAGAAGTTTGCGGCTCCACCGGATTCATGATTACAGGAAATGTATCTTGATAGTCAACAAATGGACGTCTTCTTAGGCACGAGGATGGCAGTAGACCCTCCGACAGCCATCGTCTTAGTTTCTTCACGCTTCAAAAGCTGTGGTGGGGTTCCTTTCTTTTGCTTAATATGGCATAAGGGAGACCCAGCCCAGGGGAGAGGGCTCCTCTCTTTTTGACGCCTTTTCGCTTCTTTCCTCTTAGTTTCCCTTGCCACCTGGTAAGGGCACATAAGTGTCAGCCCCTGGTACTAGGGTTGCAAGTCTAGATCCGCGTGGGTTTGTAACTATGGTTCCAAGTTGGTAGTATTGACACTTGGATTTTCGCGTGAAACAGGGTAACAACATGAGAGAGAAGAAATGTTTGGGTTTTCGTTTGAAGCCTTTTGAAACCTGTTCTTGTGGCCCACTTCCTCCTTGATGTCAAGTTTTTAACTCAAATTGGGTTTCAAGCCAATGATGGTTCCGTGTTTAATGCACAAAAATCAAAGTCCAATTCCCTTGAGACTTTGGTATCAAACACACCCTAAAAGAATCCCAGAGTGCTGGTATTATACCATATACTACACAACAATATCTATATTGTAGCAAAAATACTTCTTAAATCGTTTTCATCCATTTATTAGTGTGATCAGACTGCCATACAAACTTTATTGCATGACATTATCATATCATACCATACGATGCAAGTTTTTGGTTATTTAAATTAGTTATCCTTTTTTTTTGGCAAGTTAGCTCTAGGAAGAACACTATAAGTATGCAGGGTCAGGGTATCAAACTCAATACCTTTAATTTGTATGTTTTTTTTAGTCGGCCCCTTGCCAGTAGTGGCCCTTGCTTACTTATTACTGCATTCGGGCTTAGCAGCACGTCGCTAGGCGGGAACGCCCTAAAGGAATGCTCATAATTTTGTAATCCATGTTATAAAATCCGACGAAGTTTTATGCTGGTTGTCGGAAGTCTAACACAACCCTCCTCCTTTATCCGGGCTTGGGATCGGCAATGCAAGGGTGAGGAACATGTGTATTGAGCCAATTTGAATGGTTTTAGGCATGAAGACTGCATCATAGGGTTAGTTTTATGAAACTATGCTTTACTTTTGAGCTATAGTGCAGTGCACTCCATGTAATATAACTTCTCTCGGTTTTAGTTTGAGGCTTAAAACAGTTAAAAATATGAAAAGATATTAAATTTGAAAATTTAGAAAAGTAGTTAAAAGTATATGAAATTCGGGGGTTTAGAACCACGAGTTCAAGTTCCATACAAGGTGGAAGCGGAACTGAACTGGCTGGTAATTGATTTTTGCATCCGGTTTTAGGTCGAGTTTGGGTTTTAGTTCGTGACTTTGTTTGGTTCCGATTGAAACGGGCAAATGAGTATAAAACTGGCATGTCCAGGTATGGTTGGAGTTGCATGGTAACTCGTTTGGCTAAAGGGTTGACTCACAAGTTGAAGGGATGGGTTCAATACCCACGGAATGCATCTTGCTTCATCATTCTACCAAAACAAGGCGTTCCAAGATGTTCTCGTGAAGTTAATGAGTTTTCCTTTTATTCGATGATGATTTAATTGAATCTTGTAAGTTCATTTTCAAGAGAAAGTATGTGAAGAACTGTTTCTGTAAATCTTATGCATCTAAGTTCTACAAATCGATTTGCTGAGAATGTAAAACTATACGAATGGTTTTGAGGAAACGGCGATGTTTCCCTTGTTACTCATCACACGTTCAAGGTATTCCTTGGTTTGTCATGAATGACACTTGGGACTCGCTCTTATATCTATCATACGTTATTTATGGTTCAAAGAAAAATGAATAACAAGAAGTCCAACTAATGTCTCAAAGCATATTTGAACATTTACTCTTTATATTGATTTTCTCTTTCAGAAAACAAATCAAGGAGACAGAAAAGAAAACAAAGAAGGGAAAAGAAAAAAGCGGTCAATAATTAAGAAAAATAGTCAATCGAAAGAAAGAAATGTTAGATCTTAAACATCAGTATGATTCTGTTTCAGCAGTCCAACCTAATTTAAGTCACACACATGAGGTCTCTCTCTTTCTCTCTCTCTAGGTAAGATCTTAGTGGGATCCTGTTCTAGATCTTAAAATGTTTAAAACCTGACAATCTCAATTATCCTGCAACCTAACATGAACTACTTGATGAAAATTTGTAATTTACTTCGCATACTTTGTCACTCTTTTTTTTTCTAACAATGGGAAGCGGAAGCCTAGCTCCCTCCAGGAGTCGAACCGTGCCTGGAGAAAGGGCATCAGAGTGCCCTGCCAATGACCACTTACTTTTTTTTTACCAAGAAAAGAAGTACTTATTGTTAAAATTAAATATGAAAGCATGCTTTAAGCATAATTTACTTTTTAAGAAAATAGAGATAAGTTAGGATCTTCAATAACCAAACCCGATCTCACAATAGTTTATCCTTATATATATATATATATATATATAGAGAGAGAGAGAGAGAGAGAAGCCTGAAGGTGATTGCAGTTTTGGTTGCATCGAAGGTGTTGACCTGCTTGTGAAGTAGCAAAAACAGATGGTGATTATCCATTTCCATGGATACAAAATTTCTAACGTTTCATACACGATGTCCACAAAAAATGCCATTGGACTGAGAATCTATCATTGTCCAACAACATGAAACGGACGCTACAATGCAAAGTCTTTATGGCCAAACAATACTGTCCCCTTCCCCCACTGATTCGTCCTTTTCTCCCTGAGGGCTTTGAAAAAGTTGCTGCATATAACTCATCCTCTTTAAGATAAACGCTGCCAAATTACACTGTAATGACTTTCATGTTTTAGGATAAGGTGCCTCGAGATATGCCCTTATATGCATGCTTAGTCGATCAAATCAAATGGCGTTTGTCATCCACTAAATCTTTTTTGGCATACGGTTCGGCACTCATAAGCAATCTTTTTCCAAAACATGTTCGTCACGCCTGTATCCCCGTTTGGTTGGCCGGCCGACAGCGTGGTTCCTTCTCTTGAACTCCATGGAAAGGCTCCGTACTTGATGAAAATTTCCCACCATATTAGATGAAAGTTTGATACTACCTTATCAACCCTAAACCTAACTGAGTATCCTTAAGTTACCACTTTTTGCCACTTAACAGATTAAATCGAACCTAGTAGTGTGATGCACGATGAGGACCGTATACGGCCCCAAGTTCATCCACAT
This sequence comes from Brasenia schreberi, assembly GCA_036023115.1. Lineage (NCBI taxonomy): Eukaryota > Viridiplantae > Streptophyta > Magnoliopsida > Nymphaeales > Cabombaceae > Brasenia > Brasenia schreberi. The sequence goes on from JAYKKT010000087.1 coordinate 7,065,619, forward strand.
GGCTGCTGCATCCAAAATGAGAACGAGCTACACGTAGAGTGTTAGCTCAACCGCAGGGCGCTCTAGAACCGTAACTGCTAGTGGTTCCAGAGGGTGGGTGGGTGTGTAAGCTTTTCTAACTCTTGTAACAAAAAAAAACTGAAAACGAGATGGGTCCATCCCAATACCACCGTACGTCAATATTTCCATGTTCGAACGGGACGATACATAAAGCGTACCATAAGCTGGGGACCTGCACTAGGAAATAATTGGACCGCATCCGACTTTTACCCATACAATCATCACCAAGGGAAGGCAGACGCTAGCCCTTCTCTTTTATTTTAGTTACAATGGGAGAACGAAGCCCAAAACACACACATATGCACCTCCCGGAGGTTGAACTTGCCACCTGCAAAGTGGCCATCGGGGAACCCTTTGGCAGAGATAACGCTCCTGGTAAGGCACCCGCTAGCCCTTCGCACTACGGAGTAGGAGCAATATATCTTTAGAAAAATCAAAGGGTTTTCATGAAGTGAAAACCATATACCTGGACAGGCATCCGCTAGCCCATGTGAATACACATGCAACACAACAGCAGACTTCCCAAGGTTGTTCAACTGGAGATCGTCCTTGCTTATGTGCATAATCCCGTCCGATTCATCGACTTCTCTATAAGAAGCTTCAATAATGGAACCCTTGAAAGGGTTTTGCTTGACCCAAGGACAGCTTGAGACGGAAGTCCCTGTGCTGCAGTTTTAATCCCTTGTATCAAACACCCCGAGGTGAACAAGGTGGGTTTCAATACGACCATTGAGACACGTTCAAGATTCTACGAGATACGTCAGTCATACTGTTTCCCACAAGACGAGGACACGACACGGCAGAACTTGATGAATCCTGGTGACAGCTTTTGACTTGAGTAGGAGATATAATTGGCAAAATTTTTTACTAACAAGTTCAAATGGCGACGATGCCAAGGACCTCGAGAAGAGAAGCCAGACTGCTTATAGTCTCTTGAAGCCAAATTCCAAGTCCTTTTCCGTAAGGGCCTTAAAAGCTGATGCATGTTCATCAGTCAACAGTGTACGTACCATTTTCTTAGATAAAGATGGACAATCACCTGTCAGGATTTATTTTTATAGCCATCAATCGTAGGTCATCTCTGCGTTCACTAACAAGCCTTTTTGTATACAACTCAACAATAACTGGTGTAATAGAGAAATATTTCAGAGAAAGGTAAATATATGGAGTCACTGGATTGTGTTGGACGGATCAAATTCTGGTGTGCTACACCTTACCACTAACCTGAAACTGATACTCAAAACAACCGTCTAGATCTGTTCACCGCTCGGGCTGTTTCCAGTGACCTTCACTCTTTATTTTTATTTGCAAATGAAGCACACGGCTAGCTAACATAAACATGAAATAGCATTTAGAGATCAACATTTATTAACAAATTCCTACCAAAATTCACAAGCAAGCCTCCGTTCTCTTCTAATTATTTCATCCACTGAATACATGACTCCTGAGCATGTGGTCCACATTGTCTCACACGATCACAAAGCAAACACGACCAAGATCGTTTCCCTATTATTAATTAGCATGGGCAAATGAAGGAGAGCCGATGATACACACAAGAAGTTACTCTCTCTCTCACATACACACATGCATGCAGGCGCACCCTACTCCAGAATATATTTTTTGAAAGGCCATACAATCAGAGAAGGGGCGAATAAGCCCGGCTTCAACAAGGATAGCTTGCTTTGCTTCATTTGCGATGGAGACCTATCTAACTATTAAGCACACATTTGCAACCAACAGGGGAAGTTTTTTATTCCCTTCTCCTTGCTGGAGACAAAAATTATTGAAGTTAAGCAGACAGCTTAACTAACTAACTATAGGAACAAAAAGAACGAATTACAAAAATGGAAGCTAAAAGATAATTGTCAGTAAAGTAACAACACTAAAATAATTATTCACAAGAAAGGGAAATAAAAAGATATTTTACTGTACACTCACTTGACAAAACTTCCTAAGGTTGCTCAACTGGAGATCGTCCTTGCTTATGTGCATAATCCCGCCCAATTCATCGACCTTCTCTATAAGAAGCTTCAATAATGGAACCCTTGAAAGGGTTTTGCTTGACCCAACCAAGATCAATTTTTTCTGCAACCAAACCATCACATTGCTGGTCATTATAATCAACAATAGGAGCATTATGACCACCCTAATTTTGGCCTTTTCAAGATGAATAGGGTCGAGAATATACAGCCAAAGATCTAAAGCATAGCTAAGTCTTAAAAGTGAAAGAATCCTTGCAGGTCCTGGATTGAAATGATCGAGGTTGGCTTGAATCCAGTTAGATCTCTTCTGTTGGCTGAGATCTAGAAGGCATGACCCGTAACTGGACTTGCTTCAGATTTTTTAATTTGAAAACATCCAAGAAGAGCATATTCTAGGCAAATCCATGAACGTAATATGCCCATGTTGCTGGAGATTAAGTTTAACATCTAACCCTTCTGTTTTGTACACCGGTTCCATGAATTGATGTTTACCCATGGAGCCAAGAGATACAGGGTAACTTAAGAATTCATGGAACCGGAACATGCCTACATATAAATAACTAGACAAAGATATGAATAAATAAACCAAGATATATCTGTAATATATATATATATATATATATATATATATGTGTGTGTGTGTGTGTGTGTGTGTGTGTGTGTATGTGTGTATAACTGTATATATATATAATGAATTGCAATTAGAAAAAGAACGTAACTTCAAAAACAAATACTTTTGAAATACTAAATGCTAAATATACATTAAAGTAATATTAGGTTTGCATTGATGTCTTAAAAGACCATCAATGCCGAGTCAGACAAGGGCTGCACCGGTGCCATCATGTTAGCAAGCAAACACGGTACGATGCCTGATTAGAAGAGCCAATGCAACATAGTTGATGACATAACATCATGGGCAAACGCCGCAAACCAAACAATCATACAAATTACTCACACATGAATGCAATCAATAGACTTGCTTAAAGTTTGACAAGCTAATTCACTAATGCAGCAAAAAACTGTTCTCCAGAAAAAGGTGTGGTAGGAAAAAATTAAAGAGGCAGAAAGAAAGAAAGATTAGTGAGACGGACAATTACTCATACCCTGGCCCGTGTTATAGCAACATTGATCCTGTGCCAATCCCCAATGAGGGAAGAGGCACATGTTCTTGGATTTTCGGTTGATCGTACAAAGGAGATCAGGATACAATCTTTATCTCTTCCCTGCTCAAACCACATAAAAATGAGATGTCACGGTTCTAACATTTTCCTAAAATCATCGTACGAACATGTTGGCAATGGTATTTGTCAATGGTATGATAATATTGTTCTGGAAATCACGTTACCTGGTATTTGTCAATGGTATGCACCTCCACTGAACATGTTGGCAAGAAGTTTTGAATGAGAACCACCTGTGCATTATAAGGGGTAATGATCCCTATCTCGTCCTCAACTAACCCTCCTTCAAGAAGTCTTATGGTGATCTACGTACATACACAAAACAGCCATAAGTCTCCAAAAACAATCTACAACCACAATTTGAAGCTCGTTGCCAGAGAATCCCTAGCGACTATTCATGACCTACAACTGGATGGGCTCCTGCGGTTCATCGAACCACATGAAAGAAGTCACATGTTTGATCCTATTTGAAATGGATCAGTCTCAAATTAGTCTCACCATAAAAACAACAGAGGTTTACTTGAGAGACCTCAAACTTGTAAAGTTTGTGTGGATTTAAGAAAATTACGAAATATCTTTCAAATAGAAAATAGGAAGAAATCAAAAATCATTTTCAAAGTTCTTATCCATTGAAGTGTCATGAAGTAGCTTACACTTGCAAAACTGAATTAGAATTGCCCTGCTTGGCATTCGGAGCACAATGACTGAACCGGGTCCTTGTTCCTTTAAAAATTTATGAACTATGTAATACCGCCATGATTTCTGAACAGGCTCCAATATTTGGGCATAACGGTTAAAATGGCATGATATTGTATTCAAATTATACCTCTGATAAAATATAAGCCTCCATAGGATTATTTACAGTTGTATTCTTTTTCACTTCCAACCCAGGTAAGGCATCTGGGGAAAAAGCAATGAGAGAAAGAAATATAAGTAGACGCAAAAAGATAACAGAAAATCATAAGGGTAAAATGGAAATACATGTAAAGGAAAAGAAGAATGCTAACCAGTATTGATAAAAGTTACCGGCCTGTTTCGATCCAAAGCCTACAGAACGAATTACAGTAGGTAAGCAAGAGCTGACATACAAACGCAAAACACAACTTTTGCTACTGACATATCCTTGCAGTAAAGCTTGCATGCAAGACAACCAAGAACCAGCATTCTTAAACCAAATGACATAAAGGGGAACTCATAGTCACCTTGACAAACTGAGAGTTTAATAATTACCTTGGCTACCCAGGAAGAAAATGATAGCGCATTAGAAACATTTAGCCTAGCAGTAGCTACTTCAACAGATCCGCACCTCAGTCTGTTCCCATATACAAGAGTGTTTGACAGCTCCATTATTTCAGCACACATACGATACTGTGAACAGCACGTTCCACCCAGAATTAACAGTCTGACAAGGTAAATCTAGTACCTTATGAGAGCTAGCACCTTCAAATAAAACTAAATAGTTCATAGAAAATTAAAACCTGGGATTGCAATGCAGAAATAGCTTGAGGATGTGCTTCGGAAAGCCTACAGAACAAGCTGACTTCCATACCGTTTTCCCTAGCCTCCATGCTCTAAAAAGGTCCAGATGGTCATGGTCTTGAATATCACAAGCACGATAATTTGTTTTACAGTCACTATATGAGAACAAGGAAAAGAAAAGAAAAGAAAAAAGCGTGATTGCATACTTGAACAAGTGGAGGAAGCTGGTAATGATCTCCAACAAGAACAAATTTTGATGCAAACATCAGAGGACCCAAAGACACCTGCATGTAGGGAAGAGGTCGGTAAAAGGATATCACTAGCTAACATGCCTCTAGGCCGTACAAAGCAGCCTAACAAACAGTTTACTTTTGGAACTTCAGTTTCCAACAAAGTATTTTATTAGTTGTAAGCTTGAAGATCTAATACATTTCAAAGAATCAGTTGCACAAATGAGCTGACATAGATTTGCACGGTGCAGAACTAGGCATTTATCCAATTGTTGCCTATTTCACCAATAACATTTATCAGGCATTATCTAGTTTGTCTCGTTATTGCATGTTAGTACTAGAGAGTTAGCTAATATGCAGTGTAGGTGACAGTAATAACAAAAAGATTCACAACTTCACACAAAGAAACATATATAGCATCAGGCCAAGACCAAATATGCAGTATAAATAATGGTAATAACAAAGAAAATTCACAGAAAAAAGAAATATCATAATCTCTTCTAGTGTGAGCACGCAAGAGCGCCTACCGGCAGAGTGATTTGTCCAGCTTCATCCATAATGCAAATATCAAACTTTTTGTCTGTAAGTAACGGGTGAGTAATTCCCAAGCAGGTTACTCCCACCACACGAGTTTGATCCATTTTTTGTTTAAGATCTTTCACGCCTCTAACATTAGCTGCTAAAGATTGACAATCAGATTTGTGACCTAAAGCAAAGGAAAATCACGTTACAACACAGGAACATGGAAAAAAATTAAATACCTGATAAGCAATATTCTCGAATCTCATCATGTATCGCTTCGTTCCTCCCAATCCTCACAAAATGTATGCCCTGTAACATGAGAATATCCCTTACGCAAGAGGAAAATGAAACAAGCAAGTTACAAAAGAATGGCAAAAGAACCACTTTTCTTTTTCAAATAGGGCGAGGAGTTAGATATGTGAAGTGTATCCTAGTTCGAGTTTAAGATTGCATGTTTTTCTAAAGGATGCTCCTTTCGTTTTAAAATTTAAGGGATGAGCCCTTTGTTTTAGGTTATCCTTCTAAGAAGGCCAAACTTGGCTCATATATGACCAAGTTCAGAAATCTTGCATAGACCTGTCTAAAGTTTAAAAACTACAGAGCCACAAGTTCCATCAATTTGGGAAAAGCCATCAGAGGCTTATGGAACTATAACCAATGACTGAAACGTACAGAAAATGAAAAGTAAGACCAGAATGCTTGCATATGCATTACTTTTCTTTCCCACGTAAGAAAGAGTAATGCATGACTTATATAGTGTAAATAGTGGATTTAATTCTGTAAAAATGATAAAAATCAAATTTTAGATATTATAATATGATAAGAACCCAAAATGTCGCAGGTAACTGTACAAAAGGAAACACAAATAATTCACCAAAATGTTGGTTGAAGGATATGTAGTAAACACAAGTTTGAGTTGATTTGAAATGAAATAACCTGATATTTCAATTTGATGAGCAAATTATCAACAGCTGAATTTGTGTATGATGTAAGCAAAATGGAAGCCCCTCGCATCAGCAATGCTTTCACTGCATGAACAAGAGTTGATGTCTTGCCAGTTCCAGGCATACCCAAAATAAGGTTGTAATCTTTCGCTGCAAGTATCTGGAAGCATAACCAGTCAATCAGCTTTGTTACTTGCAAGGATAATCTATCATGTTCTTATAGGATAGGAATAAAAGCACACTACACTTCACAATCTTACCGACCAACAGAAAGATGTGATTGGAGAAGATGCGGGAAAATACCTTCAATATAGCTCTCCGCTGATCATCATTCAAATTCTTCTCTGATTTGATATAAGATACTGCTGGATCTTGACTAAGTATTACTCCACAGTCAAACCTTGGCACCTGCATACCAGATTTTGTCAATTGTATTAAATGTAAAAGAGATATCACCAACCAGGAAATATGCCTGATTGAGCCTGAGGAAGGCTTGGACATTAACCTCAAGGTCAATAATTATCTTCCTAAGGCGTGTACTTTCAGTGCTTGGGCCAAACAGTTGCATCAAGTTCAACCTACAAAATAAGCATCAATTTCATGGTAATTCATCATAGCACAAGATAAAAATCATGAACGAACAATTCACTGGCAAGACTAGGTAACAGTTAAAACCTCATGGTACCATATGAAGAAGAAGTACCATCCTTGTCTATCTGCCAGACCTCTCGCCTGAGTTCATCAACCTCAGCAGACAAACAGCTTCCAGGAATCCTCAGCCGATGAGATAAAGAAACCTATAGTTTTTCCAAACGAGCATAAGATGGTGTTACATTTAGGAGCCATAAGTACACATGAAAATTTGAGAACATCTTCAGGAAAAAAGAATGATAACATACAGATACATACATGCATATATGAATACACACTACATATGTAGGTACATGTGTTCTTATCATTGCACAATTGTATGGTCAATCCATATTTCTGAGAAAAAATGGACTTCATATTACAAGGAAAGGCACCTACTGAGACATGATAGTTGCCTATGTCAACAATAACACCACTTGCAACAGCTACATGCCCAGATTCGGTGCTTAGCATCTGCATATGAATTATGAATACATTAGTAGGTACACACATTAACTGACCGAAAAGAAACCCCCATCAAAGAAGTTTGAAACAACATATAACCGGTTGAACACTTGCAGTGCTGGGACAGCATCGACTAATGTCACACCAATATTTCAAGCTTAAGGTTGAAACCAGTGAAGAAGATAAATTGCAAAGAGATTTAAGTTTTAAGGACAAACAGATGGTTGTGAAGAAACATGAACGAAAAATATTTGAATGCATCATAAAATGTAACAGCATGAAAGATCGAAATGATGTCCACAGGAAATTGTGCCGGTTAAGTCCTTAAATTTTCCTGCACATAAACTAAGATATGGACCAAAATCACATTGCTGGCCAAAAAACAGAACAAGGATCTTCAATTCAATTAACAGAAAGCTTCTGTATCTGTATAGAAAGTGCTGAAAATTGAATATCAGAACCATCTATTACCAAAGCAATTCCACCAACTTTATGCCATTTAAATCAATAAGATAAGAAACATAAAAGCCCTCAAGTAGTCCCTCAAGTAGTCCAAAACTAGTCAATGAGCAAGTTCACAAAGCAATTAGACCAAATAAATATGCATTATTCATATAGCTACACCTCATGTACTTCATGAAAAATTGACTGTACTACACATTCAGCTAAGTACAGCTCATTCTGTTCACTTTCAAGCATATTTACGTACACTTTCTGCAGCACTAAATGCATTAAGCTATAGTTGGAGTCCGTTTTTGTTATTCAAACAGTTAGAACACCATTGTTCATGTTTAACTGCAATCCTTTCACACCGAATTCCATATTTTCTATCAGAAGTCTACGGTTAAATAAAGAAGAAAAGAAATGTATAAAATTCTATATTCAGAAGTTTGTAATTCAACACCTCAAGAAACACAAGGAAGAACACCCACATCATAGAATAAAACTTGTCATGAATAATGAATAGCAACTCCTCCCCTATTTCTATATGCACATAAGGAGCCACTTCTTTGACAGAACAAACATAAAAATAGACCATTGATTTAGAAAAGGTTAATATCAAGTAACAATATATACAAATGAAAAGGAAGACAAGTGAAGGAAATAATGTCTGCAAACATGTCACTGAGGTTGAGAAAGTAAGGAAACAAATGAAAAGGGCTAGGGAAAAAACCGAAGATACAAATACGGAAAATTTGATTGGATCAAGTCAAAATCTTGATGAAAAGTAAAGGTTTCGCAATTTCCAGTACTGACAAATTTCACCCAATAAAACATGACATCAAATCACCACGTCACCAAGTCATAAGAGCATATCAAAAGGCAAAGTATTGCTAGTCAAACTAAAGTGTCATATAAACAGATTAAAAAGATTCATACCACCAAGTCACCACGTTTGAGAGCAGAACCTATTTTGGATGATTGAGGTGCTTTAGATATTGCATCCAAACAGCCTCCATTGTTCACATTAGATCCACAAGTGGATAATTCTTGAGTGACAAATCTATAAATAAACTGTCCATCCTTTGGCGGGACTCTGACATCGAGTTCTTTTGAGACTTCAAGAACTAAAGAAGAGAGGCCCAAGTCTCTCCTAGAATTATTCAAATACCAGTTTTGACTCTTTGAAACCTGCAATGGGGATAGGAAACAAACAACACATAAAATACATCAAAGTGCAAAAACGTACATTAAGGATGACCATATTACCTGGGACTGTTCCAAATCAATTAGCCGATCCCAATGGAGAAGGAAATCAAAGTGAGCACCATTTAAATGGTCAACATTTAAAGCAAAAACATCACCAAGTCCACTGCTTTCTACATCACCTCCATATGCCTGGAAATTGGAAGTATAATGAATTCTACATCACAAAAAGTTTCTAAATGCATGCAACGACAACTTCAACAGAAAAACTTATTTAGTAGACAAAAGAGTAGCAACATTTAATAGTCAACCATCAAGCTGACAAAAAACGTAGCAGTTGAAGTGAGGGTTGCATGAGAATGTAATACAACTAGTTAACAGTCATAATGGTTATTCTGTCATGTAGCACAATATATCAATGATACTAATAGAAGGCACCATTGTGAAAACCTTTAACATAATGGGGTCTCACTAAATATCAAACAGAAAAGTTAACTCCAAAACTAAAAAGAGTAACTTTTTCTTTAAATAAAGCTAGGTTTTCTTTAAATAAAGCTAGGGAAATGATCGAAAATGTGAGATAATCCTTAGTCTCTATGCAAGTAACATGGGTGACAAGCTATTAAGGAAACGGAACCACAATAACAAAGAAAATAAATACAACAGGAAAGATGAAAAGGAATAAAGAATCATAACTAAATGACAGCAATTTGCAGCTCAGTATAAGATAAAGAATATTGAGCACGGAGTACCATCCTAAATATGCAATTTTCAACAGGACTTTACAGTTTAATCTCAATAAGGAATTAAGGACATTTGGAAATTTCTAAATTTGAGGTCTACCAGTAAACGGAAGCACATGCACAGGAGAAATATGCTACATCAGTGGGAGTCTGTTACCAATAAAAATGGCTAGGCCTTTGGGCCTGGACCGATAAACATAACAAGCCCAAAAACATAATACTGAACTCGTCAAGGCAAGTTTTGTGAGAAAACTAGCTAACTTGAGTCAAATCATCCACAATTTGCTTGAATCATGCCTCTAGGTCAATATTCAGTAAAAGGAACGATTCATTATTTAGAAAACGTTAAATACAGATTTCCAGTTTGCACCTTACTTAACCAATGAAGAAAGAGCTCAAAATAGAAAATTGAGCTCAGAAAAGTCAGTTTTATGAGCCAAAGCAAGGTATCCTGAACCAGTGCTTCGCTGCTAGGTTTACTAGCCCATAAAACTCAGCAGCGAGTAAAAGGAACATTTTAGTATTCAGAGAATTTTAAGTATTGTCATTTACGTGCCACCTCATTAACCAACAAAAAATGTCAAAGTCAATGAAGCCAAAAATATGAGCAATCTGATACTTCACACCGAGTCAGCATCACCTTTACCAATGCAAACTGATTTTCATCCAAATATACCATTGACGCAATTAGGTGTTATCTAGCTTTCCATGGACCATCTCACAGTGTTTCTTTGTATACTTGAATGTTTTCTGAATAATTTCATTACTAGAAGTTTAGTCCTAAAACTCAGCCATGTTCTGTAATGAAAAGTTTTAATACTAGAAGATGAATAGGTGCCATAAATTTTCCACAAATCATGGTCCACTCTCAATGAACTCCCTCCTTCCCTCTCTCTGTACATTTCCCCCATCACATATCTTTGTGGTACCTGTTTAACTATTTCTATCAATTTGATCAGTTTCTTGTGAAAGTACATTTTTCTCTAACAGATTTCTTTTGTACACATATCTCTATTATTTTCTATGAATCTGATATGCTTCCTTGTGAATGTCTCCCCTTAACATTCTCCTTTTCTGTCTCCCCCTAACATTTGGCATTGTGCATTGTCTGTTGTGCATGTTCTCCATGACCTGCCTAAAAGTTTGTCCATGCAGAGGCATTATCACTAAGCCACAAGTACAAGATTACACATTCAAACATGTAACTATTTAACTGGCACAGCACGCAAGTCACCAGATATGGACAAGCAAGCAAAATATTGCACATGTCATACCACGACTAAGGAACAACAAAATAACCAATCAAAACAATTAGCAGATGCTAATGACAGCTCTACCAATTAGGGTTTAAAACATTGATGAGATCATACACTAAAATTTGAGCTGATGACCATAGAAAGCAAAAAAGATAACAAAGGAAAAGAAGACTGGCCACTGGGAGACCTCCCTGGTTGGTTGTTTGGGTGCCATAGACTGCTTCTCAAGCAGCCGCTTCCATTCTCGCATCAAAGATATATAGCCTAAAAGTGAACCTAGTCTCTCATGGGGAACATAGTTTTTTTTCATGAAAGAATAATTAACAAAGAACATATTAATAGAACAAACTGGTACCTCGCGCCATCCTGAATAGATTCCATATTTACCTTATGATACACTGCACACGAGTTCAAGTGGCGGCAACCTTCACATACTTTCGGATTCTAAAACGAGACATACAGGTTAAATGATAGAAATATCATAAATTTAATTTTTATTAATATCCAAAAGTTACCCTTAGCATAGGAGGAAGAAAGTGCGAAATAGATGCCTTTAGGACATCACTGGCATGTTCATTGCGACGCATGATTAGTCCAACCAAATCAGCCCTCTTGACTACAATCCCCTGAACAAAATAAAATTCTACAAAGATTACAACCATTACAGAAGAATAAAATAAAAGTACAACACCAGAAACAAGAATTAGTAGGTCCTAACACTTATTTCTTCTACTCCCTAAGGCTTTGAAAAGAGTCAGTTGTGCATGCTTTTTCTATTGGCAAGCTAGGGCTAGGCATGCACCATGTGCCAAAACACTATCGATCTGAAGATGTAGATGCATTCAGATGGAATCAATTCAAACAGGAACTTTGATCTTTACTTTGTGGAATATTGATGAAAGAATAAATTTTGACTTTCAACAGTTCTAAATTAAACAGACAAAGGTTGATAATTCTAGTGCAGGTCATATAGAACAGGAACAAGAAACTTTCTCCATTAAAGTCGTTTAGGATGGTTTAGTAGACAACATTGTACATATTCGAAAACACATTCATATATCATGGAGGAGGGGAGGACTTGTTAGAGCCTTGAAGGGGATGATAGGTACATATTTTATAAGTTCACTTGATATCAAAGAGTCAAGTGGTTTTCAGAAAAGACAGGCCATTACGAGCATGACACATTTATTTCATATTAGCTATTTGACATAGCATCTGAGAATAGTACTGAATTAATTAACTGCAGTGCGTCTGAAGAAAACAGAGCAAGATGGCGATGGGGGTTATCCCACAAGGCCAGGTTTCAGACTGATAATGGAAAAGAGCCATGCAATGTCATCAAGAGCAACATCATCAAGATTGAAGCATCGCTATACTCAAACCGGTGTCATCTGTTATCAAGAGATAACGGATTGTTTCAAGATAAACAATTGTAGACACTATACTCCAACCAATCATATTATAAAACAATTTATGAATTGGTGTTGCATAAGTGGCCATAACTTTGTGAAGAGACATTAAAATTGAGGTAAATCATAATAACAAAACAGAGAGGTAAAGAGAATAGATATCTAGTTTTGAAATAATTTGATGAGCATTAAAATCATAAATTATTGATTTACAAGTCAAACAAGAGCACCTGCATTATTTTGCTGTCTATGTTTACCCTCGGGTCAACAGTGGGGAAAAAAGGTAGTTCATAGCCACAACATTTTACTCCATGAAGTAGGCTTTTGTATGTTAGACAAATTTGATTACCTATGTTCATATCGGTTATTATAACCAAGCAAAGGGATATTCAACCATGTGATAGTACCTGTGTTTGATCCGTGTTGAGATAATAGAGAAGACCAAAATGAATATCGTGCATATATCTGGAAAGGTGCACCTAAAGAGTTAAAATATAGAATAGCAATGATAAACAAAATAAAGTTCAAGGAAAGCATTAATAAGCTTTAATGAGTACAACAAAAGAGATAATAATGCGTTAAGACCTGTCAGACATCAGAAGTGTGTAAAGAGCCACCTGGGCATGATGTTCCAATGCCATCTAAAAGAAGTGACAAATGCAACGTAAAGTCAGCTAAAAAAATTCAACCACAAAATATTCCAAACAATAAAAGAAAAAAGTTCCAAATTGACAATCCACAACTTATCTCACAATAAGATAATAAGATACTCCTAGAAACATTTAAAATCAGGCCTCTGAGTAAGAGCGTGCAAGTGTTTGATGCAGATAGAGAACATGCCTGACCATTAGTCTTTTTTCCAGTCTTGAACTCTAGAGGCATGATGCACTCTTCCACTTTATCAGTTCTAGGGTTGAGTCTGACCCTAACAGAAGCATCAATCATTCCTTTCAATCCGTACCTTGGTGACAGTGCTAGCTCCTCAATGTCCATAGCCTGCAGAGAAATAAATTAGAATGTTAACTAGAACTTACTGACCACATTAAAAAGAAATGGAAAATAATTGTCAAAACATAGCAAAAGACAAGCACTACAGTCATAGTGATTTTGTACAAATCTAGGAAGTGATTTGTTTGTGCCCTGACAGAGTTTGAGTTACTTGCCTAAAGACACCTACTTTGAGGTTAAGAGATGCATCCTGATAGGAGTTATGTCATTCACTGGTAATAGGTTATTGGAGGTCTTTGTGGAAATGAAAGTTGCTTCGTACACAGTTAAAGCATTAGCTCACCTCACAAGGCCCTGGACTCGCAGGATGCAAGTCATGACTTCGACTACTGGGGCATGACATGTATCACCTGGCCTTGGCTTCTGGTTTTAACCGAAAAGAAAGAAAGATGCTTTGCACTGGCTATTTGAGTTGGAAGCTTCTTGACTCACTACTAGTGGGTACACAAATTTGTTGATGTGGTTGTCGTTAAAACGTGAAGGTGTGTCTGAGGGCAACTTTGTCCTTTTGTTGCCCAAGAGTATTTATCTTTTTCTGTGCAAAAGTACTCTTGTAGTTTTGTAAATCGACTTGCACAGCAAATATCTTATTTATATTTTTCCATTTATTTATCCTTTTGTTATTATTTTGTATTTGCTAGCCGTGGGTTAGTATAACTAGCTACTGTGCAATGGCTACATCTAGCCATTGCATAACAGACAGTTATTGCCGATTGTGGCTTCTTCTATACAATAGCCTCTCCCCCCCTCAGTTTTTTTCCTTAAACTAGTAAACTCTTCCATTTGTAGTGAATTTATGTTGATTTTAGAGTAATTGAGGAGATTTAATTGAAAGAAATCAATGAAGGGTTACAATCAATCATATGGCATTGATTATAAAAAAGCTTTGCATCGGTAGCAAAAATGAACACCATTAGAATTATCTTAAGTGTCGCTATCAATAAAGGATGTGACTTATGGCAGTTTGATGTGAATAATGTCTTTCTTCAAGGGGACCTTATGAAAGATATTTACATGGACCTACTACTTGGGTATGATCATGGACAAAAGCCAAACAAGGTATGCAAACTAGAAAAATAAATTTATGGTTTAAAAGAATCTCCACGAGCACAGTTTGAAAAATTTAGTAACGGTGTTTTGAGTTTGGGTTTTAGACGGTGTGTCGCCGCCCTCTTTCCTCTTTTTATTCTCTTTTCTCTGACTTACGTTACTCGGTTGATAGGGTTTCTCCTGTATATTACCAAACTGCCATTAATAAAACGAATTTAAAGGTACCTTTAAAAAAAATACTAAGGAGACTCTAATAGACACTATATTTCTCCAACATTCCCTCTGAACATTCCCCCTCAAGTTGGTTGTGAATATCATTGTGATAACCAACTTGTCACATAATATTTTCAATACATTTCTACTTATGGCTTTGGTTTGCATATCTCTACATTGATTTTCTGACTTTATATACTCACTTCTAAACTCATTGGTATTCACATTGTCCCTAATAAAGTGATAATCAATCTTTATGTGTTTGCTCCTCTTTGTAAACAATTATCGATATTTGTATTTGGAAGCACCCCGATCATATATCAGTGTCAAACCAACAAGTCAAATACAAACAATATGGTAAACAATTCAAAACATAAACACATCATAAATCATACAAATCTTCATCACTAAAGTAAAACGAGGGTTGGCGCCTCCACATGTGCAGCCATCCTCTCTCTCTCTCTTTATTTCACTTAAAGACTCGTTACAATTAGGGTTAGTATATATAATGGTTTATAACTTGAAAGACTAATCTACCCCTAGTAAGTAAAAGAGATGACATACGACCCCTATTGATCCAATAGGAGCCAGATGACCCAAACTAGATAATTAACAATAAAAGTAAATAGTCTTCAACACACTCCCTCAAGTTGGGTCTTTAATAGTAGAGATCACCAACTTACAAAGAGTCTTCTTTAGTCCATTTGCAACCATTGGTTTAGTAAGAATATCTACCAATTGATTCTCTTAACGGATATGGATGAGATTGAATATTTTATGGTCCACCTTTTCTCGAATAAAGTGATAATCTACTTCAATATGCTTAGTTCTTTCATGAATGACTGGATTGGAGACTATTTGAAGAGTTGTGTTACTGTCAGTAAAGAAATTAATCGGAGAGTTTCTTTCAAAACCAAGTTCTTCTATTAGTAACATTACCCATAAACCCTCGCACATACGAAGAGCGATAACACGATATTCTACATTTGCACTTATCTAGCCACAACAAACTGTTTCTTACTTTTCCATAAAACAACATTACCTTTCAAACATACTATATACCCTGAAGTAGATCTTCTGTCATCTTTGGAACCTACCCAATCAACATCCAAAAAAATCTCAATATCAAGCGATACATGTGGGAGTATAGTAAATTGTAGATAATAGATGATTTCAGATATCTGATGATATATAACAACAATAACTACTACAACAACAACTAAGCCTTTTCCCATGGTAGACGGGGTCGGCTAAATGGATTCTTTGTTTCCACGGATCCTTATTGTGTGCTATGTTAGCAGTAACTTATATCTTATGATATGAAATACAATATTCATATGGTGTCTTAAGTTGAATGCATCCATCTACTAACATTGCTGATCGCAAAACTTATATCGGGTCCAGTAATTCTGAGATATATCAATTTTTTCACTAATCTTTGATATCTCCCCACATCTTCGTAGAGTTCATTAAAATTTTCAGTAGCTTCCTTTTGAATCTCAATGGGAATAGATCGTGCACGACATTCTTCCACTTTTGTCTCCTTTAATAAATCGATAATATACTTTTTTTGACTTAAGAACAAACATCCCTTGCTTCGAACAATCTTAATCCCCAAAAAATAGTGTAATCTTCCTAGGTCTTTCAAATCAAATAAAGCATGTAGCTGTTTTTTAAATAAATAGTTCCTTCCAATTCATCACCAGTAATAATGATGTCATCAATATACACAATCAAGAGAATAGTTTTCTTATTCCTCTTGATAAATAAAGTGTGATCACTAACACATCGTGTGAAACCCAAACCAAGAATACCATTACTAAACTTTTCAAACAAAGCTCTAAGTGATTGTTTCAAACCATAAATACATTTTTTAGTTTGCATACCTTTGATGACATCTTCCCTTGATAATATCTCGGAGGTAAGTCCATATAGATATCCTCAGTAAGATCTCCCTGAAGAAATGCATTTCTCACATCCAGTTGTCATAGTTCCTATCCTTGGTTAACAGCTACACTTAAGAGGATTCTGATGGTATTCATTTTTGCAACAGGAGCAAATGTCTCTGCATAGTCAATTTCATATGACTGACTATAGTTCTTAACTACTAACCTCGCCTTGTATCTTTCTATTTGTCCATCAGCCTTAAACTTTACTATATACACCCACTTGCATCCCACAATCTTTCTTTTTTATGGTAGATCTGTAAGTTCCCAAGTTTGATTATTTTCTAATGATGCGATTTCTTCTTTCATAGTTATCCTCCAATATGAATTTTGTTGTGCCTCTTCAAATGTTTTGTGAATATAGATATTATATGCATTCATCACAAACAATTGATACTCTTTTGGATAATTAGTATAAGAAACTATATTATGTAAGCTTCATGTTTACCCTTTCGAAAAGCAATAAGTAAATTATCACAATCATTAGATAGGATTTGAGGAATTACTTGGGTTGGAATAGGAGCTAATTCGGGACAAGAATTCTGATCTAGGGTAGCATTAGGATTTATGAGGAATACCTTTCTCTCGTCTCTTGAATATGTTTGCCATCTTCTTTCTTATGCAGTCTTTTCTTCCTCTTCAAACTTGTGAGGCTCTTCTAATGGCAGAATTGGTAGTACAATCGAAACAGGCTGATCTGATGATTGATTTTCATTAACACCATAAAACAACGAGTCTTCATGGAAAGTAATATTCATCGTAACATATAGTTTTCTGTACCCTTTGAGTAAAAGAGTAACCCAAGAAAATACACTTAATAACTCTAGTATCTAATTTATCTCTACAATTACTGTGAATATGCACAAAACAGGTGCATCCGAATACTTTAAGAGGTACTTGGAATTGCCTTTTTTCAGGACATAAATCATGAAAAGGAGAATCACTATTAAGGACCCGAGTGGGCATGCGATTTATAAAAAATATTGCAGTTAGGACAACTTCCCCTAATAAAATTTAGGAACATTATACCCATCAATCAATGTTCTAAAACTTCTAAAATATATCTATTTTTTCTTTCAGAGACTCCATTTTGTTGTGGGCAATAAGAATAAGATGTTTGGTGTAGAATTCCTTACAACAATAACTAAGCCTTTTCCCATACTAGACGGGGTCAACTACACGGATTCTTTGTATCCACAAAGCTCTATCATGTGCCATGTTAGCAATTAACTCACAATAAGCTGGATCATTCTTTATTGTTTCTTTCCAACACTTTTATGGTCGTTCTCTACCTCTTTTAATACTTTCCAAATTAAGTTTTTCATACTTTCTTACAGGTTCTTCTTCTGATCTTCTTTCTATGTGTCCAAACCATCTTAAATGATATTCTCATTTTATCCTCTATTGGTGTCACCCCTAATTTGTTTCTAATAACCTCATTATGTCTAATTGTTGCTCTACAATATTTACCTTTTAACTTTAATGGTATCTTCTTATCAAAAAGAAAACCCGATGCTCCTCTCCATTTTAACCAACCAACATTAATTCTATGCATAACATATCCATCAATTCTTGACTTTGAAAAAGGAATATAGTGATTTAGACATATATTCCCCTCCATTATCACTACGAATGACTTGAATTGACACCTAAAATTGGGTATTGATAAATTTGCAGTATATAGACAGAATATTCTCTGCCTCATCTTTGATCTTCATAAGGTAAATCATAATAAATCTAGTGCAGTCATCAATAAAAGAAATAAAGTACTTATTGCAATGAAGTAATAGAACATGGGCCCCAAATATCACAATGGACAATTTCAAATGATTTTGAAGCTCTAGTTTCATTCAAAGGAAACGATGCACGATCATATTTGACCTTTTGGCAAGTGTCACATTGCAAAAACAAATCACTACATCTCGAAAATTCAAGTAATAGAATCCTAATTTTAGAAATAGGTAAATGTCCTAATCCCTGATGCCATAATATGAGCTCTTCCTTTCCCCCTTTTGTAGTTAGAGTAAATTGCATAGTTGTCCTCATCATTTTCTCATAAAAGTCTCCTCAAGCTACCCTGACTAAAGATCCTCCTCATCCTCAGTTCCTAAAAAATATAACACATAGAATTAAAGGTTACCACACAATCCAAGTCATGTGTTAGAGCATAAATTGATAAGAAATTGATTGAAATATTGGGAACATCTAGAACATTTTTAAGAGTCCCAAAAGCAGTGATTATACTTTCTTTTCACATAATAGGAGTATCAGACTCATCGGCCAACTTAATACCAATACCATTCTAAATCAACCGATAGTCATAGAAATATTCTCGACGACCAACCATATGATCTGTTGCGCCTGAGTCAACTATCAATATTCTTGAATTAGGAACAAGTGAATTACTAAAAGCCATGAAGGAGCTTGGGAATCAACAGTAGAAGATGTAGATGTAGTTTGTGATTCAATGAGTCTCACTTTAAGTTCTTCGATTTCCTTCTTCATATTAGCCAATGAACTCGATCCAGTTTCTAGATTTTGATCACTGAAATATGCTTTATTTGGTTTGTTCCGATTATAGTTCGGTTTACCCACTAGTTCTGAGCAAGTTTCTTTTGTATGTCAAGTTTTTCCACAATGTGAACAAAACTTATCCTTTTCATCTGGAGTAGATTGGAACCGACCTCTACCACGGCCTTCATAACCTCCTCTGCCAGAGGATCCTGAATAATTAGGTATATTTTTTCCCACAAATGCAATCGTTTCTTGGCTTATTTTTACTTCTTTCTCTAAACATTTTCTATCATCTTCTCGTAGTAGTAAGGAGTATGTTGTACTCAATGAAGTTCTTCTCTACTTAAGATATTATTCTTAACTGCCTCGTATTCAGAAGAAATGCCCCATAAAAGATCACACTTTTCTTTCTTTAATCTCACTCATTTGTTTCTTCATGCAACTTTGACATTTGGTCTTTTAGTAGTACTATAATTTTTCCAATAAGCCATGAAGTTCTGCATAGTGGTCACTCACTCATCTTTCCCCTTGTTTGCATTTGTGGGTTCTTTCTATAATCTCATACTTCTTTGCAATATTCTTCCTCTGAGCGTAAGCATCATGAACAACCGCCCAAATGTCTTTGGCTTATTGTAGAAACATAAAGGTACTTGAAATTGATAGTATCAAGGACTGGATGAGCCATGCACTTACTAGAGCATTTTTCCTATGCCATTTAGAGTAAGAAGGATCAAGTAGGGAGTGGGAATGTCTTCAGTCAAATAATCCCATCACCCCCTTGCCATAACAATCAGATCAATCGATGTGGCCCATTATAAGTAATTTCTACCATCTAATTTAATGTTTGTAATTTGAAATCATTTTCCTTTATTTGAAATAACATTTTCTCCACAATCTACCATTTTACTTTTCTCAGGCATAAAGAAAACCCCTTTCTTTTAGGGCTAAAAAGAATTTCACTTTCCTTTTTCCATAAATTATTTTTTGTAAGACTAACATGGCACATGATAGAGCTCTGTGGAAACAAAGAATCTATGTAGCCAACCCCGTCTAGTATGGGAAAAGGCTTAATTGTTGTAGTAGTTGTTGTTGAAGACTATTCTTGAAGATAAAATTGACATAATTCAAATTTCTACAGACTACAACTTATTCACATTGCCTTACACACCTTTTCTCTTCGAGAACTACAATAGAATCATGAGAAATACCCTAATCGTAAACATTAGGCTCTGATACCATGTTGGTAAACAACTCAAAACATAAACACATTACAAATCATACAAATCTTCATCACTGAAGTGAAACAAGGGCTGACACCTCCACATGTGCAATTGTCCACTCTCTCTCTCTCTTTATTTTACTTAAAGACTAATTACAATCAGGGTTAATATATATAATGATTTATAACTTGAAAGACCAATCTATCCCTAACAAGTAAAAGAGATGGCATACAACTCCTATTGGATCAACAATAGGAGCCATACAACCCAAACTAAATAATTAACAATAAAAGTAAATAGTCTTCAAAAAACATACCCCAAAAAGGGTATTTCGAGTCAAGAACAAGCAAATGAAACAAGTCAAAATAAATATCAAAGAGTTGCAATTATAACTTATTTATTGATTGTATGAGGCTCTATTTATAGAGCAGTTTTTACAAGAGAGGAAGAGAAGAGAGGAGTGAAGAGGGCCTCCAATCGCTTCAAGTTAGAAATATACTTTATTGATTCTTGTAGCAGATCCATTATATATTTTCTCCAAGTTAGAAATATACCTTTATTGGAATATAATACATTGATGCCCAAAAAATAATGGAGTCACCCAAAGTCTTTCAGGCCAAATAATTTGTGAAGGTTATGCTTTAATGTTGATATCTCTTCAACATCATCACATGTTACAATGATATCATCTACATAAACTACAAGAACTGACAACTTTGTACCTTTCTCAAAAAATAAGGTATGATCATTTATGCTTCTTTGATATCCCAAATTGAACACTGCATCACTGAATTTTTCAAACTAGGCTCTCGGTGATTGTTTCAGTCCATAGATAGCTTTGTTTAGTTTACAAATTATACCATCTTTTGCCTTAATATTAATCCCTAGAGGAAGTTTCATAAATACTTCTTCATGCAGATCTCCCAGTAGAAAAGCATTTTCACATCTAACTGTAATAAATCCTATCCGAAATTTGATGCCATACTGAGAAGTATTCTTATAGAAGTAAGCTTTGCTATAGGTGCAA
The DNA here is from genome assembly GCA_036023115.1 of Brasenia schreberi. Lineage (NCBI taxonomy): Eukaryota > Viridiplantae > Streptophyta > Magnoliopsida > Nymphaeales > Cabombaceae > Brasenia > Brasenia schreberi. Next base: position 7,087,142 of record JAYKKT010000087.1, read on the forward strand.
AAGTTTCATTGTAGTCAATCCCATATGATTGAATGTAACCCTTGTCAACAAGTCTTATCTTATATCTTTCAGTATTGTTATTTGCTTTGTATTTAATAGTGAAAACCCACTTGTAGCCCACAATATTTCTGTTATAAGAAAGTTTAGTGACTGTCAAAGTATTATTCTTAGCAAGTGCATCCAATTATGTTTCTATTGCAGCTCTCCATAAGGGATATTTGTAGGCTTCTTCAAAACTTGAGGGGATCTTATTTTTATATTTACAACAAAAACTTGAAGGGATATTTGTTGGCTTCATCAATAAAGTAACAAAATACTGAAATGAGGGGCAGACATACATCACATTGAAGGACCAACTCTTTATGTGACTCAACAAAAAGTTGAAACTACATCTCTAGTTTTTTAGGTTGGTACATGTCCCAATCGACCATGCCTTCATTTGCTTTTGTAGATGTGAATGTACTCTTTTGTGATGGAGTGAATTTGTTAGAGAGTATCTAGAGCTCATTCCTTAGTTTACCATGTCCAAAGGTTCTTCCCGTCCTAAGATCCTGAAATTTACAACCAAAGAGAAAAGAAGGTTAATGAGCATTATAGATCTCTAACCAAAAAGCTCATTGATAGAAGATTAATTAGAAACCCTGGAACATAAATGACAGACTCCAATTGAAAGTTTTGAGTCTACATCTTCCATTTTCTTTCATAGGAATTAATGATTTATTTGTTAATTTGATATATTCAGGTACAGATACCTGCTTATATTCCATAAAATTAGATTTATCACCTACCATATGTTCAGTTGCTCTTGAATCTATCACCCATAATCTCTGACACTTGTCCGCTTTCCAATGATTTTCCTGCAATGATCTCTAGTGTGTATTTTCTTTCAACAATGTAAACATTGTAATTTATTTTTATCATCACTGGCTTGAAATCAACTATCTCCTCTTCCTCTAAGGATAAACAAACCTCTTCTACCTGGAAATGTCACTTGGTATTTTCAAGTGAAGGCAATCTTTTCAGTATGTGACATATCATCCTTTTCCAGATTCTTTCTATCTTCTTCTCTTAAGAGAAGAGAGTTAACAGTTCTAACAGAAAGCAACTCTTCTTTACTAAGGATATTAGTCTTAATTGATTCATACTCGGGCGAAATTTCTCATACGAGGTCAAACACTTCCTTACCTGAACATCTGCAGTCCCTTCCTTTATATGATGACTACATTTGTTTACAACTACATGTTCATCCTAGAGCCCTCGAAGTTCCCCATAGTAGTCACTAATTGATTTATCCCCTTGTCGACACTTCTTAATCTTTTCTAACACTTGATACTCTTTTACAATATTTCTTTTTCTCAAATATGCTTCAACCAGAGCTGCCCAAATCTCTAAGGTTGTCTCTATGTACATAAATATCTTACTTATAGATGGAATCATCGACTATATAAGTCAAGAACTTATGAGAGCATCTTCTTTTACCACCTTTCATAATCAAGATCATTTTCGTTCGGGCATACTTGTGTTCCTCCGACGAATCTCAGTTTTTCTCTTGATTTGAGGACTAATTCTATTGATTTTGCCCATTCTCTATAGTTCTTTCCATCCAATTTGACGTTCGTAATCCAATATGGTTCTATTTTTGAATCATTCATACCCGATGAGTTTAGGAACTCCTTGTGTTTTCCTTCCATGATTTCTAGTCTTTAGCAGCAACTAACATGACTCCTAATTTAAGATTTCTTGAAATAACGTATATGGCTACTGTAACTCTCTTTTTACGTGTGGAGACACCACTAATTTCCTGCAGAACTGTTGTGTCACCACCAGTCTTCGATTACTTGATGGAATGCTCAAGAAGGCTCTGATACCATATTGATTTTAGAGTAATCAAGGAAATTTAATTAAAGTAAATCAACGAAGATGGAACCTCTCTTAAGGAGAGGTGACCCACTTTCTTCTTTTTATTCTCTTTTTCTCCATGACTTAGATTATGCAGTTGATAGGGTTTCCCCTTTACAAACATAATTACAAGATGGTATATTACCAAAATACCATTAATGAAATGAATCTAAAAGGTACCTTCAGAAAAAAATACTAAAGGCACTCTAATAAACAAGGTACCTTTAAAAACAATTACTAAAGGCACTCTAAGAGACACTAAGAACACTATATTTCTCCAAAAATTTATGATACTTGTCTCTTGTTGAATTCTCTCGACATTGTCTTGGCGATTGGTTGGTGATACTTGTAGCAATTGTCCGGCTGATCTTACATGGTATCATAGTTGGATTTAAAGCCTATTTGAAAGCATTGTTGCAGCCTTGGTTTCCGCACAACCCTTTTGTTGATTGTATACACAAAGGACTTAAAGATATTTGTTGGAGGTTTCTATAATTCCTCTCTTACTTTTCCTTTTCTTGTTATCTATGTGTGTCTGTTCTCCTTTTTTGTTTTATGTACTTCTCTCTGTTATTTATGTATGTTATCTCTATTTTTTCTTAAGCCAAGCACTTGGCTTACCTGATGGCTAGCAACAGTAGATCTTGTCAAAACGACTAGCAGAAGATGTTTCACCTGGCCATTTCCAGCCATCTTCTATGTAATTCTCCTTCATCACCTCTACAATGGAGGCTCTCAGTACTTTACAGAAAATGCTTGTAGAGCATCATCTAAATAGATGTTATTTTATTCAATCGTGTAGTATGTGTCCCATTATTCCAGTATTGGATCCTCTTTGAGAATTTGATAATAGAAGTATGTTACTCTTCTTGGATATTTGATCACAATTGTAAAGGGATCCACACAAAGGGTAAGGAAAGAAGTGGAAAAAACAAGAGTTTTACTTTTGTACCAAAATTAAGATTTCTAGAATCTTTATCTATTGCTCGTATGTACATAAGTAATTCTCAACCTTGCATCCATAATTCAATTTAAATAAATAAAAAGAGGGGAGGGTCAGTGTAAGAAACATTACCTCAACTATGTTGACCTCTTTTAACCCATCCTTTGAACCAAAATCAACTGAAGGCACTCCCGAAGACTGCAAGAAATATTTGCAAGTGTCAAGAACTTGTTTCTAGAAAAATGGAATCGACAAGTCATGGTACTTTCTATAGATTCATTTATTCAAGAGATACAAGGCAGGAATATATTACAATTTCACATGAAGACGTCCTTGTTCAAGAACATGATTCACTATTCAATTCTTGTAATAAGAAATGAAAAAGCTATGCATTTAATGGATGGATCCATCTCTGTCCCTCATCTCAACTTAGAAAAGACAGTTCCTTAGTCTAACTAAAAGGCAGGGTCCCTAACAGTCACATTTTCACCTGCCATAGAGCAAAAAACACTAGTGTTTAGCATAGAAATGGGACATTCATAATTCTGGATAATGAACATCAACGAGGTTGACACCTTCAAGGGAACACACCCACCGTTTATTTTCATTCAATTCACGTACCTTGAGAATTGTATTGGCATCAGTATTTTGTAGTTTAATGGTTCACATGGCCAACATAACTTTTTCGCATCTTATTTTACCTAGGATCTTACTATAGTACGTGAAAAAATCACCCTGCTTTTGGTTATACCAATTTGATGCAGTTCAAGATTAATAAGCTCACCAAGAGGCACTCTATAAGAATACCTATATGAACCACTAGCCAGAGATATCCTACCATTTTCATCTCATTTTTATATTCAAGCACAATTTTCTTCATCTCATTTTGAATAACAAAAGTTGGATGTTATCACAAGGCATGCCCGGTGGTCATTATATGCTCACCCACAAGCACAAACATGCCTGTCTAAGTTCTGCAACAACATAAGCATCCGTTGACAAGAATCTAGGGAGAAACAAAGGGCAAAGAACAGTTACCAGCATAATACCTTCAAACCCCTAAGTAAGCAGATCCATGACAGCATCTTTGGTATGGATTCAAACAATGTCAAAAGTACTTCATTTTCATCAGCTGCACAAACAAATGGGCTAGAGTTCAATTGCAGAAAACACAATGGAGAATTATTTACAAAGAGTACTTCTTGATAAAGCACAGTTATCTTCTAAAGTATTTGTGCCTTAAAAAAATTTAGTATGTTTTTCATTTTGTAATTAGGAAACAAAATTTTGGGCATCGCCTACACACACCTACATAGATTTGTTAAAACCTTTCTTTTAGTCAAACTTTGCCTCAAAATTGGACTGTTTTTAAGGTGACATTTTTGGTGTATCATGGACTATTAACATTTAATTCTTGAAACTGCTGTTGTTATTGCTTATAAGAGTAGTTTATCACAAACACAATTTGATTATTTTGTTTGTAAGAAAAATGACATATTATGTTGTAAAGATTGCAAGATAATTTCAAGAGAAAGTTTAACCACCCAACATCGACTTTAGTTATAGATTTATAGCTGAAAAGTAGTCAAAGAAGAAAATAGTGCATCGAGCTATTCGAACTAAATAGTGGAACCTCAAAAGCGAGAAAGAAAATATATTTAAGCATAAAGTCCTTCAAAGAGATGCTTGGAATGATGTTGGTACACTTGTGATATGTAGAACAATATGGCTATATATATTAGGAAAGTGACGAAAGATATGTTTGGTGAATCTAAGAGAGGTGTACCAGCACAAAAAAGAAGTTTGGTGGTAGAGTGAAGTGGTGCAAAATAAAACCAAGGCAAAGAGAGCATATTACAAATTACATTATGCTAAGAAGACTACTGAAACCTTAGAGGCTTCTAAGAAAGCAAAGAAAGAAGCGAAAAAGCCATCAGTGAAGCCAAATCTAAAATTTGGGAGAATTTATATAAAGAACTCAACTCAAAAGAGGGTGAAACCATGAAAGAGATATTTTTAGGATAGTTAGGGCTAGAGATAAGAAAACTAAGAATCTTAATTTTGTTAGACGCATCAAAGACGAGGATGAAAAAATTCTACTAACAAATAATGATATAAAAATAAAATTAAAAAAAAAACTATTTTTATAAGTTTTTTAATGAAAATAAAGATCTTAGTATTAGCTTAGGAGAGTTAGCCAAATCAGAAAAGTATATAAAGAAGAAGTATGGTTTCACACCGAAAGGTTTTAATCATGCTACATTTAACGTTCAAGTAATTCATGTCTGTTTCACAACATTCTTGTGAGTATTCGAGCGAGCATTTGTGAGATTAGAATCTTGTGTTTTGCTTTTATGTGGAAGCCTAAGAATTTGTCTTAGTTTAAAATCATCCTCATTAGTGTATTGTCAGCAAGGTCAAAGGAGTTATCCATTGTGGCCTGAGTTGATTGAAAGCACATATTGGCTAATTTGAAAGACCTTGAAGTGGTGGGAGCAAGGATTTAAACCCTACGTTTAGGGGATTGATTCTTCTGAGTATCCCAGTGTTATCCGTATCGCATCATGGGAAGCCACAATACTATAACCTATATCGTATGATACCATATTGTACGATACAGGCGATACACCAAAAAAATCTTTTTTTTTTTGCAGGTATGCTTGTTTGGGATTGCAAGCCGTGTATGTAACATACAAATTCGGGTTAGTTTATAAGAAATTTATTAAATAAGAATAATTTATGAACAAATAAAACTTGTGACAAAATCATTTCCCCTTCTCTTGCCAACTTTTAGGTATATTTCTGATAGAAGTTTCTAATTTCATGAAATCGCAAACAATGAAGAACAATTTGGTTGTCTCAGTTTATTGAGTGGGCATTTCACAACTTCACTATTTTAGGGTTCACCTTACATGACTTCCATTGAGTTGAACATGATTAGCATGTGTGAGGCTTAACTCGATATGTGAAGTGAGATCAGAGGTAATCACTTGACCTGATTTTAATCCACAACATCCATCTATCATCCTTCAATTCCAAACCACTTCAAGCATCAGTTAAAAAGTTAGGTAAAAGAGGATAACATAAAGTAACAATATCAATCACTGGGTGTCAGACTCAATAATCAAAGAAATGGAGCTCTTTGTTTTGCTCACATATGAAAATTAGCAAATTTGCCAACTATATGTACAAAGATAGTTGTTTGTAAATTTTGATATATTAGATGAGTCGATTATAGAAGATAACAAAGAAAATGCACTCCTAACCGAAGAAGACATTGCATGGATTAATTTGGAAGAAGCGCAACAACATCATTAAGGAGATGAAGATTTTGATTTTGAAGCACAAGGTGGTGAGAAACTTTGAATCTTCATCAAGGAGAAGATGAAGATTATTTAGTTAATGATCCTGATTACAAATTTACAATATGTAAATGTAAATGTATTTCATTTTTTGCTTCAAAATATGTAAAAAAAATTCAATTGTTTAATGGTGAATGATCACTATGTACTAAACTTTGCATTTTATGAATTCTTTACAATTATCAGTTTTTTCCTATTTTTTCTGATTTTTTCTGAATTTTTACTAATTTTTCTTGATTTTTCTATATTTTTATTTTTTTTAATATTAAAATATGATATGATACGATACACCCGTATCATGGAGCAAAACAACACACGCTACGATACACGTCGAACAACACTGGAGTATCCCACTTGCCTTATTGAACTCTGGAATCATATTTTTGGTTATAGACTTTTATTTCATCATTGTGGTGGATTTAAACCCTACGTTTAGAGTTCTTATTCCTCATTTATTTGTGGACAAAAATTGTGGCTCTAAATCTTTCACTTTAGGACGTATTGATAACCATGTCACCTTAAGATAAAGCGGTAGATATGGCCACATAAGCTCACATGCTTCAACTAGATAACATTTATGGACATACCCCATGCATGAGCGGTGTTTATCAGTGACTCCATTGAAAGAAGCATTTAATTCATCTTTTTTGTTAGTGAATAATTTATCTATAGCACATAGTTTATTTTTAATGCTATCCCATTGTAATATGGAGCTTTAGTTTTATACTTTAATTACAGTGTTGGTGTTCATGAAGATTGTGACCTTCGAGTAATAGTTGAACGCATAGAATCTTCTCAATTACAAACTATTGATCTCATAAACAATGACCTAGCAAAAGATCACCTGCAACATCTCGTAAGTTATTGAACTTCCTCGTACCCTTTTCTCCTTTTTACACATTTCCTGAATCTTTCTTATGATTATGTGTTTCTTTAGAAGTTAGAAGTAGAATTTGTTTATTTAGTTTAATTCGTACTTATAAAAGAAGTGGTTGTGTTTCTTGATATTTCTTAAAAATTAGAGAACCCATTATCAGTGTTGTCTGACGCGTATCGTATCGTGTATTGCTGGGCTCCACGATACGGGCATATCGTATCGTATCGTACTTTAATATTAAAATAATACAAAATTAATTAAAAATTAATAAAAAAAAAGTAGAAAAAATCAAGAAAAATATGATAATTGCTTTAAATTCATATAATGTAAGTTTAGTACAGATTAAGCATTCAGCATTGAACAATTGCATCCAAATTTACATATTTTGAATCCAAAAAATAAAATAGAGACATAGTTTACACTTTACATTACACTACAGTTACATATAATGTTACATTTTACAAATTGTAATCAGGATCATCAACTAAATAATCTTCATCTTCTCCTTGTTGCAGATCCTCATCATCATCAGCCACGCCCACACCTTCTTCTTCAAAATCAAATTCTTCGTCTCCATAATGTTGTTGCGCTCCTTCCAAATTAATCCAGGCAACGTCTTCTTTTGTTAGGAGGGCATTTTCTTCAATGTCTTCCATAACCCAATCTTCTAATATATCAAAATTATCCAAACTTATTTGATGACTTTCTTCTCTATTTACTTTTTTTAATTGCCTACGACACAAACAAAGATAAACAATTAGTAAGTAATATTAATAATTGAAAACTGAAGTTAAATAATATCGAATTGAAAATTTGAAAGTAATACAACATTACCTTTCACGAAGGCGCATGTTACAACGAATATAAACCAAATCATTAAGCCTTTTGTGTTCCAACCTGTTGCGCTTTTTTGTATGGATGTGTTCAAAAACACTCCAATTTCTTACACAACTTGTTGCACTACAGGTTTAGCTTAAGACTCTAACTGCAAAATCTCTAACGTTTGGACAATCACTTCCAAACCTGTTCCACCAAACATCTGTAAAAAAAATATAAACATTAGAGACATAATAATCCACAGTAATGTAAGATGCAACTTAAATATGAAAATAAACAATGTACCTGAACGCATCGTAGAGCGGTTGCGAATTACAACAGGCAAACCCATCAAGTGAAGAGCATTATCATATATCTCCATCTCTCGATGTATCGCATCTACTATGCTCTCATCAGGGACTAATCTGTCGATGCATTCAATGATTCCTCGATTAACCTCACTGTCCCTTTTGAAGGTTGCTCAGTACCTCAATGATGGGTTTAGATAGTAGGCTGCTGCATGAATAGGCTGATGCAATTGTTTATTCTATCTACTATCAATTATTTTCTACACAGGCACATAATCTCTTTTTTTTTCATTAATGTTATTTCTGATCACTTCTTTTAACCTATCTATGGCTTCATAAAGGTAACCCATATATGGTTTCTCCTCGCTGTCAGCTAATCTCAAAACTTTCACTAAAGGAAAAGTAATTTTCAATAATCTGATACATGCATTCCAAAATGAACTTCTAAAAACCGTTTCTGCAATCTCATTTAACTTTCTTTTCCTTATGTTTTGTGGCAACTCTGCAAATTGTTGACACTCATCTGAGGAGAACATTCTCTTTAAAGCTTGCTTCTGTCTCACAATACTCTGTACAGATAAGAAGTTTGTTGCGAACCGAGTTACAACTGTGCGAAGAAGCTCTGCACTTTATGTGTATCTCCTCATCATACACAAAACAAATGCATGGTTGTAAATGAATTTTGTAATATCTTAGCAACACTCAATTGCTGCCTTTATTTCATCCATCTCACCAATGTCCTCGAGGATGAGATTTAAACAATGGGCTGCACATGGTGTCCAGTAGAAAGTCCCATAAATATCAACTAACTCCTTTCCAGCTGCTTTGTAGTTAACTGCATTATCTATAATCAATTGGACTATATTTTCCAGCCCAACCTCATGTATAACCTTATCGAATTCCTCTCGTAGCATCTCTGAAGTGTGCCTCTCCTCTGACATATATAGAGATCTAAAAAACATGAGTCCTTTAGGACAATATACAAGAAAGTTTAGCAATGTTCTTCCTCGCCTATCGGTCCATCTATCTGCCATGATAGTGCATCCTGTTTCCTTCCACGATTGTCTCAAAGTCGAACAGTATTGCTGCACTTCAATCATGGTCTGATCTAATATCTTCCCTCTCAACTTTTGAAAAGAGGGATCCTGTATCCTGGACCAATGTTAGCAATTGCATCTGCCATTGCTTGAAAATGAAAACTGTTTGTTGCATTAAATGGAATGCATGCATCATAAAACCATCTGCCCACTGCAAGGTCTGCTTGATCGTGCAGTTGTTCTGGAACCATAGCAGCACGAATTCCTGGCTGAGCACCAGGTGTAGTGGAAGGAAGAAAGAACGAATGTATGCTAGAAGAAGAAGCTCTTCCTCTACTCCTTCATGAACTTCTTCTTCTGCCACCTCTAAAGTCTTCAGCTGCAACCCTCTTTCCTCTGCTAGGTGCTCGCGAACTGCTACTATCAATATCTGTTCTAGCATCTGAAGGCAAACTATCAGTGAATCCAACTTCAGTGGCAGTAGCATCATCAGCTTCTTCACACATCTGAAAATCATCCTTTTGTTGTCTCCTTTCCTGTATGCTCTCAATCATCTGCAAGCATTGCCATTTAATACCTTCTGACACACTTCTAACTCTGTCTGTGCATGGAGCAACTTCTTTCCTGGTTCCTACTAGGTGATGTTTCAACCTTGAAATTCCACCACTAACCACCTTTTCACAAAATAACCATCTGATTTTTAACCTGAACCCTCAACTGGTATACCCCACTGCCATGTCGGATCATCAGACTTTGAATGAGAGTCTCTACCACCCCTTCCTGCCATCTCAATCGAGTACTTTAATTCAAACAAAAACCTAAAAATAAAAGCACTTCGTAAATCCCCCAATCTTCAAATAACACTCAAATCGAGTGTCTCCCACTTCATGAATGCAATAAAAATCGTATAAACACACTTAATAACTTCATATTTTGTCATTCCAAAAAAAAAATCGAAATAACACAAAAAACAATAAATATAAAGGAAAAAAATAGAAAAAACATTAAAAATATACCTAAATCCGAGTTTGGAGGCTTGGACGGACACCGTAGGGCAAGATTTTAGAGCTTTGAACACCAAGAAGGCGAAAACCGACTCTTAGGGAGCTTGAGGAATCCAAAAGGAGAGAGAAAACCCGCGAAAAATCGCGGGTTTCTCTCGGGCCGAGACCCTTTATAAGGGTCCCAGGGCGTATCGCACGATACGGTGTGATACGCCCGCACCTGCGATACGGGCTCCCGTATCGTATTGTGACGTATCGCACGATACGGTGCGATACGGACAACAATGCCCATTATATATATATATATATAATTTTTTAATCATAAATAAAAGTGTACATCTAAATCTGCTATATCCCCGTTACCGTTATATCATGATTAACCACTAACAACCGGTAACCACTATTGATAACATAGCAAGGAAATACCGTAGACATAATGAGGTTATTAGAAACAAATTAGGAGTGGCACCAATAGAGGATAAAATGAGAGAAATATCGTTTTACATGGTTTGGACATATAGAAAGAAGATTAAAAGAAGCACATGTAAGAAGGTACGAAAAACTAGATTTTGCAAGTATTAAAGAGGTAGAGGATGACCAAAAAAGACCAACTTATCTGGGGAAATATTGGGAAAATATCAGCAAACAGAAATAATATAGAATATATATATAAAAATAAAAGATCATTAAACTGTAAAAATATGACCGAGAATGCTAAATAGGTGAATATGCAAATTTGCGTTCATCAAAAACTATACAACTATGAACAGTACTACTTATATTGATACTGAGAAATTTGTCTTCTGATACAGGTGTACGTCATACATATCATGGCATTGGATGATAAGTCATTGCCGTTTAATTTTGATATTCACCACTTCAACTCTGCAATGGAATGTCGCACTTTCATCAAATAGCCAGCCGCTCAAAGAATTGTAGCCTCAACTTTGCTTTTCTTAGTGAAATGGTCAGACATCATCTCAATGAAATTAAGTAATCCTATATTTGTGCATGCGTGGAAGTTAGAAGGTGAGTTTTGGAAATGGTACATAAATGATTTTTAGTCTCAAACAAATAATTGACATGGTAGGAATCTTTTTGCATTTTCTATATGTTTTAAAAATCAATGCATTTGTATCGGCAGAACGAACGATACAAGGTCCACATCCATAAATATAACATTGCTTGGGACATATTCAAGTTTTTTGTTCTAGAATGCAAGTTTAAATATGAACTAGATGGCCAAAACAGAGAATTTAAGATGATAAGGAGACAGGAACATCATAATCCAGAATGGCGTGAATCCTCTCTGTTGTTCTTGAAACCCTCCCAACCTGCAAAGGCACTTATCGCACTCATACAACAACAACTAAGCCTTTTCCTATACTAGACGGGGTCGGCTACATGGATTCTTTGTTTCCACAGATCCCTATCGTGTGCCATGTTAGCAGTTAACTCAATAAGCTGGAGCATTCTTTATTGTTTCTTTCCAACACTTTTGTGGTAGTCCTCTACCTCTTTTAATACTTTCCAAATTTAGTTTTTCTAACCTTCTTACAGGTTCTTTTGATCTTCTTTCTATATGTCCAAACCATCTTAAACAATGTTCTCTCATTTTATCCTCTATTGGTGTCACTCCTAATTTGTTTCTAATAACCTCATTATGTATACGGTCTTTTCTTGTATGACCACTCATCCATCTCAACATCTTCATTTCTGTCACAGACATCTTTTGTATATGTTGATGATTAACTGCCCAACACTCATAACCATAAAACATGTCAGGCCTAATTGCTGCTTTATAATATTTACCTTTTAATTTTAATTATATCTTCTTATCACAAAGAATACCTGATGCTCCTCTCCATTTTAACCAACGAGCATTAATTCTATGTGTAACATCTCCATCAATTCTTTCATCACTCTGAAAAATTGACCCTAGGTATTTAAAACTTTCCTTTTGGGGAATGCAATGTGTGTCAATTTTAATAATGTGTGTCAATTTTAATTTATATGTCCTCTGAAGTAACCAAATGATCAAACTTACATTCCATATATTATGTCTTTGTTCTACTAAGTCGGAGGCCTTTGCTTTCTAATGTTTCTCTCCATAGTTCCAATTTTCTATTAACTTTTTCCTTAGACTCCTCCACTAATACAATGTCATCTACTAATACAATGTCATCTGCAAATAACATACACCAAGGTACTTCATCTTGAATATGTTTTGTTAACTCATCCATCACCATTATAAATAAGCATGGACTTAAAGTTGATCATTGATGTAACCCAATATTAACTTCAAAGAAGTATGTCGTTCCTTCATGAGTCCTCACACATTCTTTTGCACCATCATACATGTATCTTATAAGGTTAATATATGTCAATGGGATACCTCTTTTTTCCAAAGTTCTCCAAAGAACCTCTCTCAGTACCCTATCATAAGCTTTTTCTAGATCAATAAATATCATGTGAAGGTCTTTCTTTTTTGCTCTAAAATGCTCCATAAGACGTCTCAAAAGGTCAATCGCTTCAATAGTAGATCTGCCTGGCATGAATCCAAATTGGTTCTCTGTTGTACTTTATACTTGTCTTAACCTACGTTCGATAATTCTTTCCCATAATTTCATAGTATGACTCATTAACTTGATATCTCGATAATTCGCACAATTTTGAATGTCTCCCTTGTTCTTATATATGGGTATAAGTGTACTTGCTCTCCATTCCTCGGGCATCTTTTGGTTTTTTCATATTTCATTAAATAGTCTTGTGAGCCAAGTGATTCCTATTTCCCATAGTATTTTTCAAACTTCTATAGGAATATTATCTGGTCCTACCGATTTACCACCCTTCATATGTTTAAGAGCCTCTTTGACTTCATTCTTTTGAATACGTCGTTAGAAATTGTGGTTTATATACTTTTCTGACTTGGCTAAATCTCCTAAACTAATACTAACATTTTATTTTCATTAAAAAGATTATAAAAATAATTTTTCTATCTATTTCTTATATCATCATTTGCCACTAGAATTTTTTTATCCTCGTCTTTTATGTATGATAAGATCTCCTCTTGCTAACTAGCCTCATTTCTATGATCATCTGGATCATCTTTGGCTTCACCAAGGACTAATGGTAGGACATAAGGAGAAATTTGTGGAGGTGTAGTTAACTCCCCCTGAGAAGTATAATAGGAAATAGATTCTGCAAAAGTAACATCAATGGAAACATATAGTTTCTTAGCTAGGGGATCATAGCATTTATAGCCCCTTTGAGAGTTGGAATAACAAAGAAAAATGCACTTTACAGACTTAGGATCAAGTTTATCACGATTAGATAAATAAACATGTACAAAACAGGTACAACCAAAGATACGGAGAACTATATGAAATGATTTTGATTCCTTATTGAGACACTTCATTGGACTTTCACCCTTAAGGACAGTACTGGGCATTCTATTGATCAGGTGAACTGTAGTAAAACTTCTCCCCAGTAGAATTTAAGAACATTATTCTGAAGTAACAGAGTCCTGGCCACCTCTAGAATATAACAATTTTTCCTTTCAGCAATTTCGTTTTGTTGAGGGGTATATGAATAAGAAGTTTGATGAACTATACCATGTGTGTGTAAATATTCTGCTAATTGCTTGCTAATGTACTCTCCCCATTGTCTGAACGAAGAATTTTCACTGAAGTATTGAATTGGGTAAGAATGAATTTATGTACAATTGAAAAAATAGAAGAGACTTCAGATTTTGATTTCATTAAATATATAATTGTAAGGCAAGTACAATTATCAATAAAGAAAACAAAAATATCTCTAACCAAACAACGAAGTAACAGGACTGGGACCCCAAATATCTAAATGAAGAAGCTTAAAAAGGCTGAGACCTCCTAGAGTCACTCAAGGGATAAGTGGCTCTTTGGTGTTTCCCAAGTTGACAGACTTCACATTCAAACTGATGTTTATTGACTCTAAGATGAGGTAGAACGTAGGAAAATTTTGACATAGGTACATGACCAAGATGACAATGCCAAAGTCGAATTTATGAATCCTGAATTGTTGTTGCTGAAGCCTTATAAGAAATTCTATGCTGAAGATGATCTTTCAAAATGTATAAGCCCCTCTATAGTTTACTATGACCAAAGATTTTCCCCGTCTTCAGATCCTAAAACACACAACCATTAGAAGTAAAGGTTACACTGTAAGTCATGGTAAAGTCAAAGAACTGACTGAAAGTAGATTTATTGAAAAATTGGGAACATGATAAATTGATGTTAAATCTGAAAAACATGTGGATACACTTCCATGTCCAACCATATAAGAGTAAGAGTCATTTGCTAATTTAATAGGTTCTTATTTTGGAAGAAGTCTGGTAATTTAATAGGTTCTTGTTTTGAAAGAAGTTGTACTCTGAAAAATATGATGATTCTCCTACCATGTGATCTGTAGCACCTGAATCAATAATCAAAGTCTTTAAATTAGAATAAGAGGAGTTACCCTTCACAATGTGAGTCGCCTGAGCTACTGTAGCCTGAGAAGAAGATGGTTGAGACTGTTAATATAGTCTTGTTTCTAGGCCTTCTAACCTCTTAATAATCTCTTGGATTCCATTTGTGTTGGGAGTTGTATTTTCAGCAGCATGAGCAGAGTAGTTTTTGTTTCTATAATAATAAGGTTTACCATGTAATTCCCAATAGTATTCTTTGGAATGTCTTGTTTTTCCACAATGAGAACATGTGAGCTTTTCTTTTTCTCCATCTGGATGAAATCTGTTATGTCCACGTCCACGACCTGATTGTCCTCCTCTTCCATGATAGTATGAATTTTCTCCTCTAGTTTGGAGTGCATGTTGGTTTGTGACAGTGATGTTGTTCTTCTCAAGATTTATGTGATCTTCTCTGATTAATAATGAATACACTGTACCAAGTGAAGGTAGTTCATCTCTTCTCAAAATATTGAGTTTCATAGTCTCATATTCTGAATTTACACCCCATAATAAATCAAATACCTTTTTCTTCTCAATCTCTGCATTTCTTTCAATATAACATGAAAAACACTTGATATTCGTATAATACTGGAGCTCATCCCAAAGTCCTCTAACATCTGCATAGTATTCACTAATAGAATGGGATCCTTGTTTGTAATTTCTGATCATTTCCAAAATCTCATATTCTTTTGCTACATTCTTTTTCTTGTAATAAGCTTCAAAGACTGCACACCAAATTTCATGAGCAGATTCAAGAAAAATAAAGATTTTCACTGTCGACAGAATCATAGACTGAAGTAGCCAAGATGAAATTAATGCATCTTCTCTTCTCCAAATAGGATAGTGTGCATCATTTGTATCTGGGCTCAGCGTTTGACCTATTAGGTGTGCCCATCTCCCCCTGGCAATAATAGCCAATTCTATTGACCTGAACCATTTCAAGAAATTTCTTCCATCCAATTTAGTTGTAATCTGAAAATTTTCTCCTTTTTCATTGGTAATATGCTCAAAAAACATCATTGGGTTTTCAACCCATTTTCCTTTACCTGCCATAAATTCAGCTGTGATTGCGACCGACTCTTGAATCTTTCGATTAATAGTTGTCCAAGATAATCACAACTGCTGCCCCAAAATGACTATAAACAGCTGTTTGAAAAATAATATTTCAGGATCACTTCTTCTTAGAACTTTTAATGAGAAAAATATTGATTTATCAGCCACATAGGCTCTGATACCATATTTCAATAATCTTGATTGGAAATAAGAAGAGATTACTTCCAAAATACGTTGCCCCAAACCGCAATCACGACTCCCAATAGTGGCTGCCGGCCAGCCTCTCTAACATGACTCAACCCTAATCTAACCTATTTATAATCCTTCTAACTTGAATTCCTAAACTACCCCTAAGTATTCCTAAAACTTCTTCTTTCAATGAGAAAAACACTGATTTATCAGCCCCATAGGCTCTGATACCATATTGCAATAATCTTGATTGGAAATAAGAAGAGATTACTTCCAGAATACGCTGCCCCAAACCGCAATCACGACTCCCAATAGTGGCTGCCGGCCAGCCTCTCTAACATAATGGCTCAACCCTAATCTAACCTATTTATAATCCTTCTAACTTGAATTCCTAAACTACCCCTAAGTATTCCTAATAACTACTAAGTAGACATAACTTACAAAAGGAGACATAACTTCATTACAATAAGACATTGAACGACTAAGACACTTAACGATTGACACTAACGATTCAAACAATCTTTAACATAACTCATGTGCAATCAAAAAATAACCCTGCAACATAAAAAATGAGAGGACAAAGTTGAGGCTAAATGCACCTCTGATGGCATATAAGCTCTCAATATTATTCCGAAGCACCACCACTGCATGTTGCTCTAAATATTCTCTAGTTGGCGACTCATGTACAAGTCCAGCCTGCATAACCGAAAAGTTATTTTATGTCAATTTGAGTGAAATAGATACATTTGTGCTTCTAACAGCAACAGTTGGCTTTTAACAAGCATGTTAACCTGAAAGACTTGATGAAGCAGTGTACCCACTAATGCTGCAGCAGATTGAGACTTTGATTTAACCCTTTCATCAAGAACAGCTCGTCTAGGACAGCCAAAACTAGCTGCAACCTGAAAGAAAAGTATACTGTTTAGAATGTTTGTAGAGCTTATACTTTGTAAAATATATCATTAAATAGTTTCTCTAATAGCTTTCAAAGGTTTCTTAGTATATCCCTTTCTTGTTTCTGGAATGTGACTTTTCTGTTCCTTTATTTCATCTTTACTTCTTGCAGCTAATTGAGCTAGCTGCTAGCTTGTCAAACTAGGTTTCTCGCTCTCGGTTTGCAGGTCTCAATTCCTACAGAGATTTAATGGCTCTTTGATGCATTTGCCGTTTACATTCATTTCATTTTTTTTACTTTGTGGTTCTTTGCTTGTGGATCATTTGGCGATCTTTAATGACCACCATGAAGTCCTTTGATGATACTTTGGTGGTCGATTTATTTCTTACTTAGGTTTTAAAATGAGATAATTGATGTGTACAGAAACTATAAGTGCTCAAGCAAAATCTAGACTAACATGCAGAAAAAAACAAATATCAATAAGATACTCACTCGTGTCCCAGAGACTAGGATATCTGGATGAGTGATGATCATATTGGACTCACGATCAACAATGCATTTCCCCTCATTGTCAAACTCGCCAATGACATTTATGGTATCCCCAGGCTTAATCAAGCTAGAAAACCTGAAAAAGGGACCAAAAATAAATACAACAGTCATTATATCTTTGTATCCAACAGTTTATCACAAAATCTGATCTCAAGACTCATGGATGACCACAATAATATAGAGACTATACGCAAAGCACATGCCACTCACCATTCATCATGTAAGTGCACTTGCCTTTCTACCCCGGAAAGTTCATGGAGAACCCGAAGAATCTTCAAAATAAAGAGACGATTGACAAATACTCAAGTTTGTGAGATGAAATAAAGCACATGGAAAAACAATTATTATGCACCTTAAACGGTTTTCTTAAACATGAATCATCAGCATCTCTGTGCTTCTCAGTCACCTACTAAAAGATTAGTTCATGAGGAAGAGTGAACCAAAATGGATAAAATTCCAAATGAACTTCCAGAAGATACTTTGAATCTTTGAAAATACTATATTGAAGGAAGCTGGAACAGCAATGAGAATAGAAAACCTCGAGTACAAGGAAATGAGATCCAGAAAGGAAGGAACGAGTTCCTCTCCATGGCATAGTTGATGATTTTTTTCCAACAAAAGCTTCTTTGTGAACCTTAGCATCACTAGGTTCATGAAGCTCCTTAACCAAATCTGTCCCCAAACCATAAAATTGTGATTGATCAACAGTAATGACATCTTCCACTTGATCCAAAAGTTCAAGCAGTGCCTGCATAAAACAATGGCAAACCTTGTAAGCCTGCAGATGACATCTGTATCATCTGTATTACCTTCAGAATACAATCTACACCATGACTTCAATATCAAAAGAACAAGAAAAGTCGAGATTTCACCACTAATTTCACCGACCTTTTTGTGTTGCCATGATGCAAGCTGGTGGGACATTTCTTTACCATTGCAGCCATCGTTGTGCTGTGCAGAAAGCAAAGACAGTAGTCATAAAAAAAAGTTGCAGAAAAAGAATGAGATAGGACTCCAACAGGCATCCTACATGTATTAGAATGACAAAAGAAAGAAAAGAAGCCCCAGAGGTACCCCAATTTTCTCAAACCTATAGATACCTCGAAAGAGCTGTATGAGACTGAAGGTGGCGTCCGAAACGGACTCTGGCTGGCTGCAGCCATGCAGACTGCATTTTCTGTATCTGCATCCTCATCACAAGGAACTTTCTTTTCTTCCTTTCCTATGATTGCTTCCTGAAATGAAACTTTCTTTGGAAGTTTTATGGAGTGCGCTCTCAGTGTTGGAGAGGAAAACCACTTCTCAACTTTCCCTAGTGATCCAGGAGAGCTTCGCACCTAAGTTCAATATTTTCATTGTTATCCCTCCATACTTAAGAAGCAAAGAAATGACCAATCGCTCATAGAATAAACTCAAAAGATGAATAATTGAATTGGATGAAGATTACACCAACAAATAATAAATGTGAAGATCAGATGTTTTCTTAACCGATATATCATGCCTCTTGTCAAATAAAAGAATTCCAAATACATGTTCCACTTGTGCTTTCCAGAAACCTAGAGACATGCTGGCCACCCAATTTCATGCAAATATAAGATCAACTGTTAAAACCAGAAGCAATTTGAAAAGAATGACATATTGTTTGGTTGCAAAATTCGGCATGCAAATGGAAGCAAATATTCAAGCTCAGGAGTTTAGTGTTTTGGCAAGCAGACTTCTGATTTCTGTGAGTAGTTGGTATTTGCAGTTTCAAAAAGAATTTGTCAAGCTTTGCCCTTCCTATTCTTTTGGACACTTGTATTTTTGGTTCCCATTCATTATTCCTTTCAAGATGCTCTTCAATTTCTATGTTCATCGTAACCTCCTCCAGCTCCCTTCTTCCGTCTATAACATGTTTCCTGGAGTGAGAAATATAATCAAATTTCATTGCAACTCAAATTCTCATGTTTAAGCTTCCCTAGCAATGATAAATTGAGTTCTGAATCCTGTAAAATCTATGAGAGTTCCTATCTCTTTTGATGAAATTTGGATTCCCACAGACCTATAATCAAACGTGGTACCGAATCAGACAGATCATAAATGAACGTGTTGGTGTGTGCAATGTGGAAGGTTGGCTCTAAAAGCCAAGTGAACTCTTCTGATCTTTTCCAAATAAGCCATGAACGAATATAAATTTAATCAGAAAAGGATGCAGGTGCAGAAATTCGTGAATCACATGGATACCTTCTTCTGTGAACAAACACGAATGTTGGACACATTCAGTTTCGATGCGTCGGTAAAAATCCTCGTCATATCGGACAAATTCTTCTGCGGTGCCTGAAGCTTCTCGTTCACCGGAGAAATCTTCCACGTGACCTCCTCTCCCCCATCGTCTTGGCTTTGTTTCACCAACTGCCAACCGCAACGAAAAACTTGGTCAATGCGCGGAAATAAAGAAACAACTAGAGAAAATAAACCAACTTAACAGAGAAGGAGAAGTCGTGGTTCCAAAATCTTACGGTTCCGGGAGAAAACTTGAACCGCTTGACAGTGGCGCCACTGGCAACCAACGGAGAATCATCTATCGACTCTTTGCGATCGTCAACCGTCTGCAGGGGAGGAAGATCGGCAGGAGGAGTCTGATTCTGTGAATCAGTGATTGGGTGGGGATCCACTCGAGACTTCTGAGAAGCCGAGACGGATTGAGAATGGCGATTGAAGAAATGCTCGATGCCGAACTTCGATGGCTGGGAACAACCGTTCTTGGCGGAGGAGGAAGTGCAAGATGACGGTTGTGGCTTCTTCCTGGGAGCCATTGCAACTCTTCCTTTTCCCCTCCGTCCTCCCTCTCTCTGCAACTCAGGTCGAGAGGGAGAGTACGTTGGAGTCCCAAAAGATTAGGGTTTCGAAGAAGGGAGGACGAAGAGAGGGACTCTGCAGAACTCGTACAAGACTTCCCGCCATTTCCTAGAGATAAAAATACGAGACGGTTCCGCCATCTTGAGGGATAAGAGATTTCTCAGTAAGGCCCCTGAAGATAAACAATATACACTTTAACTGGTACCTATTTAGATTTTCTCCAAAACCCCGTAGCTTGCTCATTCTTTCAGAAGGTCATTGATTTCATCCTTCTGCTGATATTAAGAGTAAAGAGAACAAATGTAACTAAACACCCTCCCTCATTCATCCTCACATGTGAAAGATCTAA
Organism: Brasenia schreberi; assembly: GCA_036023115.1. Taxonomy (NCBI): domain Eukaryota; kingdom Viridiplantae; phylum Streptophyta; class Magnoliopsida; order Nymphaeales; family Cabombaceae; genus Brasenia; species Brasenia schreberi. Next base: position 7,107,747 of record JAYKKT010000087.1, read on the forward strand.
TTTATGATTCCTTTTCGACAAACTAATTATACCTTTTCTATGGAATGCTCTGTTTAAGACAAGTTAGCTTTCAGATCGCACCCAAGTTGTTAGCTTCACTTGTCTAATCTAAAAGTTTTAGCTTTGCTTACATTGTCATACTTAAGCATTTTTGAGAGCTTAAACTAATGTTCCTTCTTTACGCCTTTAAGAGCTTGTCATGTATCTTTCTCAATCTTTCAGCGTCAACCGGAGGTTATTCATCCTCTCACTATTCTTGCCAACCATGCTTAACTTGAAAGTTCAAATTCCGGTTGAAAACATTATATCCCCTCGAGACTGAAAGAAAATCTATGCTGACTCTCCTTCTTTATCCAGGCTTAGAATGATCCAGCTACTTAATCTCCTTTTCTTTATCTAGACTTAGGACTGATCACGATAAGGTGATTCCTTACACGTGTGGAGCGAGACTTTGCCTATTCTTTTGGAAATCAGTCGATGTTCACTGTTTTAATATCTTTGAGAGTAAATTGACCAATGTAACTCAATGTTGCCGTTTATCCTTAACAATTGAAGAATATGAAATTATGATCTTTTTCAATAAACCAATATCGCCTTTTTTGGGTACAATCTACTGAAGGGAAATTAGCCTTTAGATCATTGAAATCCTAACATTTGTTTAATTTTAACCACCCGCTTCATCCCCAGTAAAATTCTTTGATTATCGTCATAACCATGTAGTCCAAAGTCCATTGTTGGTCGAAAGAAGCACCTACTTTTGCTGGTGCGGGAGCGTGAGGCTAGCACACTCCCGTCAGGCTCCCGCCTATCGGGAGTTCGACAAAACAACCGTGGGATGCAATGGCTGCCTTGGCACCGCCGCCCTCAGGGAACACCCTGACACTAATGAGTACCACCGAAGAGAACTCTCATGGACAAGGGATGGTAGACGTACGTGGTCTCAACTAGTTGGCCATGTATCGCTGTGTGAGCAACTCGAGGAAGATGGAATAGAGATGCAGATGAAAGGGACGGTGAGCTCGGTTCACGGTTTTCTCCGGGAAAAAAATGGATTCTTCTTTTACGAGAGCTAGCTTAAACGAAGAGATGAAGACTAGAGGCTGGAACTTGGTGGTGAACCGGTGACAACGTGGAAAATCATAGAGATTAGAGGTGAATCCACCTTCCCTCCATGGATTCGCCTCTTAAATTTTAGCCCAACGATACGGAAACCAAAGATATTTTTTCACAACGTTGCAACTGCGTTAGGGGAAAGTACCATCTGGGCCTTTTGGTTTTATCTGGAGGATCATCCAGACCTTCTTCCTTGGTGTTTGTTCAGTGTTCGGAATGCAACTCCGCTTACCACAAAGGTGATTGGTGGAATAGAGAATTCCCGAGCGAAGGCAAACTTTACTGGATTCATTGATGGCGCTATGCTTGCAGAGCTTGCGCATGCACGATCAACTTATATACAGTCTAGTAAACAGGTGGGTAAGCTTATAGACTGGACTGAGGGCTGGCCAATCCTTCTTGGGTGGAGATCCACCCTCATGCACGGATAAAGGTGCTGCATAAGCAGACTGCCGTGGAATTCATGTATGCACTAAATTTGAAAGGGGACACAGCACATCTCCGTGGAGAACATGTAAAATTCCCGAACAATGGATTAAGATTCTTGAGAGGTGCTGAGCTTGTCGGGGGTTTGTGAGTCTTGTTAGGGTCCTTAGCGACTACAGCTTCAAACCAGACCCGGTCTTTGTGATTGCATCATCTTGTTATGTTGCGTGGTGTTATAAAAGGAAGTCAGGTAGTCTTGTTAAGGGGTTCGGTGATTGTGGGATAGAGAGGCAATTGAGAGTGAGTGCTTGAGAGGAGAGCACGTGAGGTTAAGGGAGAGCTCCCCTTCTTCGATCGACTACCTCCATCTCAATCGTACAAGTACAGCTGGCCACCAGTGAGATCATAGCTCAGGGCTTCCTCGCGGTGGTATCAGGACTCCCCGTGGCAGCCACCATTATAGCCGATTTCCATGGTTATTGAGATAAACCTCCGTTGGGCGTTGGGCAGAGAAAAGGTGCCATTGGGTGTGTGATCGACGGATCAAACCAATCGAAGACGACCGGTTGGCTGATTGGTGCCGGCCACCAAAGCCGTCACCAGGAGGAGTTCGATGACACACACCCACGCCAAAGGCAGCACCATGTTCCGGTTTGTGAATAACTTGCGTGAAACAAAAGCCAATCTCATTAAATGGAGTGCGAAATCAGTGGGTCGCATTGAGGAGAATGTCCGGAATAGTGAGTAAGAGCTGGAAGTAATCCAACACAAAAAAACTAGATGAAAAGGAGATGCATCTCCGGAACAAAGAGAGCTTTTAAACAGCAATTCCAAGAACTTCGTATTGCCGATAGCTTCGCGAAGGCAATCGGAAGAGATTCAGAAGGAATGTCGGCCTTAACCAAATATGTATTCCATGTAAAGAGGATGATTCTACGTGCACTGACATGGCAGAGGCTACTTGCTGTTTTCGGGATCTCTTCACTGAAGAGGAGCTGAACTAAGCTGAATGGGGTGGGAGGCTTTTCCGCAAATGTCGGATGACGATAATGAGAAGCTCATGATCCCGGTGACAAATCAAAAGACTCGAACGATTTTTCGGGATCCTTATACAGAGACCATTCTAGCATAAATCAAAGAGACCTCATGAAGGTTGAAGACCCTGGATGTATGTCAGCATGAATCTCTCGGGGTGCAGGCAGGTTGAAGAAGCCGCTGTGCTTACGTGTTGGGTATCTTCAAGCAGTGACGCTGATCAAGGTCGTGCTGTGTTCTGCGCATAAGTTATGTAGATCAGAGTTCTGATCAAGGATTCGAGGCGACAATTTAATGGCTCTTCTGCTGTATAATTCCTGATTTACAGTATGATTTCATTACTTAGGCATGTGTTTAAGATATCGATTCTTTATCCGTAGTCCCTCACACTACAGCTTCCTGATCATTGCAAGTTCGGATCCTGTCTGTGACCATGAATCCAAGTCAGTGTAGGTGAAAAGGGGGGAAACAGCTGATGGTGAGGGCTCCGGATGCAAAATTAAAGTGGTGGGTGAATATGGTCATGCGCTAGGCCCTTTTGTTCCGAATATGTGTAATGATTCTTTCTTAATTATTTAAGAAGTTAATTTAATTTTTGTAAGCCCTATATATTTTTGAGGGCTTACAATTGAGGTCTTCACATTCGGAAACATGTATCCTACAAATTCTCTCTTCCAAGTTCAATATATGTCATCCTCTTTGCCAAGAACCACGTGACGGCTCTGTACTTCTTCTTTTGGCAGGCAGTTTAAGCTTGGTGACGTATATGTTCATGCAGTATGAGAAACTATTTGCAACCTCTTCTGATTAGAGGTGTAAGTGGAGCTCCTCGAGCTTGGCTCAAGAAAAAATGTTCCACTTTATCAAAGCTACTCTCCAGCTTCAGTTGCTCATGAGCGGATCTCGAGCTCACTAATACTCAGTTCGCAAAGCTTGCGAGCCTAATCTAACTTTCAGTGTGCTTGCCGATAAAATGTTGAAACAGGGAGTTGGGTTGCTTACAAAAGAAGAGCACCCACTGCCCTTAGAGCATACTTTTAGGCTTTTCACCGTAAACCACAGTACCATTGTCGGTTATGTCAGCAATGTGACCACCTTCTATCCTGCTTTTAAAATCAAATCATATTTCTTCTGTTTCAAATGCTTTTCTTTCTCATATAAGTCAAATTTACAGCGAGTCGAGCCAAGCTCGAGTCCATACTAGACCTCCCATGAGCTGTGCCTGATTAGAATAGAGATTGAGCTGAGCCGGAGCTTCAATCGATCTCGAGCTCGAGAAGATCATTTGGTAACCAAGCTTGAGTAGAGCTTACCCATACTCTTCTCGATTCGGTTGCACTCCTACTTGGGATGGTGCAGCAAGTGATGAGTGACTTGGGTGACCTGTATGCTTCAACTGGCTGTTGGATCGTGCCCTTACGAAACATTTGGCGCGTCAGTGAGACGGCACAGCCCAAACTACGTTCTTTTTGGTACAATGGGAAGGTTGAACCCAGATGCATAACCTCATGACCAACTTGTGAGTCGACCACCTAGCCAGGTGAGCTATTGTTCGTAGTGCGACAAAATTTGCCCCCTCAATTACATAGCGCACAGACCAGCGAAAAGGCCCAATATCGGTTGATGAAGAAAGATGATGAATAAATCCAAATATGAACAAGAAGATGCCTGTCTCCCGGCTACAGGGTTGGCTAAGGGGAGCCATGTTGAAGATCACTCTTCAATGCTCAGGGTGCGCATAGAATATTTCTGTCATTAATTTCCATAGAATGATGCAAAAACAAGAATGATATGCTAAGTCAAGAGACCCCTCCGGATGGTTCCAAGCTAAGAGAAGTCTCGGGTGGTGGAAGCACAGAGTGACCCTTTGCAAATACTGTAAGATAATATATGGTTCACTTGAAATGATCCCTTTTTTAGAATAATAATGACATAAAATAATCAAAACTCACTATACAGTAACACTTTTCATCTGTCTCTCTCGGAACATAATGTACACTACAAAACCGCGAGCTATGATGAGCAGCTGATTTAACCAAGTTTCATCTACTTTTGCTCTATCTCAATGTCAATAATGTCTGGGTCTGACTTGGAAGTTGCTCTTCCCCCTGAAAAGCCATCTCTAGGCTGCCAAACGATAGCTCTGCAATTCGTGCATTGGATAACTTGGTTCTTGTACCCCATAAATCGTCTCTTACAAGCTGGGCATGATCCCTATACATACATCAAGCGTAGAGACAATTTTAAGTTTTGAAGGATTCCAAAAGAGGAGACAAATAACACAGCTTTTACAGAAGCAAACTGTCCCCACCGTGTTGGTGCTGAGAAAGTACTAGTGGAAACCAAATACATACTTGGATATTATTGTTTATGAGTTATTTTAAGGCATCTGGCTCAATGTTGCACTGTCACACTTGTGCTTGTGTCTGTGTCTGTATATGCCGCATTTTAGAATCATGCACTCAAGTGTGTGTGCGCGTGTGCATGTAAAATGCTTGCATCATATTGAAAATGCACCATATTCAAATGTAGCAATCATCAATTTGATATTCAACGAGAAAAGTTATGGACAACGTTTTGGAGACTACGTTGTGCATAAAGGGAATGAATGTTAACGAGCTCATGCAAGTATTGCACAAAGTTAAGGCAGTGCCCATTGAAACAGGAACTAATATTATCAGATATATTGACTATCCAACAACATTTACAATGTTTTTCTTCCAGAGAACTATTAAACCAGGTATAACAATTCCTGTCCAAAACAAGAATGGCGTTCCTACTCAATTAGATCCCTTCAATCCTAGTTACTAAGAAGAATTGTTTGAACAAATCTTTCAGTCTTTGACAACTGAGGCACGTCATTCCATCAGTTAAACATCAGGAACATCCACTTACATGAACCTAGTGAACGAGTACATACAGGCCTCCTAATATCCTAGTTCCCTCACTGGCATAGACAAGGGTAAGGGCATGAAAAGGTCATCCAAGAAGAATATGGGTATGCTTCTCCCATGGAAGAGATGAAGGGAGCAGTGATTTGGCCATTTCTCATGGATGGTCATAGTGCATCTCTAAGAGTAGCAAATAATGCAAGGCATGGAGTGATTATGTGCCCACTGGGACAAATTGAAAAGACAACTGCTACAATGGTGACAGTGCAAGAAAATGAATATTAGTACTTAGTAGTTAGTAGAATGACAGGAAGAATAAGTTGGCGAAGACAACTTATGCTGGTTATTACAGCGGACAGCTGAGGTTCCTAGAAGTGAATAGGTAAGAGAAATGTTTGGCTTCTCAACTGAATCACAATTATAAGGAAGGCTACTGAAAATTTTGAGAGAAGGAAATATAGTATCTAAGCTAAACCTCAAAGATCAATCAATGAGTATATTCCATAACCTACAGCTGCATCTGCTTCACCAAACCCAACTATAAAAAAGAGGTACAAAGGACGTTTAGATGTCCACATGAATAACAGAGAAAGCTCAACATATTCCCAAATGTCATCTTGAAGCAATTAAGATGACAATGACACCAAATATGGTGAACTACTACTAGACACTGTTCGGTTGCAAAACGTTTGCCAGATATGGCAAGGTAGCTGGAGGAGGAACCGCAAAAACCTTGATAAATGGCAGGTCACACTTGGATAGCTCATGTTGCTTCTTGAATATGATGTCCGATCATTGACAATCCATGGCAGTTGAATACAACAACCAGAGATATTTAACTTAATCAACTCTATAGAGTGAACAAACAAGGTTCATGATCACTGTGCTGGTTTACCACTTAAGCCACCCAATTATCAACTCCATACACTTGCCAATAACCAACTTGGTAATGTCATGAATTGGGTTTCTGACATCGTTAGCAAACTTAGGATGATAGACATTAATTATCAGCTAATGAAAAATGAATCACTAGTTCATATCTTTCACCAAAGATATGCACATAACTCATACCACATGGATGAGTAACCTGAACACTAGACGCCAAACGATGCAGATGAGAATTGATGCTGACAATGTTCTTCAAATCCATGCCTCTCACATACTTTTGTTCAGAAGTACGAACCGTACGATCTCAACCATGGTAGACGACTCAGATTCCACCATTTCTCTCCAAAATACAAGTATTAGTGATGGATATTTTATCCTTTGCAACCTTTATACTTGTTCTACTTGTTGGGAACTTGCAATACAGTATCAGGTTTCTAGAAAAACTATGCTCTTTCTGAGTCGATGGAAGCTACAGAATTCTCTAGACATATTAAAGTGATCGATAGCATTACGTTACCTCTATCACAAAGTTTTTAGCAACTGATCCAACCAGCAAAGGAGCAGCAAGTGGCAATATCCATGTGGCTATGATGATCAGTCTGAATAACCATCCGGAAAGTGCTAACCAGAGGAAGGCAAAGGTCTAGACCAAATGAGAAAATATTAGATAGCAAATAACCATGCAAAATATAAATCCAATAGATTATGATGATGAGTCAGAAAGGATATCAAATGAGCTCCAAACATTATGTGAATCTAAAGAGAATCACACCCTGATTGGTTCAAAAGTATCAGACACAAAATTTGAAAATCGTTCTTAAAATCAGAGGTAAATAGTGGAAACATCCTTCGCAGGAATAACCGACCTTTTACCGATCAATATGCATAAGGCATTCTGAAACTGAAAAAGGAAAGTGAAGAGTAGGACATAGCGGTTGTCTACAACAACGTGCACTTCCCTTCATTTTGTGATAGTTGAGACACAGAGCAAACTAGTCAATCCAACACCACTCAAAAATTACACGCAACTACAAGGAATAGGAAGATTTCTGGCAACTCATAACAGAGAAAATGAATGTTCATAATTTTCTGGACACTAAAAAACAGAAACACCTGATGTGAAATGTAGCATGAAACAATACGCACCGCAGAGCTCTTCCCCAGCGGAGTGTCAAGAAATCCCTTCAGTTGCCTCCTGTACTGCAAAATCCGATCAGAAAACAGAGAATGGTTAATCTGCTAATCTGCTATCTACCATTACAATTTTATATAAAACAATGGACAAGAATCGACCACTGCAGACTAGAGTTACACCAAAAGAATGAAACTGACCGTTCTAGAGCAAACCTGAAAACACAAAATCAAATGGACAAAAGTAGAAAGATTCAAAGGAAAGAAAAATGACATGGTGATTAAAGAATCATTAACACCAATCCTCGTCGAAGTAGAATAACAAAAAACAAATGAGAATAACCTGAAAACCATTCAAACTATCAATTAACCTGAAAATCATTCAAATTGCCAATCCACAAATCATCATAAAGACGGAAGAAAAGGAAATATATTAGCACAACCAAAATCATCTCTATGGTAGCTGAAATATTGTTTCAGAGAAACATACCCCAGGCCAATTCCGTTGGAAGTCCATAGAGAACGTCCTCCATCGCCGTCCAATTCCCAATTCACTATCGACCCTCTTGAACTCGTCGGACGCAGACCGAGTCGCGGATTGCAATCGCGAAGATACAGAAAACCGTCGGTCGAGATCGCCGGCGGTCCGCCGGGCGTTGTACACGAACTGCTCGATGCCGTCATTGGCGACCCTGGCGAAATCCCTAAGCTTCTCTCCGGAGAAGACGCGCCTCGCAAAGTCCTCGAAATTTCCGCGGCTCGTGAAGGCCCGAACTGAGAACACCCGGTGAGCGGTGTTCCGCCGGACGGACAGCGCAGTGGCTGTGGAGGAGAGGGAAGGGAGGAGGCGGAGGGAGTCCCATCGGCGTAAGGACGATCTAGGGTTGGAGCAACAGAATCCAGTGGTCGTCGCCATTGCAACCGGCTGGCTTGAAACGCAATAAGGATGGGCAGCTCAGTCCCAGAGAGAGAGAGAGAGAGAGGGTTTTAGTTTGAGCTCCACAATTGGGGATGCATCTCGATCACCAGAAACTCTCCGGAAAGAGCGAATCTTGACGAACGGGTCGGATCCTCACTAACCAGTACGACTGTAGAGGAACCATGAGCTGCTCGTGGTTCGGCTCGCTACAACTTGTGATGATTGGCTTAGGTCTTGCTAGATATTTTAGTTATGCATATAAAATTGTTGTGTATAAGACCAAGAGTGTTAGCTCAACAGCAGGGTGACCTAGTGCCGTTGCTGCGGGTCAAGAGTTCGACTCTGAGAGTGTGCAGGTGTGTGTTAGGCTTCAGCCTCCTCTTCTAACAAAAGAAAGAAAGAAAATGTTGTGTACAGATATGACGTAATTAAATAATCAAATCGTCTGATCCCAAGAAAATTGTATAAAAAGCAAACTTTTGACAAGTCTAGACTTCTGAAATTATATTTCACCATCAAACTAAATGTTAAAAGTTATGCTTTTAGCTTTAATTTGCAGCTCGTGTTCAACTGGTTTCTTCCAATAGCATGTTCGAGTCTGATACAACGAGACATATTGAGCTGAATGTGAAGCAGAGTGAGTTGATAAACAAGGCAGGGACAGCCCCAGATTGATCCATTCGGGAGAGGCATTTGCTGAGAAGAAACCAGCGGGTTTGATGTTTACAAGGAGCATTTTGCATACATCTTGACGAGATGCTCCAAGGGAGTTTCTCTCCCTCATGGTAAGCTCGGGTCAGCTTGTGTCGGTTACCTCACGGGGTTTGTTTGTGATGAGTTGACAAACATGTTTGCCAGGACAAGTTATGTTTTCTTTAGAAGAGCCACAAACATGCTTGTATCTGCTATATAATACTTCATCTGGTTAAATGAAAGCATATGACTTCCTTCCGAGATGGAACCCAGTAAAACCCAAATTCCATCATAAACTGTGTTGTGAAGTAGAGACATATATAAGTATCTTAATCAAGATTCACTTGTTAGCGCCGTAGGCAGGTTGCATGTTCGGGTCTACAAGTCCATGTCTAGTGTTGGCCACGTAATGCGAGGGAAAGTCCCATCTTTCGATCTTAAAGAGACCAATACGATAAAAACCATCCCAGACCCCAAGAGAAACGCAAACAGTATACGGCATTCAAGAGTGCATACCCATAAGCTAAATTTCCTTGGCCCAACTTCTATTTCAGGACCGTGTTTGCGCAACTTACAAGTTAAATTGCTGCAAAAAATTCAGTCCAAAGGTCCAGTAAATCAGAATAACTGAGCAGCACAGAGCCAAAACAATTTCGGTATTTTCTCTCCATTCAACAACGTATCTAATCATTCCCACAAGGATTTTATCGCATTTGAACTATGCCTGCACTCACAAGCTTCTGTATCTTGTGCATCACCTGAGGGTTCTTCAAGTGCTCCTGCGCTGCCTTTGGGTTCTCTTGGAAATCAATAAGCACCTGCACCACCACCACCATAAGTTAATACTTTCATAGCAGATGACCTAATTCTGGCCAGCGCTTAGACCAACCCACAGTATTCACGCATGGTACATAACCTGAATTTTGTGAGTCCCATGCACACAAAGAACATGGCTCGCCTAAGCAGTTATTAACTCAAGTTCTCCCTATCAGCCAAGTTGGTAGATCGTTGGCCGACTTAATCTCCATCAGTAAGAAGTGAGAAGTTCAAAACTGTCATGCACACAAGCACATTTTGCCCAATTCATATGTAAACAGTGGTACCTGTCGCATAATAGGATCTGATAGGATAGTTTGAATCTCAGGATCTTGCATTGCCTTCGCCTGCAAAAAGAACTGATGAAAGCACATGATCAAAAGGGTCCACAGCAGGATAGCAACAACAATTGAAGTCATAAACACAACGAACAATTGCCACAATTCACCACGCACCTGTCTCTCCTTCAGCTCATCAGGACTTATGTCTCCCCTGTTAGTCTTATTGATCTGCTCAACACATCTGTAATGAAACGAAGAAGTTGAGGTTTGAAAGAGAGAGAGAGAGAGAGTATACCTCCGCACACCATCCAGCAACTCTTGGTTGTTCTGGTCATGCTTCAATCCTTCTTGATATGCCTCCAACGCCTTGTCATATTCCTTCATGAGGAACTGAATGGCAGCCTTCCTTGAGAATCCTTTTGAGAAGGTTGGGTCGAGCTCAATACACTTCTCAGCATCCTTCAGTCCCTCGGGCAATGCACCCAGCTTGGTGTAGCAAGCAGCCCTGTTGCTGTAGACCTGCATTGACAACTCAAGGCATATGCTGAAAGATCAGCATCCCAAACCACCTACTAGTCACCCTTGTCAAAATTCCACAATTCACTCCATATTAAAATTCAACAGCCTTATGGCAGCGGCATACCATGCTTTATGATGGTTTACCATTGCTTTACATCAATCATAAAAATATAACCCATAGGGTTGTCTTCCACCCTATTTCCTTGCTATATTCAAGTGTTAAATGTAGTTAAACCATGGTAGTAATTAAGGCCACCTAAAGCATTCTCTTTATGAATTGCTTCACTGTCTTGCGGATAAATCTTGGTGAATCAAACTTACTTCCTAAAAAAAACATCCTTATGGGTGAGATAAAATAAAAACGTCCTTATGGTTGGGATCTAGAATTCTGTTGTGTAGGTCTACTTCGATAAGAATGGGTATCACCGCAAGGTACCATCGCTAAGACCCCAATAGATTCTCCCATGATAGACGGAACTTACAAGTTGATAGTTTATCAGAGTTCGAAGTATTGGGAAGGTTAATGATAAAGAAGGAAAGATTTATGCTTTGGCAATTGAAGTTCCATATAACAACACTGGAGTCCAATCATATATTATGTGAGGAAACCATCAGGAGAGGTCTGCCATGTTCACAAAATGGATGAATCATGAAATCTCAGCATCCACCACCAAGAAGGCAGGGAGGATGGAGAAATTTAGCAAAGTAACTTGCCTTTGGATCGCGTGGGTTCCTCCTTATGGCTTCTGTGTAATGTTTAACAGCTTCGGGGTACTTTTGTTGCTTGAAATATTCGTTACCTGTTCAATTAACAAAAGACAAAATTAAGGTAAGTAAGCGACAGGCAATAGCTTTGGCCATACCCAATATGACAAATACAGAAAGACTTCGTAACTACTATGATCTTTTGTGCCCATTTTCTGATCAAAGGAATGACAAAGTTATATGTGGTATTGAGGAGAAACTGCGGTTATTTGCATGCGTCCACTTGAATACTGGACAAACTCCACAATCATTTCAAACTGCAGCCCCCAACTCAACCAAACTTGGTCATTCTCACCATGTAGATATGTATGCCTTCCTCGAATCAGGTTAATGGAGAAACATATACTTCCAAGCACAGATGGAATGAGAAGCCAGCTTTGAATTGCTCCCATTCCTAATAGAGTAAAATATTCATAATCACAAAAAAGCGGAGGATGTTGTGGACCAAGAAAAAGGATACAGGGCTTCAACATAGGGATTCTTTTATCTCAATGGTTTGGAATAAAGGCCTCCTATGGCACACATTTATTGGAGTTTTGCAAAGTTCCAGCGTTATGTCTTAGACTCTTAACTTCATCATCACCATCTAAAACCCATCTAGGTTTCTCATTTCAGTTCTTCTATACTTTAGCGCAGCAGGTTTAAGGGTATTAGTGGCATAACAAGCTTGGAATCTTCAAGATCATCGGGAGAAAATGTCAGAATCACACCTAAAGAATTGGTGAAACTTTTTGGACCTAATCTTATACGTAAAAATAATAATAACTTTTTGCAAGTCAAAGACCTTAAATGATGGTGAGTTACTTTCTTTTAAATTTGAGATTTTCTTCAATACTTCGCACTCTCAACAAAAAAAAACTGTGAATTTTGTTTTGTGATAAAAAGCACTAAAATATTTAAGTATAACTTGATATTAGAAAACCATCAAAATTTTCAGTGTCCGTTTTCTTTTCCAGGTTAAATTTTATCTACAAGTCGGCAAAATTGTGGAATATGTTGATTTCCAGTTTCTTCAATATTCTGAACTCATCTCCGGTCAAGTATTTGGAAATCAAAGAGAACAAAAGTTATTGAAGTTGAGTACTTACAACATATTGTTTTTCCTTTTCCTCTTTTTTGGATTACTTATACAAAGGATTTAAGAAAAGGAGACACATGGGCACCTCTGTGTCTCTTCAATAACTTCTAATGAAGGAATTGCTGATCCTTTTGTAGTTTACTTACTAAAACACGATAACATCTTCCGTTCTTAAAATAGTTTGCCTATCTTCTTATCGATATTATATTTTTTTGCATGTACCTTATGCTACATTCATGCATGGGTGTACTGGCCTACTGGGGTATTTCCTGCTACCACTCACCTAGATTTTAGTACCATACACTCGTCCGGTTTTTAAGTAATATACGTATTTTATTGAGAAGTTTTCACAAACACGCTTACAGAATAGACAATAGTCAAGCACGTAAGGAATTCAAACCGATAAAATTACACCAAAATGATTGAAGAATCCCAAGGATGCGCCTAACCTTTGAGCACTGCTGATTGGGCGCCTACATTTTGTACTTGTTATATAAAGCTTCTGGACCATGATGGTTAGTACCGCAGTTGATTCAGACTATATTTATACAAACAACAACAACAACAACTAAGCCTTTTCCCATACTAGACGGGGTCGGCTACATGGATTCTTTGTTTCCACATATCCCTATCGTGTGCCATGTTAGCAGTTAACTCCCAATAAGCTAGATCATTCTTTATTGTTTCTTTCCAACACTTTTGTGGTCGTCCTCTACCTCTTTTAATACTTTCCAAATTTAGTTTTTCTAACCTTCTTACAGGTTCTTCTTTTGATCTTCTTTCTATATGTCCAAACCATCTTAAACGATGTTCTCTCATTTTATCCTCTATTGGTGCCACTCCTAATTTGTTTCTAATAACCTCGTTATGTATACGGTCTTTTCTTGTATGACCACTCATCCATCTCAACATCTTCATTTCTGTCACAGACATCTTTTGTACATGTTGATGATTAACTGCCCAACACTCAGAACCATAAAACATGGCAGGCCTAATTGCTGCTCTATAATATTTACCTTTTAATTTTAATGGTATCTTCTTATCACAAAGAATACCTTATGCTCCTCTCCATTTTAACCAACCAGCATTAATTCTATGTGTAACATCTCCATCAATTCTTCCATCACTTTGAAAAATTGACCCTAGGTATTTAAAACTTTCCTTTTGGGGAATGCAATGTGTGCCAATTTTAATTTCTATGTCCTCTGAAGTAGCCAAATGATCAAACTTACATTCCATATATTCTGTCTTTGTTCTACTAAGTCGGAGGCCTTTGTTTTCTAATGTTTCTCTCCATAGTTCCAATTTTCTATTAACTTTTTCCTTAGACTCCTCCACTAATACAATGTCATCTGCAAATGACATACACCAAGGTACTTCATCTTTAATATGTTTTGTTAACTCATCCATCACCATTATAAATAAGTATGGACTTAAAGTTGATCCTTGATGTAACCCAATATTAACTTCAAAGAAGTCTGTCGTTCCTTCATGAGTCCTCACACATGTTTTTGCACCATCATACATGTCTCTTATAAGGTTAATATATGTCAATGAGATACCTCTTTTTTCCAAAGTTCTCCAAAGAACCTCCCTCGGTACCCTATCATAAGCTTTTTCTAGATCAATAAATATCATGTGAAGGTCTTTCTTTTTTGCTCTAAAATGTTCCATAAGACGTCTCAAAAGGTGAATCGCTTCAATAGTAGATCTACCTGGCATAAATCCAAATTGGTTCTCTGTTGTACTTGATACTTGTCTTAACCTACGTTCGATAATTCTTTCCCATAATTTCATAGTATGACTCATTAACTTGATACCTCGATAATTCGCACAATTTTGAATGTCTCCCTTGTTCTTATATATGGGTATAAGTGTACTTGCTCTCCATTCCTCGGGCATCTTTTGGTTTTTCCATATTTCATTAAATAGTCTTGTGAGCCAAGTGATTCCTATTTCTCCTAGTATTTTCCAAACTTCTATAGGAATATTATCTGGTCCTACCGATTTACCACCCTTCATATGTTTAAGAGCCTCTTTGACTTTATTCTTTTAAATACGTCGGTAGAAATTGTGGTTAATATACTTTTCTGATTTGGCTAACTCTCCTAAGCTATTACTAACATCTTTATTTTCATTAAAAAGCTTATAAAAATAATTTTTTCATCTATTTCTTATATCATCATTTGCCACTAGAATTTTTTCATCCTCGTCCTTGATGCATCTAACATAATTAAGATCTTTAGTTTTCTTATCTCTAGCCCTAGCTATCCTACAAATATCTCTCACCCTCTTTTGAGTTGAGTTTTTTATATAAATCCTCTCAAATTTTAGCTTTTGCTTCACTCACGGCTTTTTTTGCTTCCTTCTTTGCTTTCTTATAAGCTTCTAAAGTTTCACTAGTTTTCTTAGCATAATGTAATTTGTAACATGCCCTCTTTGCCTTGATTTTATTTTGTACTACTTCACTCCACCACCAAGCTTCTTTTTGTGCTGGTACACCTCCCTTAGATACCCCTAACACATCTTTCGCCACTTTCCTAATATGTATAGCCATATTGTTCCACATATCACAAGGTGTGCCAACATAATTCCATACATCTCCTTGAAGGACTTTCTGTTTAAATATATCTTCTTTCTCGCTTTTGAGGTTCCACCATTTAGTCCGAATAGCTCGATGCACTCTTTTCTTCTTTGTCCATTTTTTTATTTGTAAATCCATAACTAAAAGTCGATGTTGGGTGGTTAAGCTTTCTCCTGGAATTACCTTACAATCTTTACAACACGCTCTATTTTTTTTTCTACAAATAAAGTAATCAATTTGTGTTTGTGATAAGCCACTCTTATAAGTAATTAAATGTTCATCTCGTTTTTTGAAGATTGTATTGACTATAAAGAGATCAAATGACATAGCAAAATTTAAAATCTCCCTACCTTTCTCGTTTATATCCCCATAACCAAAGTTTCCATGAATCCCTTGATATCCTAATGCCTCTTTACCGACATGTCCATTTAAATCTCCTCCTAAACAAATCATCTCCCTTTGTGGAATCTTTTGAAACACCTTATCTAACTCTTCCCAAAAAACTGTCTTTATACTATCTTCTAGTCCTACTTGGGGTGCGTAAGCACAAACTATATTCAAAACCTCTGCTTCTAACACTAATTTCAATGTCATGATTCGGTCACCATATCGTTGTATGTCTACTACACTCTCCTTTAAATCTTTATTTATGATAATACCAACTCCGTTTCGGGCCTTTTCTTTACCTGAGTATATTTATATCCTCCAAAATACATATCCATGTTACAGTTAGTTAATTAGGTTTGCACATTTACCCTCATTCATTTTTTTTCCGTTTTAGTAGAAATGGCTGTTTTACCTGTCTGATAAAAATGGGTCATATTTCTAGTTTAAACCAAAACACGAAGGAGAGTACTCTTGTTGATCCATCCAGATCTACCAAATGAGTAAAACTGCTGAATAGCTTAAAAAACAAGCAGAATATACAAGTCTAACCGGCAAAAAAGAGCTCATTGTAGTATAATACCTTTCTCGTGTTCTTCGTCTGCCAATTTAGGATCAAAATACTCTTGCTGCTCTAAATCCTTCTTTGCCCTCTCAGCATCATTAAGCTTCTTCAAGGTATCTGGGTTCCGGTATTCAGTTAAAACCTTCTGGAAAGTTTCAAAAGCTGCCTCATAGTCCTTTGAAGTTTGAACATTTTGCAAGCTTCACCAAGGCAGTGCCCTTCCGAGTTAATGCCCTTGAAATCATTTTGAAGTCAGAGTGTAGCTCCCTCCCTCTTTCTACAGCCTTATCACAGTCTTTGATACACTCCTCGTACTGAAACATAAAGAAGATGAGTTTTAATACACAAAGAACAATGCCTGTTTAAGCAGGTAACAAGAACAAGTTAACCTAGAATAGATACAAGACCTAGTGTGTATCACACTGACACCAAAGAGAATCGTTCCACTGTATCACAATCAATTTCTCTGGGAGGAAAAATATAAAAATCAAGTAGCATATCATACTTTCCTATGTCAAAGAGATGTCAAGTGCACTACTAGATCATTTATGCTCAGTAAAGCAACCTTCTGAATAACAATAAAAAGGAAAAAAGCGACTGTGGCAAGTAATCCAAATTGGATTCGCATCTGAATGCTCCGTTTCTTCAGCAAAATAAGATATGGTACAAATATAAACTATGAACTCATGTAGAAAGAAAGTTGCCAGATTCACATCAGGCTCATACTAAAGTTTCTATCAATTAACAAGTACGAAGACGAAGGTCATGAAAAAAACCTAACCCAAAGATACCGGTACAAAAGATCAAATTATGCCTTGTTGAGAGGGGGCGCCAAGTATTCATATTCTTCAGAAACCATTAGAAAGTTCATGAAAGGAGTAAAATCCATCTTGGGCCCAATTAAACGAGCCTACACCCATGAAAAAAGTACCCCGAAATTGTACAACAGAAACGGAGAATTCAGAAATAAATTCGTCACGCAACTACACGATAGCATGCTGCAGACTTAAAACTGATACCTTTCCCATTTCCATGTAAACTGCTGCTCTGTTAGTAAGGTATGATATGTCCTGGTCATCCAGTTCCATTGCTCTCGTATAGTGCTGGATAGCCTTCTCGAATTCCTTCTTCTTGTAAGCCGCATTTCCGAACTCCTTCTCCCTCTGAGCCTCCACCTTCCGCTCCCTCAGTTCCTTCTCCTCTTAGCTCACATCCATTGGCATTGGTTCGGGTTCCGGCTCGGGTTCCTTCTTCGGCGTCGACTCCTCCTTCTTCTCGCCCCCTCTTGGTGAGTCCGTGAAAGGCACGTCTTTCTCCATCTCCTCCGGCGTCCCTTCCCTCGTCTTCACGTTGAGTAAAACACCAAGGACGTTCATCATCCGTGGATCCTGTAGATAGTGATTGAGATTGTTAGGGTTCTTCTGCAGTTCCTGGATCATCTTCACGAAGTCCAGCTGCTGTAAGTACGTACGAGCCGTAGGGTCGGCGGTGAGCTTCGCCCAGAGGTCCGGACCCTGGAATATGTTCCCAAACGGCGACGATCCAGGCCGTCTCCGGCTAGACAGAGCTGATTGGGCATCCGCTAAGCCCGATTTGAGCGCCTCGTTAGCCGGATCGTACTCGAGGCCCTCCTTGTACGCGGCGACGGCTTCTTCGAGGTTTCCGAGCCCAACATAAGCGGCACCGAGCCGGCTGTAGCCTTTTCCCCAGTCGGGCTTGAGATCGACGGTCTTCTTCCCGTCGACGAGCGCGTCAGAGTACTTGTCGAGAGAGGAATAGGCAGCAGAGCGGTTCGAGTAGAGGACGTGATTCCCTGGAACGAGGGCGATCGCGTCGGAGAAGTGCCGGATGGCCTCGTCGAAGCGTCCGGGGGAGAAAGCGGTGTTTCCTTTAGCTTTGGCTTCGTCCGCCATTGGCGATCAGGATTTGCCAAGACGGAGCGTCAGAGAGGAGATTACAGACAAGGATAGAAGAAGAGCGTCAAGGGAGACGCTGTTAAAGTCGTGGCGAAAGTTCTAGCGCCGGATTCTGGAAGCCTGCAATGGAAACCAGATACTGAGCAACTACTTCGTTGTCCATCCGACTCGTATCGCCTAAACACGATCCGGTACGTATGAGATAACGTCTCGGTCTTCACGCAGTGCTTGAAAGCGATAAGGTTGGCATACGAATCACATGAAAATGAACGGCTGGAGTACTTACGCCATGCGACAATAACACAAACGGATACATTTGTACTTGTGTCCGGTATCTTTTTCCAGCCAGCAACACCAATTCCAGCCCTGCCGTCGATGACATCAACCAGTATTTCTCTCTCTCTGATACACACAAACACATACACACACGAGCACGCTATTGCGCATAAACGGGGGCTTGCACAAGAAGTCCATTGCTTTTATTATGCTGATTGTTCCAAAGGTTTCTCGTTCTTTATCATTTTCTTTGGCGGGTTGCTGGATTTTGAGTCCTATTCGTGAATGGCAATCGAACCGTCGATTCTATCCTTCTTTTGACTTACGCTAGGGTCTGATTTGCCATTTTCTCTGTTTCTCTTGTTGCAGGAGGGGCTAACCTATAGAGGTTCTCATCCAAGTGAAAGGAAGCAGGTTCCGACTCTCTTCTTCGTTGTGTTCTTATTTATCATTTTCTTTTCCCCTATTTGTTCAGCTTTTCTTCTTCGTTGTGTTCGTATTTATTATGCTGATTATTCATGTATTCTTATTTTTTTATCTAATAATTATGTTTGACCAGTGACATTATGTGAATGATTTCTAACAATTGGACCGGCGATATAATCAGGTTCATGTTCACGTAGCAATTCATGACCTAAGGTAATAGTTTCTACCGTTCAATCAAGATAATCATCTGCCTTGCAAACTTTGCATACAAAACTATGGGAGTTACGTCAAGCCTGAGATCAAGGCTATCCGCATGATAGCTGTTTTATTAACATAAATTTTCTTCGTTGTTGCAAGGTTTAACTTGGCCTGGACAAAACTAATAAGCCGAAAAGTGTAATGCTCATCCATACTGACAATCTTTTGATAACCAAGTAGGAGATATTTGAAATCCAGATGTGAGAAGTCCAGAATTTCACGTGAATGAATAGCCCTTGCACAGTGTTTGGATTCCTTAAACAGGCAATGGCTTTCAACTGTGATTAAGAGAAATTTATGTTATTTGTAAGCGGTGGATGGAGACAGCAGTGTACGGGGATGTAGGGAACGCTACCTTTTCTTCAATTTGAGCCCAAGTGCATCATCGCGCTCCCTAATCCTTGTTTGTGAAAACTACATCCCTGTTACTAGATTCTAGTTGGGGCATCATTTTCCGCCATAAGCCGTCACTATCTACTACTCCACTAGTAGAAGTTTCTCTTGCACACGGCCATTTGTGTCTGGAAATGTTGTTTACCATCTCGATGTTCCCCAACCAAGTGCTAATGTGCTGCAAGGAGAAACCAGTTTAACATGGATAAAATACAGTGTGGCTACTAGACAATGTAAAGAAATCATATTAAAATGAACATGGGATCTTGCTCGGTCCTAACAAAATTTGCTCACTTAAGGCGTGATTCTCACGTTTGATGAAAGTGGAGAAGTAGGTTGACATTTACCTTTTGGGCATCCTTGGTTTAACAATTAATTTGAGCTCGAGTCATCATTCTGAAATTCAAATATGTATCTGGGAAGGAATGAAATGTGGAAAAACAAGGATGTAAATAGATGTATTTGTTCTAGAATAAAATCAAGGCAATCAATTAATGCTCTTTTCCGAAACAAGGATGTATAGGGTGTTCTTTTGTTTTCTAGATGAGAATGTTGGTGATAGTGATACAGTAATGTTCTTTGCCAAAAGAAACAAGAAAGACCCAAAGCATTTTCAAAATCTTAATCCCCAAGATTTGACTCAATGATGTAAGCAAATATTTTTAATATATGCTCTAAAACAAAAGGAACAAAGGTACTTTACTTAAAAATGATAGAAATGCAGAAAACATCATTTAAATCATTCTCGGATTGTGTGTATGGCTGCTTATTGAAGGATGCATTCTTTTCTTGGAATGCAGGTTCAGATGAAATACTCAACGGGATACAGGTTTAGAGATTTTTTGTGGCAAGAGTTTTTACATTATAGATTCAGATTTCAAGTAACAACACTGAATTTTTTATTTGAATTCTCAAGAATCAAATTTGTGGTCTTACACAACCGATTCAAACGTTGTTATGATGCATAACAATACGGAGTTGTTTCACAATAATGATGTGATTTTAGTACATGAATGAACCCACTTCACCACTTTAAATGTATTATCGGTCTAAAGTATGTCACCTTCTTGTCTGAACTGTACAGTTGAAATTTGTGGTGAAGAGAGAGAATACAGAAGGCAACAATGGCTGCCGGCTTATCTTTATGCTCAAACCCAGTTGCCCATGGCCTACAAAGTTGTGACCGGATGGTGAGCTCAAGCTTGTATAACAAATTGTCGGAACCTATTTTCCGCATGAAGAAGAAAAATAAAGGCCACTCCAACCAGCAACACAGAGGGCAGCTCCTTAAGGTAATGGGAGCGACCGAAAATTCAGGAAAATCGAAAGAAACAGTTGACAAAATTCCCTCATGGGCAAGGCCAGATTCCAATGAACCTCCACCTTGGGCTGCTGGCGAAAGCAAAGCAGAAGCTTCCATTCAAAACTCTGAGATACCATTTTACGTTTATTTGATTGCGTCAGCTGTCACAGCAATAGCTGCGGTAATTTCATCTGATCTTTTTGTTCCTCGGGTTTGCTTTTCAGATGTACCTTTTGGTGGATTTCAAACCTTAACTGATCTTCCTGCAGATTGGCTCAGTTTTTGAGTATGTCAACCAGAAGCCTGTTTTTGGTGTAATCAATCCTGACAGTGTGATCTATGCCCCTATGCTTGGTTTCTTTGTCTTCACGGGACTGCCCACATCTGTAAGTTGGTGTTCTTTTTTTTTATTTCCTTAATCATCCTGCTTAGGGAGGTAGTGATATGTGAATCTTGTCGTCAACAGTCACAGTACGATAAACTGCCTGAACTAAAAGGATGTTGTTATAAAGCATTCCCTTTTTTATGCTGTTATCATAGTTTGGCGAATCCTAAAACATGTCACAAGGCTCAAGTTTGGTTCTTTCCAACTCTGAGAAACTGCCTTTGGGAGGCAAGATGATTATTGGAACGACAGACATGAAAACCCTCGAGGCAGGGAACCTAAACCTAGGCCCCTATTGCTGCCAAGGTCTACCACACTACGCCACTGGCCTGGCCCTCTAGGGGTTAAGACTTTAAGATGATAACTTACTTTCAGCTCACGAGAGAAGTAAATAAATTGCTGGACAAGTTTAAAGCTAGGAGTCGACTCATTATACCTGAAGTTTCTTATAGGACATTATTTGCAGGCATTCTTGTGGTTCAAATCAGTTCAAGCTGCAAACAAGGAGGCAGAGGAGCAAGATAGGCGCGATGGTTTCCTTTAGAAAGAGATCCGTTTTTTGTCTCTCTATTTGCTGTTTGTGTTAGGCTGTATTCTGCATCTTGTAGATAACATATATACAATTCTCCTTCCTCTGTTTAATCTTAATTCACAGTTGACCATTAGTCTCTGATTATATTAATAAATCGTCCTACCGTTCAGTATGACAATCATCACGACCCTCTGGCCAACCCACCTAGTATTAGTCTCTGTTTATTTAGCACAGTGCTACGCTCGGTACTGGGCGTCGGGCTATTACCCAACCAATTCTGCAGGTAAGAGCCAAATTCACAAGCTTTATCTTCTTTACATTGATCAGAAATGACTAGCTAAGTAGTCCTCACAAGACTTCAGCCTCGATTGCCTGAGTCGATCAGTGTCCACCGTTACCCAAATAATCACCCATTCGCTGCCTCAATGGCAAAGCGTCACAAAGCCAATACACCCAAGGCTTGACTCCCCCGGCGGCTTTGTGCCACAGTCCATGCGCTGGGGCTTGTAAGGCATGTTGATCGTGTTTCTACTCAAGGCTCACCTAAAAAGGGTCTCATCGTAAAAAAAACCTACAATAAAACAGGAAAACCAACTTTCTATTTCCATATATATATATATATATCACAAGCCTTCTGAATGACAACTTGTGGCCTGAATCCAGTGGGTTGAGGACATGCTAATGCATTATTAAAACTTCTTTGCTTTGTTTAATGGCTTAATGATGCAAAAGCAGGGAAGGGTCTTTTTCTTATGATCAATGTGTGGGTTAGAGGGAAAAGTAGGGTGAGGTTTTAAATTGGAAGCTTTTGTAGGCCTTACATTACTTCTTATGGAACATTTTAGAGAAAAAAAGAAAGATCTTCACATGATATTTATTAATCTAGAAAAAGCTTACGATAGGGTACTGACGGAGGTTCTTTGGAGAACCTTGGAAAAAATAGGTAGTCCATTGACATACGTTAACCTTATAAGAGATATGTACAATGGTGTAAAAACATGTGTAAAAGACTCACGAAGGAATGACAGACTTCTTTCAAGTTAATATTGGGTTACATCAAGGATCAACTTTAAGTCCATACTTATTTATAATGGTAATTGATGAGTTAACAAAACATATTCAAGATGAAGTGCCTTGGTCTATGTTATTTGCAGATGACATTGTGTTAGTGGAAGAGCCTAAGGAAAAAGTTAATAGAAAATTTGAACTATGGAGAGAAACATTAGAAAGCAAAGGCCTCCGACTTAGTAGAACAAAGACAGAATATATGGAATGTAAGTTTGATCATTTGGTTACTTCAGAGGACATAGAAATTAAAATTGGCACACATTGCATTCTCCAAAAGGAAAGTTTTAAATACCTAGGATCAATTTTTCAGAGTGATGGAAGAATCGATGGAGATGTTACGCATAGAATTAATGTTGGTTGGTTAAAATGGAGAGGAGCACCAGCTATTCTTTGTGATAAGAAGATACCATTAAAGTTAAAAGGTGTCATGTTTTATGGTTATGAGTGTTGGGCAGTTAATCATCAACATGTACAAAAGATGTCTGTGACAGAAATGAAGATGTTGAGATGGACGAGTAGTCATACAAGAAAAGACCGTATACATAATGAGGTTATTAGAAACAAATTAGGAGTGACACCAATAGCGGATAAAATGAGAGAATATCGTTTAAGATGGTTTGGACATATAGAAAGAAGATCAGAAGAAGAACCTATAAAAGGGTACGAAAAAACTAAATTTGTAAAGTATTAAAAGAGGTAGAGGACGACCACAAAAGTGTTGGAAAGGAATAATAAAGAATGATCTAGCTTATTGTGAGTTAACTGCTAACATGGCACATGATAGAGCTCTGTAGAAACAAAGAATCATGTAGCCGACCCCATCTAGTATGGGAAAAGGATTAGTTGTTGTTGTTGTTGTAGGCCTTATATTCTAATATGATTAGGAGATTTGGTACAATATTATATTGTGCTTAGTTCGCATGAATATGTGGTTCGGTCGTCTGAATGGATCTTCAAAAGCTGGGTAAAGTGGATAGGCTCAAGGAATTGAGAAAATTCTTTCTTTCTTTCTTTTTCTTTTTCTTTTTCTTTTTTAAAAATTGGGTGGCGAAACTACTGCACCTAAATTTTGAGACTTAGCCGCACCATGGGCTACATAATGGCTCAAGATTAAGACCAAGTTGAACCCCTTGAGATATTGAAGGTTGGCTCACAAGTGGTTGTTTACTTGCTAAGGGCCAAGTTGAAGGAGGTCATGAGTTCCAAAAGGGCATGGATTTTCCTCTCCACTAGATTAAACCAGCATCCTTGGCAAGGGGTGTCTCTACTTAATTTTATGCTGCGGAGGGTATATGACCATGTTTCCTGATCTGGGTGTGGTTTCCTGGCATTGTTTTGATTAATGATGAAAACCTCAAAAATATGTCTAAGCAAGTTTCTTCACACGCGCATGCACAAACACGCACACACAGGATATGTGTATTTTATGAGGGCCTGTGGACTGTCTTAATTATTTTTCTAACCAAAACAAAACCTTCTTGCACAGCAAGTGGGGTAGCTACATCTCGGTTGTTGTCCCTAAAGCAAATTGTTTCTGTGCATATGAACTCAACTTCCTCAGGATCACATTTTTACAACCTAAACGTGATAATTTAGATTCAAAAATGCTCTTTTTTTTAATGATTACCAAACATACAACATAACAAAGTAAGGGGAAACACACAGACATCAAATTGCGTTGAAAGGACCACAGGATTCTTTCATTCAACTCATTGGAAAGACTAAGAGGATATGAATATGCAAGGGAATATGATTCTTTTGGAATGATGCTATGATACTATAGAATTGGTTTTTAAATGATTTGCAATGCTTGATCCCTTAGCAAACTTATTAATGGGCAAGGGGAGGCAGCCACTACCTGAAACCCAATACACGGTCCGAATCTTTTTAAAGTTCACATGAACCACCTCACCTGAATTTAGTGCACCTCGAACTTTGCCAGCAAAGATTTCTAGATCTCCCATTTAATGCATCTATTGATAAGAAAATTCAATTTGCTAAATGGTTAGTTCAATTGGGTTAAGGTTCAGTTTTGATTGGTGAATGAACTCACTTAGATCAGGAACAGAGTCTCCAGTTGCACCGTTATAGACCAAGACATAACCAAGATGCTTGGTCAAGATGCTAGTAGACCTTTTCATTTGATTTTTTCTTTTTTGTTGATCAAGTATACCACCAGTATCCATATGCCCAACGACCCTGACTAATCCTGTACGAACCGGGTCAGCGCACTATGGGAGCAAGGCTCTCTCAGCCATGGTTTTCTCCATTCACAAGACTCAAACTCGAGAAATCTTTTCATTTGATTTGTTACCTAAGGAAACAGCACGAGGTGAGATTCGGTCCATGGCTACAACACTTACCCATTGCCTATGCCGGGTTTCGGCTTGGCAAGAGGGCCGTGTCTCGAGAAAATCAAATACCACCAACTCCAAATGATTGATCGATAATCAAGTTTTGACCACAAATACTGCTTATTTATATTTATGCAGATCCTTCGCAGGAAGATGTAGTTGGAAGAACGGTTTCCATAATCATAGGAGTGGTGGCTGGAGTCACCCTGGTGGTGGTTCTGATGGCAGTTTTCAGAAAAGCAATGGGTGATTATCAACACACTTTCCCTTCTCCTAACTTTGTTTGCAGATCACAGCGATTGACATCCTTTTGGTTTGTCACTGATCGAAGGTGTTTGTGTCAATATATGCAGGCTAGAAAAAGGTAGACGAATGATTCCTTCTGCCTGGTTAAAGCAGTCCAACTAGCTATAATGATGGGACCCTGTGGAGACCAATTGTACAGCGCCAGTTTTCCTTTTTTATCTCTTTGATGGTGCACCAAGGGGTTTCAAGGAACTTGCACTATGGTAATTCATCTGGAGAGAGAGAGAGATTTGTACAGTGATGCTAAATAAAAAACTACAAAAAGGAATCCAATTCATTATTCAACAAATGGCAGATAGCACGGTGGTTTTTTTCCTTTTGACCGAGAGAAACCACTTTGAAATAGGTTTGAATGCGAGATGACATTAGATAGACAATAATGGTGATGAAGAATTCGTATAATGGCTGTATTTAGCATGTCATACGGCTTTCTATCATCGGTTTACAGAAATCACTTTGACGAAAAAGCATGTGAATGGAGCCACCCAGCATAAGTAACCGACTTAATTAGTACTCTGAGATTATCGGGCACTTTCTTCTAGTGAGCCATGCCCTCTTGGAGCATTTAAGTTGATTGATGTACTAGATTATATATTCTGAAAATATACAACAGAAAGCCTCTTTCTGCTTTGTGCTTTTCGTATGAACCCCAACAGGGTTTTGCTGGCATTCTCACGTATAAGTTTGATCTAAGAAACCAATTGTGCGTCTTGCCATTACAATATAACTTGAGCTCTTAAAACAAGGAGATTCACTAGCATTGAACAAAGAACCGCTGAAACGATATTCTTGTAATGAAATTTCTAAATCCCAAGCTTCTGTAGGAGGAACTTAGTGTGGGGTGAAGCGTTCTGAACATCCATCCTCCTTTTTTGACATCCTGGAGGATCCAATGCATTTGATGGGACTTACTGCTGCATCTCAACAAAAGAGCCCAAGAGAGATCTCAATCCCACAAGCCAAGCACGCGCATACACACACACGGCATCTCAACAATGTAATCCAAGAGAGATCTCCTGTATGCGCAAGCCACACGCACAGACATCAGCATCAACCTGCTGAGTGATGACAGCAATCGTGAGAAGCAATAGATTCTTATGCTTTGAAATTCATGTGTCACCCCGTTTCCGGATGCGGCTATATAATCTCAAAAACAAGATGTACGAGTTCTACGTTCGACACCAAAATCTCTAATGCATCGGATTATAAATTTCCATCCGCCAAATATATGGGGTTCAATATATTTTATTATAACACAAACTTATTACGTTTTTCATATGTTTGCCCGCATGTAAGTAGCTATATGTCCTATCAATGTCTTCCTTAACAAGACTATGTAGTCAAGAGGAAAGGGATGTGAAATTGATGTAGATCTCCACACGTATATCCCCTTATCATAAGACCCTAAGGGATGTCTAGAGGACGGGCAAGGCACTGCAAGCTTCCATACATGCTTCCTTCATTACATTCATGGGGACTCCTTGATTGCAGATATTGGCAAATGCTCTCATGTGCTTCATGCCATACTGGCCTAGATTTCCGCACTCCTTTTCATAAACATCAACCTATAAAAAGGCATCGATTGAGTTGGAAAAAAATGATCATAATGTTAGATATATATATATTGAAAAAGATTGGGTTATACCATCGGTTTCAGGCACTCCCATTTGTCGACTATATATATATATATATATATATATATATATATAACAACAACAACAACAACAAAGCCTTTTTCCATACTAGACGGAGTCGACTACATGGATTCTTTGTTTCCACAGATCCCTATCATATGCCATGTTAGCAGTTAACTCACAATAAGCTAGATCATTCATAATTGTTTCTTTCCAACACTTTTGTGGTCGTCCTCGAGCTCTTTTAATACTTTCCAAATTTAGTTTTTCATACCTTCTTAAAAGTTCTTCTTTTGATCTTCTTTCTATATGTTCAAACCATCTTAAACGATATTCTCTCATTTTATCCGCTATTGGTGCCACTCCTAATTTGTTTCTAATAACCTCATTATGTATACGGTCTTTTCTTGTATGACCACTCATCCATCTCAACATCTTCATTTCTGTCACAGACATCTTTTATACATGTTGATGATTAACTGCCCAACACTCATAACCATAAAACATGACACCTTTTAACTTTAATAGTATGTTCTTATCACAAAGAATAGCTGATGCTCCTCTCCATTTTAACCAACCAGCATTAATTCTATGCGTAACATCTCCATCAATTCTTTCATCACTCTGAAAAATTGATCCTAGGTATTTAAAACTTTCCTTTTGGGGAATGCAATGTGTGCCAATTTTAATTTCTATGTCCTCTGAAGTAACCAAATGATCAAACTTACATTCCATATATTTTGTCTTTGTTCTACTAAGTCGGAGGCCTTTGCTTTCTAATGTTTCTCTCCATAGTTCAAATTTTCTATTAACTTTTTCCTTAGACTCCTCCACTAATACAATGTCATCTGCAAATAACATAGACCAAGGCACTTCATCTTGAATATGTTTTGTTAACTCATTAATCACCATTATAAATAAGTATAGACTTAAAGTTGATCCTTGATGTAACCCAATATTAACTTGAAAGAAGTCCATCATTCCTTCGTGAGTCTTTACACATGTTTTTACACCATTGTACATATGTCTTATAAGGTTAACGTATGTCAATGGACTACCTATTTTTTTCAAGGTTCTCCAAAGAACCTCCCTCAGTACCCTATCGTAATCTTTTTCTAAATTAATAAATATCATGTGAAGATCTTTCTTTTCTTCTCTAAAATTTTTCATAAGACGTCTTAAAAGGTGAATCGCTTGAAGAGTAGATCTGCCTGGCATGAATCCAAATTGGTTCTCTGTTGTACTTAATACTTGTCTTAGCCTACGTTCGATAATTCTTTCCCACAATTTCATAGTATGGCTCATTAACTTGATACCTCGATAATTCGCACAATTTTGAATGTCTTCCTTGTTTTTATATATGGGTATAAGTGTACTTTCTCTCTATTTTTCGGGCATCTTTTGATTTTTCCATATTTCATTAAATAGTCTTGTGAGTCAAGTGATTCCTATTTCTCCTAGTATTTTCCAAACTTCTATAGGAATATTATCTGGTCCTACCGATTTACCACCCTTCATATGTTTAAGAGCCTCTTTGACTTTATTCTTTTAAATACGTCGGTAGAAATTGTGGTTAATATACTTTTCTGATTTGGCTAACTCTCCTAAGCTATTACTAACATCTTTATTTTCATTAAAAAGCTTATAAAAATAATTTTTTCATCTATTTCTTATATCATCATTTGCCACTAGAATTTTTTCATCCTCGTCCTTGATGCATCTAACATAATTAAGATCTTTAGTTTTCTTATCTCTAGCCCTAGCTATCCTACAAATATCTCTCACCCTCTTTTGAGTTGAGTTTTTTATATAAATCCTCTCAAATTTTAGCTTTTGCTTCACTCACGGCTTTTTTTGCTTCCTTCTTTGCTTTCTTATAAGCCTCTAAAGTTTCACTAGTTTTCTTAGCATAATGTAATTTGTAACATACGCTCTTTGCCTTGATTTTATTTTGCACTACTTTACTCCACCACCAAGCTTCTTTTTGTGCCAGTACACCTCCCTTAGATACACCTAACACATCTTTCGCCACTTTCCTAATATGTATAGTCATATTGTTCCACATATCACAGTGTGTACCAACATAATTCCAAACATCTCCTTGTAGGACTTTCTGTTTAAATATATCTTCTTTCTCGCTTTTGAGGTTCCACCATTTAGTCCGAATAACTCGATGCACTCTTTTCTTCTTTGTCTATTTTTTTATTTATAAATCAATAACTAAAAGTTGATGTTGGGTGGTTAAGCTTTCTCTTGGAATTACCTTGCAATCTTTACAACATGCTCTATCTTTTTTTCTACAAATAAAGTAATCAATTTGTGTTTGTGATAAGCGTAATTAAATGTTATCTTGTTTTTTAAAGATTGTATTGACTATAAAGAGATCAAATGCCATAACAAAATTTAAAATCTCCCTACCTTTCTCATTTATATCCCCAAAACCAAAGTTTCCATGAATACCTTGATATCCTAATGCCACTTTACCAACATGTCCATTTAAGTCTCCTCCTAAACAAATCATCTCTCTTTGTGGAATCTTTTGAATCACCTTATCTAACTCTTCTCAAAAAGCTGTCTTTATACTATTTTCTAGTCCTACTTGGGGTGTGTAAGCACAAACTATATTCAAAACCTCTGTTCCTAACACTAATTTCAACATCATGATTCGGTCACCATATCATTGTATGTCTACTACACTATCCTTTAAATCTTTATTTATAATAATACCAACTCCGTTTCGATCCTTTTCTTTACCTGAGTACCATAATTTAAAACCTTTATCCTCTATCTCCTTTGCTTTTTCTCCAACCCATTTTGTCTCTTATAAACATAGAATATGAATAATTCTCCGAATCATAGTATCTACTACCTCTATTAGCTTACCGGATAATATTCCAATATTCGAGGAACCAATACGAATCTTATTATCTACGACTAGCTTCCTTACCCCCGCATCCGTCCATAATCAAAATGCGGAGACCCTCTTTGTAAATTATTCACTACATTCGGATGACAACGTCCATACCCGTTCATTATGTGGGAACCCTATCTGCAATTGATTTACTACATTCGGGCGAAAATGTAGTGGTCCTTGCTTACTTATTACTGCATTCGGGCTCTGCAGTACGTCGCTAGGCGGGAACGCCTCAAAACAATGCCCATAAATTTTGTAATCTATGTTATAAAATCCAACAAAGTTTTACGCTACCTATCGGAAGCCCATCCGAGCTTGGGACAGGCAATGCAAGGGTGATCCCTTACATGAGCGGAGTTGACTATATATATATATATATATATATATATATATATATATATATATATATATTTGAAAAAGATTGGGTTATACCATCGATTTCAGGCACTCCAAGTCGTCTACTGGTGCTTGATCTGGTGATCTGACGGCATTGAGGAGCTTAGGAGCTACGTCCTTGCCAAAGAGTAGATGCCCAACAACTTCCACGCTTCCGTCAACATGAAGCCTATGTATGTATGTGTGTATGTATGTGTGTGTGAGAGAGAGAGAGACAAGAAGAAGAAGCAAACCATGCAAGAAAAAAATAGTTCGAACAAGACAGCAACCTTTTGCCAGAAATATAGCGGATCTGCATCTCTTTGATTGACAAATTCCATAGGGGAAGCTTGCTCCGCAAGGCCATCGTCACTGACATTGGCGTTTGCTGGGTCATCACCTTGGTACAGATACAACTTCTCAACCCTCATGCTCTTATTACCGTACTGCATTACATGAAACCCTTCAGTATATGAACTGCCATCCGATGTTCGATTCTTCACCTGCAGAAAACAAATATCAGTAATTTTAATGGATCCCTCAGGAAAGGAAAAAGTTGAAGAATATACCTTCAAATATTGTTGTTTGAGAGCCTTCCTCTTTAAGTTGTGAGTCTCGCTGAAAACTCAAAAAAGATATGCTCGAGTTAGGTATTAATGAACTACAAAATGATAGCATTTTATGCAGAAATGTTACTCAAAGAGACTCAATTGACGGGCGTTATGGTTTGAATATGATGATCCTTCATACTGAACTAAGCTATCAATATACCATCATCGGAGGCGCCTGGCTCGAACGAATAGTTCAATTAAAGGTTACCGCTAATGGAATGCACCATGAGGTAATTGGTATTTGTATTGTATAACAAAATGCATAATATAATCAATAGTAAATATAAATGAAACCTGTTTTCCATCTATGCAACACTGTAAAGATCTCCCAGACAGGTCATGTATTCCTTCGGGGGGGGGGGGGGGGGATTAATCCAGTACAATAAGTCCCATAACTGCTCTCCTCTGCATTTGCAGCTGTCGTGACATAGATATTGATATTGGCGGGCAAAACGCCTTGGAAGATGCTTCCACTCTCACAAGCTTCAACGTATATCACCATGTCTTTGTAGTGTTTCAAGTGGTGCATCATCTTTAGAACGTTCACAAAATCATTTGCATAAAGAAACGCCGAACCACCAGGCATCCCTGCCATTCAATTCCAATGTTCAGAACCTTGCTAAGAACATCAAATACAATATATTACTTCACTTCAAACTCTCTCTCTCTCTCTCTCTCTCTCTCTGCATGAGTACCAAGAACACCAGGTCCTCCATGGTCAGTGTAGTATATGAAGATATGATCATTGTGTTTGCTTTGAACAACTTTGCCGCTCCCACCATCAAGTGCTGTCTTATTACCCAGAAGAACAGCAAATAAGTTATTGGTGTTCACATGCTTTTCAGTATAGTCCTGCACAGAAGAAAGTACAAGTATTAGATACAAAGGAAAAATTATCATAGTAACCAACTTCTACTATCATCTCTAATGCTAGCAATACATGTAAATCAGCGAAAACAAAAGGCAAAACTATCATGGTAATTAACTGCTACTATCATCTCCAATGCTAGCAATACGTAAATTTTACAAGAGACCAATTACTAGCAGGTTGTAGAAACTGTAGCAAACCAAGTCACCAATTAGACAAGCTGAATTCATAGGTAATTGCAAATGGGTTTCATTCTGAATTGAGTTGACAGAAGAAAAAAATACTAGCAAGAATGCAAAAACTACAGCAAACGTAATGACCAACTACAGTGTCTGGATTGTTAGGTGAACACAAATAGGTTCAGTTTGAATTCATAGGTAAATAAAAGTAGCATCAGTTCTGAATTTAGTCAAATTGATTTTGGACCATGGGGACACCAGCATACACATCTTTGCCTTTCGTGTTGTTTATGATGATGCCCTTTCTTGGGTTCTCCGCATTGTAGGCGATATCATCATACATGCACACCACAATATTCTCCTTCTTCACTCCACCTTTCCGAAGCAATTGGTAAGCGTGACACACATCTGCCTGCGCACACAAAAAGCTTGAACTTTTCTCAATCGACTATTGAGAACCATGCGTGCCATCCTCATCAACAGTTAGAAGTATAAGGTCAATGGTCACAACCATTTGATCTAGCCAAACTTCTACACCATGAGGTGCTCACAAGCTAGACCAGCCAGTTCTGCTAACTCGGACCAAATCTAAATGTACAAGGTCTTACCTAATAATTTTAATCAGGAGAGAGAGAGTATGCCCAACAACAAACTTTGATCTAAGCAACCAGCACAGACAGCCATGCACGGGCATCGATGGATGCCCAAATCAAACTTCGGTCAGCCTCACTAAGCACAAGAAAAAGACACACACAGAGTCCATTTGAGAAGAAGTTGAACCCACCTGATGTCGATAGTTGGAATAGCCATTGGACCAGCAACCAGGACGGCCCACCTGGTCCCCACCCTATCATCAGGCTCACCAGCTTTCTCCCGTGGCATCATAAGGGTGTGTTCATCTGAACCATAGGCTCTAGTCCTCGCTCCCTGCACACCACACAGGTATACCACCAACACCAAGAGCTTCCCATTGTGTGGGGCATGAAACACAAAGAAAGTAACAACAAGGCTGAGGGAATCAAGCAGTATTAAAGAGGTTTATATAACGCCTGAGAATATCGTGTCATATCACATGCAAGTAAGGGGAAAGGAGAGTGAAACACGTAGAAGGAAGGTTAGCGCAACAGAACGGGAAGCTTTTGCCATTCATGGTCATCACGTGAAACACGTAGAAGGTACTTGATTAAAAACTTCTTTAAATAATCTCTCTTAATTATATTGTGTTTTACGTTTGGGATTTTGACCGAAATAGAAAAGAACTCTTTTATCGATTTCTGTACTGTGTTGAGATTCTGACATCCTCTTTTAATTGGAGACTCTGGCGGTTAAAGTGCTCTCTTTCTCTCTCCATATATATATATATATAATGTTCAGTCCCTTAGACCTGATCGGAAAGGAGCCACATTTAAGATTGTTGGATTATATTAAACTAAGAATAGGGGTGTGATGAATCAAATGTAGGTTAGACCGTGCTAGAATCGAATCTGAACTATACCCTCTATCTTTGAAATGAAATATAGATGTAACAAATCGTGAAACACCATAGATTTTAAGCCCACAGTGAGCAGATTGGTCAGCTTCCATTAATAAGTCTAAACGATCAGGCACTACTGAATCTAAACAAGATAAACCAGTGTCCTAACATATATATATATATATATATATATATATATATATATATATATATATATATATATATATATATATATATATATATATATATATATATACACACATCATTGTCATATAACTATTTCTTTATTTTTCCCTTTCTGTCCGAAGCCAAGTGCAGCCCCAAGCGTCGAACTCATGACGTTCTATCTGTGAGTTGAACCCCTGTCCAGGTGAGCTATTGCTCGTTGCGCTGGTGTAATTATTCTCATTTGGCAAGAGGTTGGACGCACTGTCAGTTCTTTTTTGGCGGTTTCTTTTTTCGTTCTTATCATACCAAAGCTGATACCAGCATTTGGGGAACTTTAGAAGCTGCCCATTAGTGCAACAATGTTTTGCAATGACACCAGTGGCAGACCTATTCATGGGTGAGGTGAGGCGGTCGCCTCACCTGAAACCCAGAGAAGTACATACAGGCATTTTGGTTTTCCTACAAAGTAATATTGACCGTCTCAACTGAATTTTATCTAGCTGAACTTCGCCTCCGTCAAGAAACTTTTCTAGGTCTGCCACTGGATGACACCAATGACAGGCTCAAAATGATCCGTTTATAAAGTACAACCCATCTAGCTACAAGCTGTTGCAGATTTAAATTCATCTGAGAAAGGATGTACAACAAGAACAACAATAAAAATGAGCCGAACAGACATAATGCAGCAAAGTATAATCATCACCTCCCTACAAAATCAAATTAAATGACCAGAAGAAGTGTCCTGCCTTTAATCCATTCCCTTCTACCCCAAGTATAGTGACACTACACAAGGTATACGCATCTAACAATGTACATTATTTATATCCACCATGGAAGGATTAGAGAGTTCCAAGCACCGCAAATGGATTAAAATGCACCATGCTGTTTAAGACTTTTCTGACGTCCAAATGAAGATTTTATCAATGGTAATCCAAGCATCACAAAGGGATTGAAATCCTGTTGACACTTCCCTGACATCTAAATGGAGATCCTATCAAATATGGCAATCCATCCTAAACTGATAATAACAGAGAGCAGATATACATATGGTTGAAGGGTCTTCGCATAACTGATGAATCAGAAGGTATGCAGAAGATCAAAATTTTCACCACAATAAAAGCACATTGATATTATGTGCATCGAGTGAATCAAAACTCAGATGAATTCAAAGACCAACCTGACGACAAGATACCCTCTTTGCGAACTCAGAAATTGCCTCTAGCAAGCCTGTAAAGCGGCAAATAGTCCGGGCAACCTTCCGGCTTCGCCCATTCAAATTCCGTCCTCATTCCCCGTTTCAGACGATCAAAATGTTCCCCGTTCCTCACTAGAAAATACAAACCCTGTGGCAACCCCGCAACTCTGTGAACGAAGAGCGCCATGTGAAGTTGCACGCCCCACGGAAGAACCCGGAACGGTAGGATTTCTTGCCTACCGCCGCGAGAGCCCGGAGAAGAAGGAAGGCAGTGAAGAAAGATCTGACAGAAAGTATCCCGATTCATCACATGAACTCCGTCCATATCAACCGCGCTTCTACCCTTCCTCGCTACCTCCATTGCTGAAACGCCCTTCCGATACGCTGTTCGGAAAAACAATGGGACACCGGAGAATTCCTCGATCCGGAGAAGGTCTCCGATCACTCCGGATGGTTTCTCGACGATCTTCGCGGTTTTGTATATGATATCCCAATAAACATGCTCCTTACTGAGTGAATTAGGCTTCCTTTCCAATCCAAACCAGAGAATTCTGCCGTTGCGGCGGTCAGTTCTCCGAGATCAACGGTGAATTCGCCGGAGACACTCGGGAAGATGAGTATCAAACAATCGGGATGCTCGCTTTCGAGCTCCGGAAACTTCCCCCTGGAGAAATCCGCCCAGTCTAGACCGTGAGGGCCTCTCGCGTAGCGAGTGAACGTGTGCGCTTGTTTTGGTTGTGGTATTTTAGAACCGGGCCAAGCTGGTCTGGGTCTGCGGATGGTGAGGGCGGGTTGGGTTGGGTGTGGATGGTCGCCATGATGGTCTTGAACCAGGGCTGTTGGCTGTGGGCTTTGGGGTGGTGACGCACTGGAGAAAAGAAGGCGAATGTGGAGGAAATGGTGTACATGACAGATTAGAGAACTTTGTGTTCCATTTTCTATTAGTGGGGAAGAGTCCTCCTTTTGGCTTATTAAGCGAATGAGTGACGAAAGAAAGGGACCGCCAATGAGGCGGTGACTTCGTTTCCGCTTGTGAGCGAACCAGAATCGTGAATTCTCCCTCTTTTAGATTCATTGCTCTCCTTCGAACGTGGCAAGTGAACGAAACTAAATGAGAGATTATATATATATACATGAATGAGGCCTAAAACTAGTTTCAGGTCGTGCCTTAATCCAATGTAAATTTTAGCATGTAAATCCAACTTTTACCTCGATTATCAGGCTCATCGGCAGCTCACCCTTGGGGAGTGGGCTGCTGAAATGCAACTCCATTGGCCTCCCAATCAAATACCCCACTTTGGTACTATTTTAAGACTACTTCCTTTCGCTACAACATCGTTGAGAGCCTGTGTAAAATGCTAGGGTCAAGTATTTAGAGACATTACAATTCAATATCCAAATATCTCTTTTTTGTTAAAATAGAGACCGATGCTTAACACATACACATGCACTCTCCAGGAATTGAACTCCTCACCTGCAACGTGGTCGTCAAAGAGCCCTCCCGAATGATCCAACTCTCTGCATGCTTTTATACATATGCAAATATTTCGTTTTTTCGTTCATGGCATGGCCAGAGCCCAGAAAATTACAACTAACAATAGCCACGTACAAAGATCACGGCCAGTTTGTTCATCTAACAACAAATGAGCAGCAAAAGGAGAAGGCTGAATCCCATCTATACATATCCATAGTTGAAAACTTCTGGATTGGTCCCTTAATCAAGTCATCTATGATCGAGTTAACGGCTAAATTAAATGTTCAATCCATGTTGAAACAATACATGTTAAAACTAGTTAACCATTCTGGAATATGGAAAATGCTCCGTCACAGTTTATTGATCTTCGTTGATTGAAGTTATTGCTTTGAAATCTTTTGTTCACCTCATATGAGCAATGGATGAGGACGAGTATGAACTCTATACCAATTGTCTTCTATGGAGAAAAAGAACCCTAACCTCCTGTACCCACACTTCATTGAGGTTGAGTTCGAGGTATGCTCATCCTTGATCTACTTGCATCCTTTGCTCATTATAAAATGTGAGAAACTTGATGGTGAATAAGGAGGCGTGAAGACCTGATAATATCACTTTTTTGAATTATAAGCGTCCTGATTTAGCATTGTTCTGGTATCACTTCCTTGTGGCGTTCTTTTCAACAAGAAATGTATTTGGTCTCAAGTCGTATGAGGCAATCCATTTTGACTTAAATCAGTATGGTC
This sequence comes from Brasenia schreberi, assembly GCA_036023115.1. Taxonomy (NCBI): domain Eukaryota; kingdom Viridiplantae; phylum Streptophyta; class Magnoliopsida; order Nymphaeales; family Cabombaceae; genus Brasenia; species Brasenia schreberi. Next base: position 7,144,687 of record JAYKKT010000087.1, read on the forward strand.
AACCCTAAAAAGACTTGGTTCAATTAGATCACACCAAGTCGATCTACCCGAGCTGACATGATTGTGACCGTTCAGTTGTTTTCTAACCCAGCCCTAGACAACAATCTAACCCAGTGGGTGCCATATAGACTCAAAGAACGAGCCAACCTCAGCCGAGCCAGAGATCAAACCGTGTCTCGCTTAAGTCTCTGGGTAGAGGACAGAAACGCACCCATTAGAAATTAAGCTTAATCAAAGCTAGTACGAAACGTTGCAGTTTAGCTTTTGTTACTTTTGTGGGCTGCCCGTTCTTTTCCGAATAAATCTATCTCTTCCCTTCGAAATGTCTATATGCATCACAAATCACGTCTTGTCTTTTTAGAAACATAAAATTTCCTGTTTCTAGTGGAGAAATTTGGGCAAATTGGTTGCTGCCCACATAATCGAGATCTCCCAAGTTCATGATTCTTAGTGAATTTTCGGTTATAGCAATCAAATAAGTCCATGATTTATGCTGAGTTCATACAGCCAAACAAGATCTGGGAGCCAAACCTATATAACATCTATGCATTAAGATCTAAATACAAGCATCTCATGCTTTTCAACAAAATCTCCCATAACATGATCCTGAGAAGAGGAACATCCAAGATTTTCTACACACCGTGACCTTCAGCAACTCTGTTGACAAAGCTAATGCATTGCTGGTCACTTGAGCCACACCCACTACCTCCCTTCGAACCAGGGCACGGACCCTGGTAGCCTTCACAACTATGTCGCCGAACCCATCCATACAAGTGTTATCGTCTGTCAGCGCGGCGCTCACCCAAGTCTACACGTTGCTTATGTGCCATCTGAACTGGGTCCGGCCCAAGCGCTTCACTTCATCAATCGACTGACCCTGTTGGTACACTGAGTAGGACATGGTAGTGATGCAGTTCTTGATAGCTGCCTTCTCACTATATGTCAAAGCAGGGCCGTGTGGGCTACGACTCGAAGGGAGCCTGGTCACGAAGTCAGTAGCTGACTTAGCCCGGGTCAGGCTGACACCAAGTGCGGCTTGAGCCAATTGGGGCAGGCTTCGCTGCACAACAAGTGCAGAGTTCGTGATCGCGTCGCCGAGCACGACAACTTGATGAATTGCAGAGATGGTGTTGGTGTGGGAGAGGCTGATGCAGAGATGGCTAGAGCCAAGAGGAGGAGTGCAGCAGGCATGATGCTTCTTCCTTCCATTCTTTGAACTTCACAAACCAACTTGAGCAAGTATTCCACAAATGAAATGTGCACGAGTCTAAGTTTATATAGAAATGGCATGAGTCCTCCAAACGCTGAGAGCTCACTGGTTAGGGGGTTAGCTCTGTCCCAAAAGATCAGGAGTTCAATACCTGAGGGTGTAGTATAGGCAATTTACGGCCATTAATTACAAGCCATATGTGTGCAATAAATATTATTTAAAAAATATGTGAAAGCTATATAGAGATGTATGAAAGAAAAGGTACCACCTTTAATAAAGAAGCAAGATCAGGGTTTCTTGGACCCAAGCTAGATTAGTAGATTTGGATCTGGCCTCTTTCGGTGAGCTCCTTCCACATCCACACTAATTTGAAATTTGCATGTTAAATTTGAAATTCACTTGGAGGCTTAAGAATTCAGCAAATGACAGTGTTTTATCTTTCATAATCCGTGCTAATTAAGCCTAGATACTGGAGGAGAGTTGTGTTAGGCAGAGCACCACTAGCATAAAACTTCGACTTTTACTATTGATTTTAAAGATTATGAGAATGTGGTTGATTAAAAAGTAATGAGAGCCAATGGCAAAGTCGAATTGCTTGGGGTCCTACACTTAGGGCCTCGAAACCCAGCTGTGCGACCAAGTCTTATCTCTAGGTGCAGTTTTATTCAGGTAAGAAATCTTAATAACAAAAAAAAATCTAGTTTTTCTGGGTTTGTGCTTCTTTTTGTTTGTTACAAGAGGAGACCGAAACCTAACACCCACACACCCACACATGCACCCTTTGAGAGTAGAACTCCCTACCAGCAGCAACGGCACTATAGCACTCTGCTGTTGAGCTAACGCTCTTGGTGTGGGCTTGTGCATTATGCACATATGATAGTATTACGATATGGCAGTATGTGAACAAAACAAGGCACTAGGTAGGGTGGCGGCTTCGTGTTCGTTTACATTCGTGTTGTGTCACTTCGTGTTGGTATAAAAAACAGGTCAACCCACATAAATGTCGTGTCACAGATCAAGTTTTTGGTGCAATATTTGGTGCTCATGTTGAAAACAGGTCAAAGCAAACACAACTTGATATAGTCAGCCTCTGCATTTGCACCCAAAAGAGAAAAAGCTTGAACTGTGGATTGGAAAGGACCTTAGCAAATTCAACGAATCAAATTGATTTAACTGACTGCCGCTTCGTGTTGATAGCGGCAAACCCGAATTGTAATTCAAATCAAATTTCAGATATGGATTTGGATTTAGATTCAGTACATCAAATATATGCGATCGATTGACACCCACAAAGCAATGTCGGCAGAAGAGAAACCCTATGGATAGACAGCTTTCATCATCTAATTCGTTGGCAATTGTTTGCAGGATGTCCAATTAATTCAATGTCCAAAAGTTGACTCGGGTTGCCATTACTTTCACACTGGATCTGCTAGCCAGTGAGCTCCGCCCCTTTGGGCAAGAAGTTAGCTAGATTTTGGCCGCACCTGTAAATACTGGTCCGACTCAGCCCATATAAATAAATATAGAAATAATTAAATAAATATTATTATATATAGTTTTTATTGCATGTATATACATATACATATATACTATATATACATAACATTTCAATTACATATACATATATGTAGTTTTTTCTATTACATGTGTATATATATATATATATATGTATATATGGATATATGAATGTATATATATATATGTATATATATATATATATATATATATATATATATATATATATATATATATATATATATATATATATAAATTTTTTTAAGAGATGTCAAAATGGGCTAGGCCTAGAGGACTGACATGGGCCGGGTTGGCCCGCAGGACCACAACTCGTTGAATATTAGATCAAGTTTATAAAACCTGATCCATATCTACTTAAAATTCAAACTTAACTATAATAAAAAAACTATGCATATACATATATATGGTGGGAGTTTGACTCCCATAAAACACATGTGTGTGGGTGGGTGTTAGTCTTTTTTTTGGAGAACAACATTTTAAAAACATAATTATATAAATGTAGATGAAAATAATAAAAAAACTAGGTGAGTGCATCCATCATATTGATATTTCGAAAACAACGCATCATATTGATATTTCGAAAACAACGCAATGATTTTAAATGTTTGACATTTGGAACGTTGCCTATGGTGGATTCAACAATGTTCATTGAACAATTTATAATTATCTAATTACAAAAGGCTGCATTATTGCTTTTTTTTTTTTACAAGAGGAGGCTGAAGTCTAACAAGGAGTCAAACTCTCCACCAGCAGCAATGGTGCTAAAGCATCCTGTCATTGAGCTAGCGTTCTCGGTGTGCATAATTACTTTCTTTGTTATAGAAGAAAGAGTGCAAATGGTTCATATGACTCATCATTAGATACTAAATGTGACAGTTTTTTCATAAAGTTTGTTCGTAATAAACCGGGTATACATGCCCCAAGAGTCGAACTTCTGGCCAACATCACACAAGTTAAGAGCCCTCTTAAACAATGATCTATCGCTCTGGGTGCGAACACAGACCTTGAATCATGATCCGTATCCAATTCTCATGTTGTGTCTGGAGTTGCCAACAGTTTCTTGTTCGGGTTGTGTACGTTACCATTTCATGTTTATGCGTAACATGTGTCAACACGAACTAAACCCGGTCTTTTTCATGTCACTTTGAATTGCCATGACATTTCGTTTCTGTAACGTGTTCCGCATTGCCATAGAAACATTGTCTTCTTTGGTGGCATACTGTTGGCTAACGGTCATCCACCAACTCAAATATTGTGCAAATATATATAGTGTGTATGTATACATGTATATATATGTATATATGTATACATGTATACATGTATACATATACATATACATATACACATATACATATACATATATATATATATATAGACATATATATATACACACATATATATACATATATATATATATACATACATATATATACATACATACATATATATATATATATATACACATACATATATATACATACATATATATATATACATACATATATATATATATACATACATATATATATATATACATACATATATATATATATACATATATATATACATATATATATATATATATACATACATATATATATATATATACATACATATATATATATATATATACATACATATATATATATATATATATACATACATATATATATATATACATACATATATATATATATATATATATATATATATATATATATATATATATATATATATATATATATATATATATATATATATATACATATATATATATACATATATATATATATATATATATATATACATATATATATATATATATATATATATATATACATATATATATATATATATACATATATATATATATATATACATATATATATATGAATGAACAAATTCTTATGATATACTACATTCTCGATCGGCCCTTGTGAGCGTGTGAATTGTCTAACAAAGACGGTACCTCTTTCCAGATGTGGATATCCTTTTCGCTTCTGGATTCATTTCTTCCCTTTTACATTCTCTTCATGTAAACTGTGAAACATCTAGGAGACATAATTTTGGAGAATTCGTTATAACTTGTAAATTTGAACAAGGTCAAATGGTTTATTTTGTCAATATCTATGTTTCTAATCCAAAACCTTGTTATTTTGTTGTTCAGTTGGTTTTGATGAATGGCTTGTCCAGCAGCAGCAGCGTCATCCGATCTGCCTTTTCCTACTGTGTGCAGCAGGTACGAAGCTACGACTACCTCTGCTTGCTACATCTTCCTCCGTCAATGCTCAAGGTAGGCTTCGCAACGCGTGCTTTCAATGTTGAAACTGCAAAAGCAATGGATGCTACATCTGACCCCAAACTTGGTCTCATGCGTCTCCTCTGGTGGCAAGAAGCTGTTGATAAGATATTTGTGAACCGGAAGATCAAGCACCCAGTTGCTCAGGCTCTCTTCTCTGTCTGCTGAACTTAAATTAAGCAAGACTTGCCTTAAGCGCTCCGTGGAAGCTCGGATAGCCGATGCTAGAAGAGAGGAACATGACATCCCCAAAAGCATTGAAGACCTTGAGAAGTATGCAGAGGACATCACGTCAACCCTTTTGTATTCAACCCTTGTGTCAGGCGGGATTCGATCTACAGCTGCTGATCATGCAGCATCACATATAGGGAAAGTGAGTGGGCGGTTATTACTGCTTAAGTCACTACCGTATCATACATCAACTGGTCGCAACATTTCGTATATGCCAATTGACTTAGCTGCCAAGCATGGGTTATTGATACAGCAAACTGGCAAGTCGACAGTGGATATAAGGCCATGTAAGGAGCTGAAGGAAGTGGTGTATGAAATGGCATCTGTGGCAAGTCTTCACCTGAACAAGGATAGGCAGTTGGCTGCAACCGCGCCGAGGGAGGCCGTCCCAGTGCTTCTGCCTGCTGTACCTGCTGATGTTTTATTGAATGTTTTGAATCAGACGCATTTCAATGTGTTCGATCCGGGGTTGGCTAGAGGTACCACGGGTGTTTCTCCTATATGGTTTCAATTAAAACTGAAATGGTATGCGTTCAGGGGAAAGTATTGAGCATGTTCAACACTGTATCGGCACTTAATCTTATAGCCAAAATTCTTGTGGATGGTTGATAGAAATTTGGTAATTTTCTTTTAGCATGAGGTGTTTGTGATTTCTTTATTCATTGTCCAACTTGTTGCATATCTTGCTTTAAGATTTCCACAGGTTCATGTTTATTGCTACCATCAAAACACTAACCCTAACTTGCAGTGTGGTTTCGAGTTTGAATGGTGATGCTGGGTTCTTTCTTTTGTTTGGGCATGAGGTTTTTGTATCCACATGCTATAAAAAATCCCTGTTGGTGTATTATTCCTTTCAGTTGTCTACCAAAGAGGAGATGTTTGGGTCCTTCTCATTTCTTCATTGTCTACTCCATCCAACCTCGACATTCTGATGCGAGTTCATGACTCAAGTTGAGCAAGGTCATACTTTCTGACTCTGGTTGCAGTGAGGTTTCACATTTACATAGTCGATCCCATGACAAAATGAAAGAGGAGAGTCGGTGGCAATTGACAACCTGTCAAGATCTCTTACCGAAAGACACTTGCACACACACACAAACACAATTCTTCCATACTTCTTCCTAGTAGAACTGACCCTGCGTGATGTTAGCAGCAAAGCTGTCAAAGAGCGCCATGGAATTGCTAGTCAACCTCTCAAGCGTTTTCATCATCTTGTTAAGATCAATCTTAAGGATTCCATTGTTGTCAATGAGGCTGTCGAGGCATCTAACCTCGTCGTCAGCGCGGCACTCACTGAAGTCTGTATCCTGTTGATCTGAAATCACCGTTGTTCCTGCCCAGGAGCGTTGGTTCCCTCATCAACAATCTTGTCCGCACAGTTACGAATGGCCCTCCCACTCCATGGGATATTCGGTAGCGGTAAGATGTTCATGAGGGTTCAGTTTACATGGAATAGACTCCGCCAAAGCGCCATGCAGGTCAGCTTTCTTGGGCTTCCATTGATGATGCCTGTAAAACTTGCAGGGATTTGAAGCAGAGCATTGGATACAGTGTAACTTTGCAAGAGGATTTGATGGTGACATAAATTAGTACTAGACGTCTAGATGAAACAAGGAGATTCATGCTATTCCTTGTATCTTTGTTGCTGGTCCGTAGTAGTTGATGATGTTATATGGATGATCTCTGAAAGCTAATCAGATGCAAGCCGCTCCGCATGAAGATTATCTTCTTTTGCTTCTCATCCTATGGGGTATTAACAGCCATTTCCAGCAGTTGTCCCCCTCCCAAGAGCAGGTTCTTACGTCTGCCTTTGAAAATACTACTCCCTATAGTATTTGATCAGGAGCTTTCTGCTTAGTTTCTAATTTAATGACTATGAAAGATGACAAAAGGTATGTTTGAGTTGATGGGAGACCTACTTGATCTTTTTTCATCAACAAAACATAGTTCACCAATCACATTTCCTTGTCTTTTATTTGGGGCAGGTTGTTCTTGAGTTGGTGCAAATAAGTCTACCGTTGCTTCAGTTGGGACTATACTCTTTTTGGTCAATAGCAGCAGGGATCTTCTCTGCCAACCGTTGAAACTAACCTAAGTGCAAGAGAAAGCATAGCATCTTGATGGTGGGCTGGCAACAAAATGGCCTAAACAATCAATGGTTGTGATCTAAAAGCCGAAGAAAAATTGGAATTCTTTTGGACATTGTTTTCAACTAAACTAAAACCCATTTTGAGAAGAATGATAGAGCAGCTTCTCTATTTTCCTCCCCTACCCTACGTACAGAAAGATCTGAAGAAAATGCGTACAGGCTTTCCACATCTTTTTAAAAATCACATCAGCGGCCTTTCACGAAATGAATTTCCCGAGTCTCTTTTCTCAAAAAGGCAAATATGCTTAGGGAGAACATTCCAGTTAGTTCCTCATTTTTAACTTAGCTCCATGGCTAAAAATTTGAATCTATATCTATCATTCTCAACCAGAGATGAACAGGACAATAGAGATGAACAGAAGGACAATACTGTCTGACACAAGATATTTGAATCTATATCTATCATTCTCAACCAGAGATGAACAGAAGGACAATAGAGATGAACAGAAGGACAATATTGTCTGACACAAGATATTTATTGGTTATGGTATACATGTGAATTGCAGTATGTGGACCTACCGAAAGTTATGGCTCATAAATATAGTTGTTATCCACAGGTCATTAAACCTAATTCCATTGCCTTCCATCGAAAAAAAGATCAATTTCCTTCTTAATTTAGCCTACCCCGTCTAGTATGGGAAAAAGGCTTAGTTGTTGTAATTTCTTAATTTAGTACGTACTAGAAAAAAGTCCTTGTCCCTATGGTTAGTACGATTCCCCTTTATCTCGGTTTTTTTAGTTTCATAAATATATGTGTAAGTCTCTTTTCTTCCTCAAATAGCAGCCAGCGGAATCCCATAGGAGGTAGCAAGTTTGATCTGCCAAATATATTTTTCCGGAAGGAGAACAACGGAACCCCTCACAGACAACATGGATTCTTGTCAGAGGAGAGAATCCAAATCGCTTCTAGTTGTTCCTTTTGGATTTCACATGATCAGCAAAGCTGCGTGAGAAATCGAAACTGTGTTTTCCCTGCCATTTGCGAGAACTGGATCGCATTCGCTAGTGGAATTCCAATTCAAACATGTATCAAACATGCTTCAGGTAGAGTTATTAATAGTAATCTATTGCTTTCTCCTACACACACAGAGTAATACATAATGATCGACAATGTACAGCACGAGTCTCATTTAGTTCACAAATCAAAATCAGATGCCTACTAAACAAAGCACTCATAAAAATTAAGCTAATTCTTTTATGTAGATGTCCCCTTTTGAAATTATTCACACGTTGTATCATGAAGCTATCTGGTACTAGATCAGCATTCATTTGTCGCTATCAATTTATCTTTCTGTTAATATTTGCTGCTTCATATTGTCTGTAGTGTAGCTTTCTGGGGGGGACTATTTTAAATACGGCAAATGGTACCCTCTGGAGTGGCCTCTCATGATTCCACCACCCTTTTTTATCTCATCATCATGACCTCTTCTGTAAATCTCTCGACATGTGACCATTAATTATGGAGGTTTTAGGTGACACATACATTGTTCAGTGCTGATAGAAACTTAGAGTCTAGGACCCTAGAGCCCTCCGAGAAAAGGGTCTTAGTCCCAGAGTTATAGTGTCCCAATTCTTCCCACAAAGAACCATTAAAACTGTACCTTTCTGCATCATCCGCTCAGTGAGTCAATATGTTAAGATCACCACATTGAAATAAAAGAGCAGAAATAGAAGGGCACATAAGTTTTACATATATTTCCATTCATTTCTAACCAAACTCAACTATCTTACTTACATCCCATTGCAAGGGCCTGGTGCATGTGTCCGCATGCAAACACATACAGACAGAGAGACAAACAGACAGACAGTCAAACACGCACAGAGAGAGAAGACAGACAGACAAACACGAGAGAGAGAGAGAGAGAGAGAGAGAGAGAGAGAGAGAGAGAGAGAGAGAGAGAGAGAGAGAGAGAGAGAGAGAGAGAGAGAGAGAGCACTGGGTAATACAAATATGTTTAAGCATACCGAGGGAGTAGAAGTTAATGCTCATGGAATCATTTCCCCCTTGGTGTGAGATAACTCGTTAATGAAATCCAATGCATTGCTAGTCAACTGAGCCACCTTCCTGATAGTGGCTTTGACATCCTCCTTGATCGGACCATTCATGGTCTTGCCGGCGAACCCCTCGGTGCAAGTATCCTCGTCGGTGAGTGCCGCGCTCACCCATGTCTGGAGGTCATTCATCTCCAGCCCCCAGTTCTTCCTCTTGAGGTGATCCATCTCCCCAAGTGACTCCTTCAGCATGTCAATGGTTTCAGCCACATTCTCCACACAGTCCTTCATGGCACTGACCTCCCTATGGCTAGCAGAGCCCTTCGCCATTTCTTCTAGCCTCGAGATCTTGATCGACATCGACCGGGCCTTGGCCAGGCTCACCAAGAGTGCAGCATGAGCCAACTCTCTTGGGCTGGTCTGAATCTGGACCGTATACCTCTGGAGTGAGCTAAGGCACACACTGGGGTATTGAGTTTTTCGGCAAGATCTCGCAATGAAGTTTCTCCTTGCTTGAATTGTTGAATCTGCTGCAACATTGGCACAAACAAGTGAGACCAGAATCACGAGGGAGATCTCAAAGAATTTTGAAGAACCCATGTTCTGGGTGTACAGCTCTCTCTCTCTCTCTCTCTCTCAGATGAGCATATATTTGTTTAGCCGCCGAATTGGAGCTATGCCACCTTGTAATATAAATAGAGCGCCTCAGCAAAATGGTGGGGGTTATGTTCTTGGGTACAGAACCAGTGCCAGGTGGTGTTACATTATTATTGTTGTTACGGTAAAAAGAAGTAACTACAGCATTCGGAGAGTTGGCTAACCTGGCAGGGGTCTTAATGCACAATATGAAGGTCATGAGTTCGATACGGGGGGGGGGGGGCGTGCATACCTGGTTCCCTCCCAAAAGAAAAACAAAAAAGAAAAGTACCTAGGGAACTAATTTTTACCACGGTTGAGCTAGGGCAGAGTAAAAGTACAAAAGAATAGAAGGTACATTGGGTCCTTTTGTCCTGGTCAGTCTGGGTGTCGGCAAGCCCAGCCATTGCACCTGCTGTCTTCTTTTATTACTGGACTCAGTGGTCTCAATGGAGTGATTAATTAAGCACTCAACTAGCTTCCATTGATAACAATCTCTCAGCTGTCATCTCATTTTCAGTGCTGGGATCTACATGAAGGTGAGATCTCAGGTCGTCCACCCTACCCAAAATTTAAAAAATATTAGAGAATCATAGTTTGTTATATAAATGTGGGATATAATACATAACCCATCATATAACCGTGGAAAAGTATAAGCCTACTATCAAATATCTGGGCCACAATACATACCTACTGCTAAACATGGCCGATTCGAATCGGAACCGAACCTGCCGTTGAACCGGCCAAACCAAACTAGGGAACCCCCTGTTCAATTATGGTTTATGATCTTCGTAAACAGGCTCGAAACTAGAACCAAAACCGGCCGTTCCAAACAATAAAACAAGAACTAAGCTTTTTCCCATAATAGATGTATCGGCTACATGGATTCTTTGTTTCTACGTAGCCCTGTCATAATTTATAGAATCTATGGTAAATAAGTCCAATAAAATTTTATGCTAATTGTCGGAAGGTTAACGCAATCCTCTTCCTTTAACCAAGCTTGGGACTGGCCATTCAAGGATGATCCCTTATATGGGCGGACAAGCTCGAAATTAGAACCAAAACCAACCGTTCCAAACTGCCATCAATTATGTTTAAATATATGTTTTGAAATACTTTTATCACTTAGTAAGGAGCGCCTCTTGTTGTAGTTGGTGGAGAGTTTGATTCCTTGTGGATGCATTCCCATTATATTTCAAAAAGTTCTTTTTTTAAACAAGTACGGTTCAAGGTTTGAGACAAACCGGAGCCAAACATGTCTACCTAGCACATTCAAAAATATCTTTAGACAGAACTCATTCTTCTAGTTTTGTTGTTTCGGCATTTCACACACCATACTCGTATACTTCCTTGTGTCCCGATTTTAGAAAATGTCAGCTAACTGGTATAGGGCCTGCTAGTCATTTAACCATAACTGTGCACACTAGACATAGCTGGTTTGGCACTGGCCCAGTGGTTTCAACCGGAAGCAAACAGAGGCCAAGAGTCAGTTGGAACTGGAATTAGTGAAACCGGGCCCCACCTGGTTTGGTTCCAGTTCCAGCTTTCATAGAACTGAAACTAGCTCAAGACTGGTTCCAGGTTCAAACCACCAATTATGGTATTTTTTTTTCTTTAAAATTGCAACTTTTTAATATTTTTGCCTGTTTCGGATGGTTTAAGACTCAAACCAGAACCGATGGTTCTAGATGTCTAATGTAGAGCTAAGATTGAAACCAGCCATGGACCGGTTCAGTTCCGGTTCCAGGTTCTGGGCCATGTCAAATGTACACATTACCTAGTCAAGCCTTGATAAAGTCGAACCTCGAGTTGGTCTTAGTTTTCACTTGGCTTAAGGACTGTGACCAACTTGGTGCTGAATGGGTCCCCCATTTTAGAGAACGTAGCCCTGACCGAGCCAGTGCTTCGTACGGACGGGCTGTCACCAAGAGGGGAGTGTCACATGGCCTTGTATGTCTGTATGTTCGTAGGGCACCTCTTTATTTTAAGGAGCTAATAATTGAACCCATACAGCATATAGCACATAAAGCTAAGGCGGTGTCCACTGTAGAAGCGAGAAAGGGTATGCCTAGATTTTTGAAAAATTAAGGATGGCACTATTAGCCTGATCTATGCGGTCCCACTCAAGACGAGATGTGGTAGGATTGCCCGATTTCACTCAGTTCATGGTGTGATTCGGATTGAAAAAGATGGATGATCTAGATTAAAAGAAAAAAAGATAACAATTATTTTTTTAAAAAGCAAAAAAATACCAAACTAGATCATATAATTTCTATTTTTTTTCATCTAGATCATCAATCTCTTCAATCCAACAATCTAGATTAACATAGATGGTCTTCATAAGTGGGAGTCTGGTAACTACTGTTCTCTAAATTAGATAAAAAAAGGTATAAAATTGTTCAAACTGTCTATTACATTACACCATAACATGACAAATTGGTAACCAACATCTTTATTTGATATATCTTTGTCTCTTAACATAGTTTGCTTAAATCATGCTTCGTTTTTTTGGCATAGCAATGTATACAATGATGTGGTTGCCGACGAACCTTTTAGAAGATGCCATTTTGGCAATGTAAGGGGTCATGATAATAGAATTTATGAAAAAGCAAAAGGTATTTGGATTATTTTAAGATAATTTTCTAATATAAAACTTTTTAATGATATATTTGCTTGTTACATAATTATTTATTTTATAACAGCTTATGATCGGGAACAATTATTGGTACATCCTCAAGTTAACCTCGTTTGAATGGTAAGTATCTATATTTCTATGATGCGTTGGCTTATCATTATTCTCATGCAGGCCCAAGAGTGTCTCTGTTTGAATTGAAGCCTTCTTTTTTGGGGTGTTCGATCTATTATAGGTAAGATTAAATCTTACCATGGTTTCGCAGGCATTTGAATTAGCTGAATAATGTTTCATTGATGATTGGCCACTGATTGTATTATTTTTAAATGTTTCATAGTTGCTTCTGATTGAAGATTGAAGAGGAACTTTGAGCAGCATAAGTCGGTGAGAATTCTGCATGCCCCTGAAACTCTATTGAGTTTGCTCCAATCTTCATCCAAAATGGAGATGTGATACCCTAAGGATTTTTAAAAAAAATTATTAGTTCGAATCCCTTTTATTCTTCATGGGAGATATCAAAAGATCTTATATTTGATTGCATACTTTTTTGCCATGTTTATGTTATAAAGGGAGCACATGAACCCCATTTACCCAGAATCTTCTTAAAATGCTTGTTGTCATGGCCAAACAAGCTGGTCTGTTCACGTTCTAATCATGCTCCTTCAAACTTCTTTAAGAGGCCCCCTCTTTGAGTAGGGAACGAATTTAAATTTTCCCTTGTTTTGGAAGCATATTAAATTTGTATTGCGAGAACAAAAAGAAAGTATGGTGGGAGTGCCATCTTTACCACCTTTTTCATTAATCTCTCTCTCTCTCTCTGGGATCATTTTGCAGTAAGATGTTTTGATTTTTTAGCCATCGACTTAGTAATAAATCCTTTAATGCTAGGATCTTACATTACAGGAATCGGCAAGTTGTATCAATAAAAATGGACGCTAAGATTTCAATGGCACAAATTGAGATGTGATTTGAGGCTCTCTCGATAAATAAATCATACCTACACAAAAACATTGTACAGTGTCCGTCTGTGTAGCTGTATGTGAGCCTCACGTTTGGTACAGTGACTGGAGAGACGACTTCCCCACGTCGGAGAAAATCCTTAGCAAAATCCCACGTTTACATGAACAAGCTTAGATCTTACGAATGATTTTAATCTCATTAATTAATGAATCGCAGTTCTAAGCTTCTTCCATCATATAAAACGCTTTGCTGCACTCTGTCTCCTTGCTTCGTTCCTGCGCGTGAGGAATTGAGAAGCCTTGTAGCCCCATTCCTCTGACCACCCATCTCAAGAATTTCTGCGACGTTATGACCTGTTAGCATCTTGCCCTTCTTTCCTACTTCCGTTGAAGGTCATTCTTAATTCTATCGGACGATGTTAAATGAGAAGTTTTCCGAGAGTAAGAATGATTTCGTTAATATGGAGAGGAATTTCTTAGATGAATACAATCGCTTCTTTTGCCTTTTCTCTTTGACTACTCTCGTTATGCATGATAAATTTCTGTTTATAACTGAAGCAGCCTTGCATTTAATTTTCATTTTTCTACATCAATTATTATTGCTTTAATGATTAAGATGGAAAGCAATTCATGAAGAATTATGACTGGACATGGTTGTTTATCTAATGAATGCATCGTATGTTGTTGCTAGTGTGTATTTAATTTTTCAAATATTCTTGTTGCCGGGTTCATTTCATCTAGTATGTTTGTGGGGTATATAATTATGCATATTTTGTCATAGCAGATAGCTGAGGTAAGGGCAGATCCAAACATGACGAGGGATGCAATGTGGGGATCTAGAAAGTCAGTTGGGGATCTCACTGTCTGGGGGATAAGCATTCGAATTTCAAGGGTAGCAAAGCTTTTTATCAGCAATCGACGACCAACAAGCCCGTGCTTCCCCAGGTGGATACAGAGGACGAAGAAGCAAAGCTTTTACAGAAACGCAGAACACACAAAACATTTCCTCAGAAACGACTGGTGCATAAGAGCTCCATGGGGATCTCATCTAGTACTCATCAATATTGTTCTCTTTTAACTCATGCTTATATATAATTCTAACATATTTGGCACAAAGTGAGGTTAAATCTTGAAAAGCCAGACTACCCATTGCAGCATATGTTTTAGCATGATACTCATAGTGAATATCATGCGTACGCTCGCTAAAAGATCATACTTTCGTTCTTTGAAGTCTAATAACAGAAGAAACTGCCTTTCTGCATATTATAATTCAATTTTATGGAGAACTCCTTGGCTACAATCCCCACGGCAGCAGCAGCAGCAGCAGCGATCGTCTCAACTCCAATCTGGGAAGGAGAAGCCCTTAGACAATGCTGTTGCGGGATCGATCTACACTGAGCCGAGGAACGCAAAACTGAAAATCCAACAGAAGACTAAGGTGCACAGTTGAATCCGTCGACAATAATACAATACATAGTTTTCCCCAGCTTAAAGAAACCATGGCCTAATCAAAACCAAGAAAATTTTCTAGATCCTCCGTCGTTCTATGGGTCACCTAATTCTTTGTTTCCACGTAACCCTATTATGTACGAGCAACTAACTCAATATCAACTATATCATTTTTTATTGGTTCTTTCTAATACTTTTGTGGTAGGCTTTTTTCTCATTTTAACATTTTCACAATATAGTTTTTCGTTATCTTCTTATAGAAGTGTCCTTTAGTCGTCTTTCAACATGTTCAAACGATCTCAAATAATTTTTCCTTTTTTTTCCTCTATTAGTGTTACTCCCAATTTGTTTCTAATAATCTCATTGTGTATACAATCTTTTCTTATATGACCACTAATCCATTTCAACATCTTCATTTATGCTAGAACATCTTTTTGTGCATGTTGATCATTAATTGCCTAATACTAAAAACTATAAATATAACAAGTTTAATTGTTGCTTTATAATATTTACCTTTCAACTTTAATGATAGATGCCCCTATCCATTTTAACTAACCAGTATTAATTTTATGCACAACATCTCCATCAATTTTTTATTAATATGAAAAACTGATTCTATGTATTTCAAACTTCCTTGTGAGAGATGTCACGTATATCAATCTTAATTTTTATTTTATCTTAAGTACCCAAATGATCAAACTTACGTTCTATATATTTTGTATTTGTTCTACTAAGTCGCAATCATTTACTTTCTAATGTTTCTCTCCATAGTTTCAATTTACTATTAACTTTTCCTTATACTCATATACTAATACAATATCATCTACAAATAACATACACCAAGGTACCTCATTTTGAATATGTTTTATTAACTCATCAATAACCAATATAAATAAATATGGACTTAAAGTTGATATGTGATGTAACATAATATTAACTTAAAAGGAGTTTGTTATGTTTTCATAAGTCCTTACATGTTTTTGCATAATAGTACATATCTCGTATAAGATTTATCTATGTAAATGAGATACCTCTATTTTTCAACGTTCTCCAAATAACATCTCTTAACACTAAACTTTTTTAAATCAATAAAAGTGTTTCAGAAAAGTGGTCATTATTTATTAAAAGGGTTATTGATGAAGAATTCTTTTAGGGTGAGAATATTGCCCCATCCCACGGTAAAAGAAATTTCCACTATTGATGGGACAAGACGGGTTCCCCCCCGACCGAACCCACCTCGTCTCTCAAGAAACTCTTTAAACTCGCCGATCCTGCCACCACGGGTCTTGGGGCATTCAACTCGCACCCACCCCGCACAAAACTCGGTAGAACCTGCCCGGGCTTGCATAAGCTTCAAAAAATATTTTGTATAAAATTTCATTTAATATTAGGTATGTATTATACATGATGTAATATATCATACTTAGTGTATTATGTATTATATTATATAGCATTGTACTATATTATATTAGAATATATGTGTGTGTTATATTATTATATATAAAAAATCTGGAATTAATGCACCATATGAGTGGTGAATCAAAGTACCAAAATTACTTCTTAAAAGTGAAAATAAACTTTTTGAATTTCAAAAACCAAAAGTACATATATACACTTTTTGTTTTCCAAATTTAAACATGAATTTTGAAATTTTTTGATCAAATGATCCGGATTGAGCGCATTAATGCAAAATTGATGTATTGTTCACCATATATATATATATGTATATATAAGTATATGGATA
This sequence comes from Brasenia schreberi, assembly GCA_036023115.1. NCBI lineage: Eukaryota > Viridiplantae > Streptophyta > Magnoliopsida > Nymphaeales > Cabombaceae > Brasenia > Brasenia schreberi. The sequence goes on from JAYKKT010000087.1 coordinate 7,161,524, forward strand.
AACATATAATATGTGATTATATATAATTGGATAAAGCTGAATCGGACACAGTCCTCGTGCAATAAAAACCCTCTCCATGCCGGGTCAGGTTGTGTATGATTCCGTAGGGCGGCTAGGAATTGCCATCCCCAGGTTGTGCATCATAAGACACAAATTTTAAATAAGATGCGTTATTCTGGGAAAACGTGGTTGCTTTATATAGCATAAGCCTCACTTCTAAAAGGAGCGTTGTGCTACCTAACGCTTTAATTTTGTAAAAGAAACTCCCTTTTTTTTGCCAGATCCCTACCAGATGCACGCGAAAGGTGTCGAACTCATGACCTTCTGGATGGAGGTTCTTCTCAGTTAACACCTAACCAGGAGAGGCTCTTTATGGGAGAAAAGACTATCTTGTTCCCAATAAAATCGAGAGAAAACAAATATAATTCAATCAGAGTGAGAGAGTACCAGAACTTGCAGGTGGAGGAGTTGATGTGGTGGCTGGTGGAGCCGGTGCTGAAGATGACGCCGGTGACACACCTGCACACAACATATCAAAGGGTGAAAACCGAAAGCAAGCAGACTTAAAAAACATAAGAGACAGGACATCCTTGATATTTATAATGAAGAGACGATTAAACATATAAATATAAAAAGAAAATGGTGTTAATCGCAAGAGGGAGTGGCACCTGCAGGGTCGGCAAGACATTGGTTGAAATTGTCGTTGTTGGAGCAGAGACGAGGGATCTCAAAAGCACGCGTCCTGTTGAGGTTGGCGCTCTGGCAGGATGTTATTTTCAAACTTTAGGAGAGGCCAGAGGCCTTCCTTCGGCTGACGCTCTCCAACCGTTTGGCCTTTACATGCCTTTGGTTCCTCTGAAAGTCTCTTCGTCCTTTCTTTAGTCGTTGGCCTTATAGTGTTTACAACTCCCTTTGGTTGATAACCTCTTGTCATTTGGCCTTTTAGTCTTTATAGGTCCCTTTGGCCGACGACCTTTTGGTTGGATTTATTTTCTTTTTCTATCGCCTGTCTGTGGTTTTTAAGAGACCATTTGGATTTTCCGGTGACACTAGGGAGTTTTTTCTTCTTTTCCTTTTTTGTTTTTCTCGTTTCAAAATATAACACTAACAAGCGTACCTCCTTCTGCAGATAATGAGGCTTTGATACTAGTGATTGAAACTTTTAATTATCTTTCACCAGATTCCTCACTGGATAGCTTGTCAACACAGTGGACGACTTCTGATTTTGGGGATAAAAAGTAGAGAACGAAGAGTAGACTATAAGTATGTTTCCCGATTTTCCACAGCTGGATTTCGCAGAGAGGATTTGCTAGTTTGATTTTATTGTATTTAAGTTCAATGTACTGCTCTACATTTATATAGTAACACTTATCTCCATCCTTTCGGATTTTCTACTGAGCTTTTCATTCGAAAGTCTTATATGTTAGTTATAACTATCTACAAAAAGTGACTAGATTGTCGGTCTAGCCATTTTCATGGATGATTAGACCGAGAATGACCATCCTCTCAGCTTTACAGACCGCACAAACGTTTGCTCGATTTGTCAAGATGATCTTTATTTTCTACATTGTATATTAAAGTTGGAGAATTAAGCAATGATTTCACATGATTGTTTCCCATTAAAAAATTTATAAGCATTGCATAAAGAGACATTTGTAGATATGATAATTTATATTTTAGATATTATTTTTATTACGTGCATAAAATAAATTATTGGATATCATAGGTCAACCCCTTTGGCATACATGGAACAAAGGACACAAATAAGGTGTTGGGGGTTTCACCCATTTGATACTCAGCTCTGTCCCTTAAACAGTTGAACTTGTCCCTTGCTGTTCAGCGTGGATGCTAATCAAATCCACAGACTCAACTCAATTGTGATGAATATTGATTGATTTTTTTTTAATGTGTGAGGAATATTGATGGTGCCCCTGCCCTAACAAGGGAAGGTGGCTTTAAATGCAATTTGGTTAATTATTTAACTACAACAACTTGGAAGTGTTATAGAGCAACTATGAGCTTAATTAGTTTGTTTAAAAAAGTTTTCTTTCTGGTTAGCTGGTCTAAGACGCAGTTGTACCTTTTATCATGGACTCTTAGGACCATTTACAAAAACCAAAGTGCCTCCTCCTCTTTCATGTGTTGCTACACCTAGAATTTTTTCAACACTTTAGGTTGGACGAATTACCTATAGTAGACATGGATTCAATTGTCTTCTTTTGCTTTTCATTGATTTTCTGTATAAAAGTTTATCATGGCATAAATGAAGATGTTGAGTGGTAATACAAGAAAAGACATAGTAATATTATTAGGAAAAAATTAAGAATGTCATATAGATGATAAAATGAGGAAAATTTATTTAAATTGGTTTGGATATATAGAAAGATAATAAAAAAAAGCTGTGATAAGAAGATATGAAAGTATTCAAAGATAAAAAGAAAGACCACAAAAGTGTATAAAGGAAACAATAATTAGCATAGTATAAGATCGTGCTCTATGAAAACAAAGAATCTATCCATCTAGTATGGAAAAAGACTTAGTTTGTTATTGATATTTCTCAATTGTCCTATCTTGTGTCAATATATATCTAGCACTGCTGCACTGCTGCACAAAAACTCAAGCATGATGAATCAAACACTAAATCATGCTTACAAGCTCATGTGAGAATAAAAAAAAACTGTATAGGAGAATCACATTGGAGTTAGTTGCACTAAAAATGTATTTGAATGCTGAAAGCCTGCATTTGGCATTTGCTTAGAGATTTTGCAGTACAGTACCCAAAGGCTACCATATTCACTAATCCATTAGTTATTAATTACTGAAAGTTTTTTATACTTAAACAAAACTTAGTCCATGTGCTAATTAATTAACCTGTCTCCTTTCAGCAGCAATGTCCTGTTTAATTCAGTAGGAGTGTTTTCTTCCCATATTCTTACCGAGTCATCCTGCAGACTTTCACCACAAAAGTTACTGAAAGCATAGTAGCTCACCTAGCTAGGGGGTCGACTCATAAGAGAGTCATGAGTTCGAGACTCAGGGTGGTTTCAGTTTTCCTAGAACTTGAAACCGAACCCTCCAAGGGCCGGTTTGATGCAGCGGTTTCAATTTTTTTTTAAAAGAAAGGCTATGCAGTCTTTGGGAGTCAAACTCTCCATCAACTGCAACGATAAAAAACTCTCTAATGTTGAAATACCGATTTGTTGTGATAAGGAGTTTTGAGAAAAATATTTAAACCATAATTAGTGACAGTTTAAAAACTGCCAGTTTGGTTCCGGTTCTAAATCGATTTTTGGAGACCATTAATCGTAACCGAATTAAGAGGCCCTGGGTTGTAGTTGGGTTGGCTGATTTCGATCTTGCCATGTCTAGCTGAGCCAACACAGCTTAGGAGTATTGGTTTTTGGCGAGCTGTTGAAGGCAGAACTCAGGCCTACAAACAGATTTTTCAGTTGACTCTCAGCAATTGAGCTTCTGACC